>CAMRHE010000013.1:11697500-12045000 GCA_947044405.1 Leptodactylus fallax | reverse complement strand
ACAAGGCTCCCGGCTGTCATAGTAACGGGACACCGACCCTGGAGCTTGTGATCTCCGGGAAAATGGCGGCACCTGAGGCACCAGCTTTGACCGAGGTGCCAGAGGAGTTAATGCCCGCGATCATTGCGGGCACTGATCGCGGGCATTAGCACCAGGTGTCTGCTGTATAATACAGCAGAAACCCGGTGGCTGCTCGGGCCTGAGTGGCCGCTATGTTTAAGCACCCGGCATCCCCCGTACTATTACGGCAGATGTCGGGAAAGGGTTATGCATCTCCATGTGTGTAGAAGTCCCCACTGTCCAAAAATAGTTTTATTTATCTCGTATGGTGAACATCGCAAAAAAAAAAAAAAAAAATCTATCTATCTATCTATCTATCTATCTATCTATCTATATCTCTCATACCACAATGATCATATTAGTGTATTTTGGTTACCTCGCTTTCCCCAAAAAATAGCAATAAAAAGTGATCAAAAGTCATGCATACCAAACATTGGTACCAATAAAAAGTACTGCTTTTTCCGCAAGTAAAAATCCATGACATATCTCCGTCAACATTACAGTAAAAAAGCTATAGGTGTTAGAATACGGTGACCCCGGGAAAAATTGTTTATTTTGAAATAGTGACGTTTTTATTTGTAAAAGCGGTAAAACATAATAAAACCAATATAAATATGGTATCGCTGTAATATTAATGACCTGCCAAGTTGCCATGTAATTTTTAATGCAAAATGAACGCTGTAAAAACCAAATGCAAAAAATTTTGGAACAATTGTGGGTTTTTTCACACTATTTTAAAGTTTTTTAGTAGCACTTTGTGTTGTTAAATAAAAAAAATATGAAAAGTGAAAAAGACACGTTTTCCCTCTACTTTTGTTTAGATTTTCCCGGATATAAAAAAAAAAAAAAAAAACACATGCAAAAATAAAAACATTAAAATAAAGCCCTATGTGTCACCGAAAAAAGACGCAGAAATTAGTTGAATAACACAAATGATAAAATTGTTACAGCCCTCAAAACCACACATACAAAAAACCCAAAAATGTGTTTGGTCTGGAAGGGGGGTAAAGCATCTGGTATTGAAGTGGTTAAATAATCTGTTCAATTTTTTGACTGGGTTGATACGTTTACATTGATACTAAATAAGTTGTTTAATTAGTTTTTCTATACTATGTTGGTGCTATACAAAGTAAGCTAAATAAATAAATAACTTTTTTTTACTTTTGCGAAGTGCAAAGCTTGTTTCAAAATGACTTATTTTTTTGCTTTTTGCATAGTCACTTTCCAAGACCTATAACTTTTTATTTATTTATTTTTTTGTCAGCAGAATTGTGGGGGGGGCTTATTTTTTGCGGGAAGAACTTACATTTTGAGAGAAGGAAGTAGAACCACACTCCAGAAATGTTTGTGCTGCTTAATATAACTTTAATGGTGTACATAAATACAATGTTTCGGGTAAATACCCTTCGTCAGGCAATTATGAACGTATAGTGTGGAGGAAAATGAATATGGTGGTCAGGTCTGTGGACTGTAGTGGAGACGTTTAGACGCTTTATGTGAGGTTTCCTAGGTATGGAGCCCGGTATCCATTCCTAGGAGACCTCACATAAAATGGTGTCATTAGAAAATACATCTTATTCCGCAAAAAACAAGCCCTTATTAAATTAAAAAAAAAATGTATAGCTTGAACAATGTGATGACCTAAAAATCCCAAAAATTACAATATCTTTAGGACAAAAGTGACTGCGGCAGGAAGAGCATGTATAAGCTGTGCGAGCGTCTATAAAGGAACACCCCAGATTTAGGTTTTATTAAAGTAAAACAGAAAGCTGTGTAGAACCATATTGCAAGGCTACACCCCAGATTTAGAGCTTGCAATGGAAAAGACACCTGAAGTGACCCCCAGAGTGACCGACCCCCCTCATCACCACCAAATCATAACAGCTACTGGGGAAAATGTAGGCAAGTTGGTGTTCACATATTTGTGTTGTACATATTCACACTTCACCATCCGCTGTGCATTCATGTTTGGGATACTAATGCTCACTACACCCCTTGATAAATTCTTTGAGGGGGGCAGTTTTCAAAATGGGGTCACTCTAAGGGATTCCACTTTATTGGCACCTCAGTAGCTCTGCAAACATAACATGGCATCCAGATAGCAAACTTCTAAATCTGCACTCCAAAAGCCACATAGCACTCCTTCCCTTCTGCGCACTGCTGTGTTCCCAAAATGCAGTTTATGCCCACATGTATGACACTGGTGTACCCAGGATAACGTACTTAATGTCATATGTGGGTATAAACTGCTGTTTGGGCACAGAAGGGAAGGAGCGCTTATTTTGGTTTTTGAAGCACACATTGGTTTTTAGACGCCATTGCACTTTTGTAGAGGCCCTGAAATGCCAGTAAAATGGAATTCCCTAACATGTTACCCCATTTTGGGGTACAGTGAGCATTTTTAACCCCCAAACGTTGCATTTATTTTCCAGACATGAATGCGCAGATGATGGTGATAGTAGAAGATGGCAATTTTTCCAGGAATACGTCATTTCGGTGCGTAGTATGTTGTACCCACTTAACAGTTTTTGAAGTGTGTTTCTCTGCTGACACAAGCTGGGTACAACATATCGGGCATATACCTGGAAAAATTGCAATTTTCACTTTCCATTATCAGCTGCGCATTCATTTCTGGAAATTAAATGAATGCAACACACTCTGGCTGAAAATGCTTGCTACACCACTTGATAAATCCCTTGAAGGGTGTATTTTCCAAAATGGTGTCACATGTCTGCGGATTCCACTTTACTGCTAATTCAGGGGCATAAACAAACTGTGCTCCAAAATAGCGCTCCTTCCCTTCTGTGCCCGGCTGGTCCTAAACAGCAGTATATACCCATATATGACATTAAGTACGATATTTGGGGTACAACATTCATACATGTGGGCATAAACTGCTGTTTGAGCACACAGCAGGCGCACATGTGAATGAGCCATATGTGCTTTTGGAACGCTAATTTAGATTGTTGGTTTTTGGATGCCATGCAACGTTTGCAGAGAGCCTAAAATTGCCACTACAAAATGGGGTCAATTGGGGAATTCTAATTTACCGCCACCTCCAGGGCTCTTCAAAATCAACATGGTGTTCAGAAAATCTGTCTAGATCCATACCCCAAAAGCTAAAAAACACAGTGCTCCCTGAGACCTGCTGCATGCCCAAGCAGCAGTTTGCGTCCACATATATAACTTCTTTGTAACCAGGATAATCCACAAAATAGTTTTAGGAGTCAGTGTCTCTGATGACGCAAAGTGGGCACAACATATTGGGCACTGAAATGGCATATTTCTTTTAAAATTTAAATTTTCACTTTGTACATTCATTTTTCGGAAGCACTATTGGGCTCAAAACGAGATTCTTGAGGGCTGTAGTTTCTAAAATGGGGTTACTTTTAAGGAGTTTCCATTGTACTGGTACTTTAGGGGCCCTGAAAATGAGAAATTACACCTGAAAACTATTCCAGCAAAATCTGCACGCCAAAATCCAAATAGCACTGTTTCTATTCCGAGCCCTCCCATGTTCCCATACAACATTTTACGACCACATTGACTTTTTTTTTTTTCTTTAACACCTAGTAAAAATTAAGAAAATTGGGACTAAATGGACAGTTTATTGGAAAAAAAAATAACTTCATTTTTACGTCCCAATGCTAATAAAATCTGTGAAATAGTTGTGGGGTCAAAATGCTCACTATACCCCTTGCGAAATTCCTTGAGGGGTGTAGTTTCTAAAATGGGGTTACTTTTTGGGGGTTTCCATTATATTGGTACTCTAGGGGCTCTGCAAATGAGACATGGCACCTGAAAACTATTGAAGTAAAATCTGCTTTTCAGATGCCCAGTGTCACTCCTTCCCCTTCCGCACTGTGCTGTGTGCCCAAACATGAGTTTACACTCACACGTGGGGTATTTCTGTGCTTGGGAGAAATTGCATAACAATCTGTGAGATGCATTTTCTCCTTTAACCCTTTGTGAATGTGTTAATTTTAGAACTAAATGAATGCATTATTGAAAAAAAAAAATGTCTAAATTTCACCTTCATATTGTTTTAATTCCTATGAAATGCTTAAAGGGATAACCAACTTCCCAAATGCTGTTTTGAATTGTTTGAGAGGTGTAGTTTTGGAAAATGGGGTAATTTATGGAGGTTTCTAATATATATAGGCTTTTCAAATCTACTTCAGAACTGAAGTGGTCCCTAAGAAATGGTTTTGGGAAATTTTCTTGTAAATCTGGAAAATCGCTCTTCTACTTTGTAAGCTTTAAAATGTCCAAAATAAATTAAAGGACAATTAAAAAAACGATAGCAAAGCAGAGCATTTCACATTTTGAAAACTGCAAATTTTTCCCAATTTTTTTTTTTTTTTTTTGAATAAATGCAAAAAATATTGATCAATGTTTGCCACTAACATGAAGTACAATATGTCATGAAAAAACAATCTCAAAATCACTTAAGTTGTAGCATCTCAAAGTTATTGCCATATAAAGTGACATGTCCATTTTGAAAAATAAATTACTTATAGCCCCTTTCAGGGATTAAACATAACCAATGTAACTTACCTCTCCTAGGCTCTGGTGCGGGTCTTCCGGCCTCTTCTGTTCACAGAGTCATCTCTAATTGGAGTGAGTGGCCCAATCATAGGCCAGGTCACGTCGGCATAATGACTCAAAATGGCAGCGGCGTAGTCCACATGGCTTTTCGCTGGTATCACTTTGCGTGAAGGCGACAATGTCATTTAGAGACTTCTGTCAGGATGATCTTGATATCATTTAAAGATGAGATTCTCTTCTTCAAAATGAATCCAAGATCATCTTCAAAGTCCTAACCGATCCTGAGATATCGGCAGTAGTAGTAAGGACGTCTTAGATACGTCCTCTGCTGCAAAAGTGCCACCCTGGGAGGACACATTAATATGTGGGTCAGCAGGGAAATGGTTAATTTATTTTGGATGTTAGGATTACAAGTGTAACAGCAATTTTTCCAGATTTACAAGAAAATTTTCCAAACTATTTATTTAGGGACCGCTTCAGTTCTGAAGGCCTATATATTAGAAACCCCCCATAAATTACCCCATTTCCAAAACTGCCCCCTCAAATAATTCAAAACCGCATTTGGGAGGTTTGTTAACCCTTTAAGCATTTCACAGGAATTAAAATATGGAGGTGAAATTTAGACATTTAATTTTTTTTTCACATTCATTTAGCCCTAAAACGGCAGTGCACGGAAGGGAAGGAGCGCCACTGGACGTTTGAAAAGCAGATTTTGCTGGGATAGTTTTCAGGTGCCATGTCTTATTTGCAGAGCCCATAGAGTACCAATACAATGGAAACCCCCCAAAAGTGACCCCATTTTGGAAACTACACCCCTTTCAGAATTAATCAAGGGGTATAGTGAGCATTTTGACCCCACAGCGGTTTCACAGATTTTGCTAACATTGGGATGTGTACATGGAAAATTACTAAAACGTCACTTTATCCCCAAAGTTTTCATTTTCACAAGGGGTTAAAGGAGAGAAAGCACCCCACAGGTTATTAAACAATTGCTCCTGAACACGGTAATACCCCATATGTATGGGTACATGTTGGGGTTCAGAATGGAAAGAGCACTATTTGGCTTTTGGAGGGCAGATTTTCCTGGAATAGTTTTCAGGTGCCATGTCGCGTTTGCAGAGCCCCCAAAGTACCAGTACAATGGAAACCCCCAAAAGTGACCTAATTTTAGAAACTACACCCCTCAAGAAATTTTTCAAGGGTATTATCATTTCAAGACAGAGTGCCTCCTTAAAATTAATGTACAAAGTGAAATATGAAATTTCAGTGACTAATATGTTGTGCTCACTTTGTGCCATCACAGACATGCACTCCAAAAACTATTAAGTGGGCTTTCCCGGGGGCAAAAAACTTATATACAGTATGTAGGTGTAAACTGCTGCTTGAGCTCACAGCAAGGCTTAGAAGGGAAGGAGCACTGCGCTTTTTTTTTTTATCTTTTGGAGTATAGATTTAGAGGGACTTTCTGGACACCATGTTGTTTTTACAGAGCCCTGGAGGTGGCAGTAAGCTGGAATTCCACAATAAGTGACCCAATTGTGTAGGGGCTATTTCAGGGTCTCTGCAAATGTGACATGGAATCCAAAAACCAATAATCTAAATCTGTGCTCCAAAAGCACGTAGCGCTCCTTCACATCTGCCCCCTGCTGTGTGCCGAAACGGCAGTTTATGCCCATGTGTATGACACTGTTGTACCCAGGATAATGTACTTTAACAATGTAGGTATTACCTGCTGTTTGGGCACAGCAGTCACAGAAGGTATTTTTAACCCTTAAGTATTGCATTAATTTAATTTTCAGAAATGAATGTGCAGCTGATAATGAAAAGTGAAAAGTTCCATTTTTCCAGAGATACGTCATTTCAGTGCTCAACAGAGGCGTAGCTAGGGAGGGGTTCAGCACGGGGGGGGGGGGGGTTAACACATCCAAGTGGGGCCCCAACTCAGGTATACCAACACTATCACTTATACAGTGACTGTATAGTGTTAGTGGTTCTACACAGGGCTGTGAAGACCAGTTAGGTAATTACAGTACAGGAAAAATGTTGTGACTTAAAGGTGACGTCTCTGGCTGTAATTGTTTACACTTGTCGTCTCTTCCATCTGGACCGCCATGACCACTTCTTCCTGCTGTGACTGTAAAGTTTGTAATACAGACATCTTTGGTTCCTCACTCTTCCAGGCACCCAACCACATTGTCCTTAACTACATAAAATCTCCATCCTGCTGCTACCACCAATTATAAAATATATTATATAAAATCCCGTGGAAATAAATAATACCCCCCGTGTGCCTTTTTAATTTAATAATGCTCCTATGTGTTCCCTTTATTTAATAGTGTGTCTCAATGAATAATTTCCCTAATTAATATTACTGTGTAACTCCTTAAATCAATAATGCACGAGTGCCACCTACAGTGCCTTGTGAAAGTATTCGGCCCCCTTGAACTTTTCAACCTTTTGCCACATTTCAGGCTTCAAACATAAGGATATAAAATTTTAATTTTTTGGTGAATCAACAACAAGTGGGACACAATTGTGAAGTGGAACGAAATTTATTGGTTGTTTTAAACTTTTGTAAAAAATAAAAAACTGAAAAGTGGGGCGTGCAATATTATTCGGCCCCCTTAAGTTAATACTTTGTAGCGCCACCTTTTGCTGCGATTACAGCTGCAAGTCGCTTGGGGTATGTCTCTATCAGTTTTGCATATCGAGAGACTGAAATTCTTGCCCATTCTTCCTTGGAAAGCAGCTCAAGCTCAGTGAGGTTGGATGGAGAGCGTTTGTGAACAGCAATTTTCAGCTCTTTCCACAGATTCTCGATTGGATTCAGGTCTGGACTTTGACTTGGCCATTCCAACACCTGGATACGTTTATTTGTGAACCATTCCATTGTAGATTTTGCTTTGTTTGGGATCATTGTCTTGTTGGAAGATAAATCTCCGTCCCAGTCTCAGGTCTTTTGCAGACTCCAACAGGTTTTCTTCCAGAATGGTCCTGTATTTGGCTCCATCCATCTTCCCATCAATTTTAACCATCTTCCCTGTCCCTGCTGAAGAAAAGCAGGCCCAAACCATGATGCTGCCACCACCATGTTTGACAGTGGGGATGGTGTGTTCAGGGTGATGAGCTGTGTTGCTTTTACGCCAAACATATCGTTTTGCATTGTGGCCAAAAAGTTCGATTTTGGTTTCATCTGACCAGAGCACCTTCTTCCACATGTTTGGTGTGTCTACCAGGTTGCTTGTGGCAAACTTTAAACGAGACTTTTTATGGATATCTTTGAGAAATGGCTTTCTTCTTGCCACTCTTCCATAAAGGCCAGATTTGTGCAGTGTACGACTGATTGTTGTCCTATGGACAGACTCTCCCACCTCAGCTGTAGATCTCTGCAGTTCATCCAGAGTGATCATGGGCCTCTTGGCTGCATCTCTGATCAGTCTTCTCCTTGTTTGAGATGAAAGTTTAGAGGGACGGCGGGGTCTTGGTAGATTTGCAGTGGTCTGATACTCCTTCCATTTAAATATGATCGCTTGCATAGTGCTCCTTGGGATGTTTAAAGTTTGGGAAATCTTTTTGTATCCAAATCCGGCTTTAAACTACTCCACAACAGTATCACGGACCTGCCTGGTGTGTTCCTTGGTCTTCATGATGCTCTCTGCGCTTTAAACAGAACCCTGAGACTATCACAGAGCAGGTGCATTTATACGGAGACTTGATTACACACAGGTGGATTATATTTATCATCATCAGTCATTTAGGACAACATTGCATCATTCAGAGATCCTCACTGAACTTCTGGAGTGAGTTTGCTGCACTGAAAGTAAAGGGGCCGAATAATATTGCACGCCCCACTTTTCAGTTTTTTATTTTTTACAGAAGTTTAAAATAACCAATAAATTTCGTTCCACTTCACAATTGTGTCCCACTTGTTGTTTCTTCACCAAAAAAAAATTAAAATTTTATATCCTTATGTTTGAAGCCTGAAATGTGGCAAAAGGTTGAAAAGTTCAAGGGGGCCAATACTTTCGCAAGGCACTGTAAAATTAATATTGGCCACTTCCCCTATTATTAATTATACCCTCTTATGTCTCCTTGTATAAATTATGCCCTCTTACATAAATGCCCCTCTTATATTAATGCCCGTTAAATAACTCCGTTTTATATTAAATGGGTTGTCTAGGAAGTGGACAAATCACAGTGGAGGGTGGGGTAGGCGAAACAAAAAAAAAAAAAAAAAAATATACTCTGGCTGCATTTACATCAGCGCTTGAACTCCGCTTGCAAGCAGGACTTTTCTTTCCGCGTTTTTCGGGTGGAAACCGAGCAGAAACCCGGCGGACCCCATTATAGTCTATGGAGTTAGCGGGTAACCGCTTTTAAGTGGATTGGGTTTCCGTTTATTCGGGTCCCCAAGCACACCCAGAAACGGAAACCAAGCGATAGTGTGAACCCAGACTTACCTGTCCCCTTTAATACTGCCCCAATGCCCCCTAATATTATTTCCCCTTACATTCATACAGCCCCCACTTACCTTTCTCTATTATTTATATCCTCTTTTATTTAAGCCCCTAATACACCTTATGTTAGTCATGGCCTCTTATCTTGCTAAATTCCTAATGCTCCCAATTGACCTCTTATACAGTCATATGAAAAAGTTTGGGCACCCCTATTAATCGTAATCATTTTTAGTTCTAAATATTTGGGTGTTTGCAACAGCCATTTCAATTTGATATATCTAATAACTGATGGACACAGTAATATTTCAGGATTGAAATGAGGTTTATTGTACTAACAGAAAATGTGCAATATGCATTAAACCAAAATTTGACCGGTGCAAAAATTTGGGTACCCTTATCATTTTATTGATTTGAATACTCCTAACTACTTTTTACTGACTTACTGAAGCACAAAATTGGTTTTGTAACCTCACTGAGCTTTGAACTTCATAGCCAGGTGTATCCAATCATGAGAAAAGGTATTTAAGGTGGCCAATTGCAAGTTGTTCTCCTATTTGAATCTCCTCTGAAGAGTGGCATCATGGGCTCCTCAAAACAACTCTCAAATGATCTGAAAACAAAGATTGTTCAACATAGTTGTTCAGGGGAAGAATACAAAAAGTTGTCTCAGAGATTTAACCTGTCAGTTTCCACTGTGAGGAACATAGTAAGGAAATGGAAGACCACAGGGACAGTTCTTGTTAAGCCCAGAAGTGGCAGGCCAAGAAAAATATCAGAAAGGCAGAGAAGAAGAATGGTGAGAACAGTCAAGGACAATCCACAGACCAACTCCAAAGAGCTGCAGCATCATTTTGCTGCAGATGGTGTCACTGTGCATCGGTCAACAATACAGCACACTTTGCACAAGGAGAAGCTGTATGGGAGAGTGATGCGAAAGAAGCCGTTTCTGAAAGCACGCCACAAACAGAGTCGCCTGAGGTATGCAAAAGCACATTTGGACAAGCCAGCTTCATTTTGGAAGAAGGTCCTGTGGACTGATGAAAGAAAGATTGAGTTGTTTGGTCATACAAAATGGCGTTATGCATGGGGTCAAAAAAACACAGCATTCCAAGAAAAACACTTGCTACCCACTGTAAAATTTGGTGGAGGTTCCATCATGCTTTGGGGCTGTGTGGCCAATGCCGGCACCGGGAATCTTGTTAAAGTTGAGGGTCGCATGGATTCAACTCAGTATCAGCAGATTCTTGAGAATAATGTACAAGAATCAGTGACGAATTTGAAGTTACGCCGGGGATGGATATTTCAGCAAGACAATGATCCAAAACACAGCTCCAAATCTACTCAGGCATTCATGCAGAGGAACAATTACAATGTTCTGGAATGGCCATCCCAGTCCCCAGACCTGAATATCATTGAACATCTGTGGGATAATTTGAAGCGGGCTGTCCATGCTCGGCGACCATCAAACTTAACTGAACTGGAATTGTTTTGTAAAGAGGAATGGTCAAAAATACCTTCATCCAGGATCCAGGAACTGATTAAAAGCTACAGGAAGCGACTAGAGGCTGTTATTTTTGCAAAAGGAGGATCTACTAATTATTAATGTCACTTTTCTGTTGAGGTGCCCATACTTTTGCACCGGTCAAATTTTGGTTTAATGCATATTGCACATTTTCTGTTAGTACAATAAACCTCATTTCAATCCTGAAATATTACTGTGTACATAAGTTATTAGATATATCAAATTGAAATGGCTGTTGCAAACACCCAAATATTTAGAACTAAAAATGATTAAGATTAATAGGGGTGCCCAAACTTTTTCATATGACTGTATGTATTACCCCCACCCCCAATTAAAATTCCCAAAGTGCGTAAAAAAAAAAAAAAAAAAGTGATGATACTCACTTACCTCCGATCCCCTGAGGAGGAGCCTTTGCCGCTGGCACTGCAGTTGCTTACAGGAAAGCAGCAGGACTTCAGCATCCTTGCGTGGACGGCTCAGGACAGTGACGTCATCGTGAAGATGTCTGTGCTAGAATACAGAGGTATTAGGGTAGCTCGTAGGCCGCAGACCTGAAGTGGCTTGTGGCTTACGGGCTACTTATTAGTAGAGAAGTTAACCTAGAGCTGTATTTGCGAACCTATGGCACGCATACCAGAGAGGGCACGCAGAGCCCCCCTCAGTTGGCGCACGCCGTCGTCATGATAGCTCACTAACTGGGAATCCAGTGCAGTGATCGTTGCAAATGCACATACAGCTGAAAGCTGTCAGTGTAGGACGTGGTCCACAGGACCACGGCTTACACTGGCTGCAGCGTCTAATTTTTTTGTCTACAAATTTAAAAATATTTATGTACGTTGGAATACCCTTTTAAGAAGTTCTTTTTGTCTTAATATCCATCCCTTTATCCTGTGATAGCATGTGGGGTAGGGGGTCAGTGTCTTGCAACTTAAACTCTTTCTTTGGTATACATCCTAGTCACAGCTTCCACCATAAACCTTATCTGTGAGCTTCTGTTTGCAGAATAAAACCACATGGGATCCTGTGATCACAGGAAGGCAATAAATGCCGTTTCTTGCTAGTTCTACACACTACATATGTACACACAAAAAAAATACAATACACTGATTATAGATACATATAAAGTTTTTCCATCATACTCGCTGTGATACAGAGTTCCTTTCACACGGCTTTGGACAATTTGAATAATTGACAGGGCACAGTCGTGTGACTGACCTAAGTGGGCAGTACAGAACCACATTATATAGGTATTACCATGCTATGACTTACTAATTGGCTATAAAGCAGTGGGATACACAGATAACTTGTTGGTAAATACTATTCTACCACTTCCACATCTAGGGAAGGTAAGGTTATTTCATGTGTCCCTAGTGTGGCCAGGTTAGTGAAAGGGTTAATGTCTATATGCCTAGGAATTTAGGTCAGTAGAGGAAATTGATGTCACATTTTCTGGTGGTCTAGGGTGAAAAAGGAGTTGGCTTGCTTGTGAATTTTCATTATTGATACCATTTATTTAGGATACAGTGAGAGAACGGAGTTTGAATAATAGTGTAAGTTGTGTTATGTAAGTACCGTAAATATCCACAGTACAAAATATTTGTGTTGTGTGGAAATGGCTAGAAAACCAACCTTTTTATTGTAGGACAGCTTCTCTTCTTCTTTTTTTTTTCCTCTTAAGGTACAGTACAGACCAAAAGTTTGGACACACCTTCTCATTCCAAGAGTTTTCTGTATTTTCATGACTATAAAAATTGTAGATTCACACTGAAGGCATCAAAACTATGAATTAACACATGTGGAATTATATACTTAACAAAAAAGTGTGAAACAACTGAAAATATGTCTTATATTCTAGGTTCTTCAAAGTAGCCAATTTTTGCTTTGATTACTGTTTTGCACACTCTTGGCATTCTCTTGATGAGCTTCAAGAGGTAGTCACCTGAAATGGTTTTCACTTCACAGGTGTGCCCTCTCAGGTTTAATAAGTGGGATTTCTTGCCTTATAAATGGGGTTGGGACCATCAGTTGTGTTGTTTAGAAGTCAGGTGGATACACAGCTGATGGTCCTACTGAATGGAGTGTTAGAATTTGTATTATGGCAAGAAAAAAGCAGCTAAGTAAAGAAAAACGAGTGGCCATCATTACTTTAAGAAATGAAGGTCAGTCAGTCCGAAAAATTGGGAAAACTTTGAGTGTGTCCCCAAGTGCAGTGGCCAAAACCATCAAGCGCTACAAAGAAACTGGCTCACATGAGGACCGCCCCAGGAAAGGAAGACCAAGAGTCACCTCTGCTGTGGAGGATAAGTTCATCCGAGTCACCAGCCTCAGAAATCGCAGGTTAACAGCAGCTCAGATTAGAGACCAGGTCAATGCCACACAGAGTTCTAGCAGCAGACACATCTCTACAACAACTGTTAAGAGGAGACTGTGTGCAGCAGGCCTTCATGGTAAAATAGCTGCTAGGAAACCACTGCTAAGGACAGGCAACAAGCAGAAGAAACTTGTTTGGGCTAAACAACACAAGGAATGGACATTAGACCTGTGGAAATCTGTGCTTTGGTCGGATGAGTCCAAATTTGAGATCTTTGGTTCCAACCACCGTGCCTTTGTGCGACGCAGAAAAGGTGAACGAATGGACTCTACATGCCTGGTTCCCACCGTGAAGCATGGAGGAGGAGGTGTGATGGTGTGGGGGTGCTTTGCTGGTAACACTGTTGGGGATTTATTCAAAATTGAAGGAATACTGAACCAGCATGGTTACCACAGCATCTTGCAGCGGCTTGCTATTCCATCCGATTTGCGTTTAGTTGGACCATCATTTATTTTTCAACAGGACAATGACCCCAAACACACCTCCAGACTGTGTAAGGGCTATTTGACCAAGAAGGAGAGTGATGGGGTGCTACGCCAGATGACCTGGCCTCCACAGTCACCAGACCTGTACCCAATCGAGATGGTTTGGGGTGAGCTGGACCGCAGAGTGAAGGCAAAAGGGCCAACAAGTGCTAAGCATCTCTGGGAACTCCTTCAAGACTGTTGGAAGACCATTTCAGGTGACTACTTCTTGAAGCTCATCAAGAGAATGCCAAGAGTGTGCAAAGCAGTAATCAAAGCAAAAAGGTGGCTACTTTGAAGAACCTAGAACATAAGACATATTTTCAGTTGTTTCACACTTTTTTGTTAAGTATATAATTCCACATGTGTTAATTCATAGTTTTGATGCCTTCAGTGTGAATCTACAATTTTTATAGTCATGAAAATACAGAAAACTCTTGGAATGAGAAGGTTTGTCCAAACTTTTGGTCTGTACTGTACATTTGACTTCTTCCACAAGGTGGCATTCTTGCGTATTTATTAAATTCCTTTTGAAGACACATACAGGAGACCCTGTCCTTTGTTCATTTAGTTTTAGGCACACCTGCATTTGCATAATAAATGTCATTCCTGAGCAGTACCTATTTTGGTATTTTTTTTGATTTTCTAAACATTTATCTGAATGCAGAAGCCACAGACCACATGCAGTCACTGGAATGGGTGTGTATATGTGACAGTGAGGTGAAACGACAACAAGAACGCTGTATATCTTCAAACTGAATGAATCTATCAGAAGGCTGTAAGATTTGTACAGTATTTGTATTCTAAAAAGAATATATTATATTCAATGAAATCTTTCTTTTTAAAGAGTTTGTGAGACTGTTTAATACCAGTATTTTTTTCTGTTCTTTCAGTAAGGTGTGTGTTTTTTTTTTTTTTTTTTATAAAATCATATTTTTTTAAATTTATAATTAATGAATTAACATCTAATGTTTTAATATGGTTGTAAACATGACTATTTTTGCTGAGCGGCCAAGAACAATGCATGCCATTTTGCTGCGAATTGCCCAGCCCAGTTTTGTACACACAAACCATGTGCACTGCATACTTGTTTTTCCTCATGCTAAACAACATTAAATGATAAAGTAATGGTAAAATATTTGTTCGTGGTTTTTTTTTTTTTTTTTAAATCCCTATACAGTCTCCCTGGAAAAAAAAAAGCCTACTACTCATCTCTCAAAAAGCAAGCCCTTAGGCTACATGCGTGTGTATGTAGCTGTACTGTGAATAAACAGCACGGATGGCACATGGATGACATCCGTGTCCCGCCCATGACTCCACGGGCTGCAAAATGGACAGGAATTAGACCTCTTCTTTGTTTTGCCCTGGGCTCATGGCCCCATATACAGGACTAGGAAAATACACGGTTGTATGTATGGGTCCATAGAAATGAATGGGTCAGTGTGATAGCTTTAAAAAAAAAAAAAAAACTCATCTAGCACACTGACAATGCAAAAAGTCGTGTACATGAGCCTAAGGCCAAGTTCACATCTGCGCCCGGCTCTCTGTCATTTGGGTCCATTGGGGGACTCGAATGACGGAAAGCTGGACCACTAAAACAGCGGTAACCGCAGACACTGGCGGACCCCATAGATTATAATGAGGTCTATCGGGTTAGGGATTAAAATGGGCTAGTCCGTATGGGGTTGAAGGCTGCGTGCATCTGTGCAGCCATTTTTTATTTCTCAAATGTATCTAAAAATTAAATCCACTTTTAAAGAGGTTGTACGGGGAAAATAAATAAATAAATAAATAGGCTGGTGGAGGTGATATAACGCTGCGGCAAAAAATGCTGTGATTTACAGTTCATGCAAAGTGAATGGGATTCTGGCTAATCCCATCCACACATTGCAGAAAAAAATCCACAGCGGAAAAGCTGTGATTTCAAAATCGCATCATGTCCATTATATCTATGGAAACGCCAGCGTTTTTCATATAGGGATAATAGGGGCAGAAAATAGGCAGAGGTTAACTCTGCGGACTTTCTGTGAAAAATGCTGTGGAAAAAGACCCGATGCCTTTTTTTTGCAGTAGAGGGCCTTTAGACTAAAACTAACACTGTTTTTTTTTTTTTTTTTCTACAGTTTCAAGGAAGAGGCTCTGTCCCTTCTTGGTAACAACAACAAAACCACACATTACTGCTACTCCTGTTTTTTGCTTCTACGTAACGGTGCATTCACACAGTGCAGTTGATATTGGTTAAAATTAAACCAGAACTGCACTGAAAAAATGAATTCAGTTTTTATGTGGTTCTTGGTGCAGACTTTGATTTTACAGATGAAACCTGTAAAATAAATGCTTCACTTGTAAAATGAAGAAAGTGCATGCATTTTTATAGGTTTGGCTTTTTTTTTTTTTTTTTTCCCTCTTTTCTTGTCTGTGGAGATGCATAGATCTGCATAGCAGCTATAAACTTTAATAGCTTTCAAATTTTCAATGAGAACTATTAGCAAAGTTGCTTCATTTCTTCATTTTAGATGCAATGGAGTAGTAAACTGTTTGCAATGGTGGTCTGGTCTTTTAACTTCTATGTGGTTTTCAATGATTTTCGATGTATCTGCAGAGGCTGCAGCTGCATGGAAATGGTGCAAATGCTGAAAAACAAACCTGACTGCCAACAACAGCTCGGCTCCCCTTAGAGAAGGCAGATAATTTTTATTACCATCTCTGGCTTCCTGACTAATGTGTGCATGGGACTTTGAGCACATGTATAGTGTTCCGTACAGCCTGCTGCTGTAGTTCGAACCATTAATGGATTAATTTAACTCTTTGATTGCCAACCGAGGTGTCATGGAGACCTGCCAGGTTGCTGCGGCAATCCTGAGGGGAAATAGTCGCATGTCTTCTCTCAATATAGGATGCCGATGTAGTTAAATGGAATGGTGGAGCAGGAAGCTAAATTGTGGGCCGTTGGGGTGTATTATATTGTATTGGGCTATTAGGGAGCACAATACTATGTGGGGGCCACTAAGGGACCCAGTGATGCTAAAAGGTGAATTTTTATATGTGTGGAATGGGACGTATAGGATGGGGTAGATTTAAGGGTGCATTGTCACGGTGCAGTTGTAATGCAGTTGCAGTCAAAACTGCATCATAAACAATGTTTGCAGTTTTGATGTGGTTTTGGGTGATGTTTTCTAAATTTACAAGATTTACAAATGTATGTTTCAAACTCAATTAAAAAAAAACAAATCAAAAATGCAATTTTTTATTTTGAAGTCCTAGGGGTGCCCTAAGCCTGAAAAGGTTGGGAGACTCTGGTTTAACATATGCATAAAAAAAAATGTATGCCAATGAATGACCATCTGTTTAGATACGTAGAGCCAATGATTTACAAAATAATTCACACTCACTTTTTGTTTTGTGCTTCTACATCCCCCCCACCTCCCCCTACTGTTGGACACACAAGAATGGCATAATATGCTTTTGTGTCCAACAGAAAAAAAGTAAATTATTTCTTAACATCTTGGGGACACAGCCTAAAAGTACCTTAAGGACCAGGCTTAACTTTTCAAAACTGATGTCACTTTATATAGCAATAAATTTGAGATGCTTTAATTTACACAAGTGATTTTGAGATTTTGTTTTTTTTATGACATATTGTACTTCATGCTAGTGGTAAACATTGGAAGAGTGAAGAAATCAGGCAATACCTTTTAGAGACTAAACTGAGTATATTTGATAGTAAGCTTTTGAGAGTCTAGCTTCTTCTTCAGACATTGTGTTATACAAGAAACTGAAAATTCACACACTCTTTATACACACAAGACCTGGATCTTCAAAGGGTCTTAGAATTTTTAAAGAAACAGGTCAAGAAATAAACAATCTGGAAACTTGTGGGGCGTGACGGAGGGATCATTAATTGTTGCTGTTATCTGTTTGCAATGAGGTGGTGATTTGTGACCCTCACAGTTCATACATAGTGTGACATGAAACTGGCATGAATATTAAGTCCAAATTGCAGAGTTTGAAATTTTTGCATTAATTTATATTCCCATTCCTTTCTCTCCTTCTGCGTCTCAAAATGTCCCATTAAAACCACAACCCACAAATCTTCAATAGAGTGAACTTCTCCGGAGAAATGTGCGGCCACTGAGAGATCTGTTCTGCTAATGGTGAATCTGTGCGAGTTCATGCGCTGACTCTCTGCCCTGTTTCCCCCACATAGAGGCTTGTGGTGGGACATTGCACACACATTATGAGATGCACCACATTGGCACCTCACCTTGCCTGCAAAGACCTGCAGGCACATCCACACCGCTGACAGTGTACCTGTCACAACAGGTGCACAGAATTAGGGGGACATTTTCCTGCAGGTCTTCCAATGTGGTGTATCTCATAATATTTTTTCAATTTTTATTGGATTTTATAAATTTTAAGAGTAACAAGAAAAAAAAAATCACAAAAAAACAAAGTAATGTAACTGAACAGATGGCAAGCAAGAAAAATCACAGATAAGGGGGAACAAGAGCATTAAACATAAACAGCAACAGACCAAGGAAGACAACAAGAGGGGATAGTAGGGAGAAAGAGATCAGAGACCATGAAGGATACAATATGTGTTCCATGGGGACCAATTGGACTGGAATGACTCTATTGTATTAAGAGTTGCAGTGAGGTATTTCAGGCATTTTTTTTTTTTTAATAATTATTATTATTATTATTACATATGCTTGATGTCCCACTAGGGGATTTGAATTAGTGATGCTCTGATAGCTGGTTCAGTACTATAAACTGCAATACATGTTTATTGCAGTATATAGAGAAAGTCAGACACACAGGCTGGGATATTGGACCAATCGTGTCAACACGTCCAATGACATTTGAAAGTGAAAGATTTGTGTGTTGGAGGCGATATGAATTGTCGCTGCAATTAAAATATATTGGAGTAATTTGTATTGTGCCTATCTCAAGGTTGATGGTTTCAGACTGAGAACAAAAATTGGGGCAGTTAAAGGGATGGACTGTCCCAAGAGCCGTTGCACCATCCTATGAATGGATGTCCAGAAGCGACGGGCTAAAGGTCAAGTCCACTAGATTTGATGAGTGTCACCTGAACCGGCACTTCCCCGAAAACAAAGGGGTGAAACCGTAAGGTAGTGATGGTGGGGTCGGGCTTTGTAATTTAAAACTGAAACGGACCCTCTGCCACAGTTGCAAAATATAGTTGGTTTCTCTAGCAGTAGCTGGGATTGGGTGTGTGGTCCATAGGAGAACCTCTAATGAGGTCGGAGCTAACAAGGACCGAGCAGCTATGTAATATTTATAAAGATTGGCAACCGACAGACCACTAAGTCATTTGTGATTAGTACATAGTACGTCTCTGGATTATATGACCAAATATTATTAAGTTCCCTCTGTAGGTCAGCTGAGGAGGAGGATACTGGGGTTGGGATGGTATGGAAGTAATGCGTGAGGATATGTGGTAAAGTGACCATTTTAACCGTATGAATCCTACCAAATCAGGAAAGGGTGAAGCAATGCCGATCAACAACATCCTTCAGTAGTTTCAGGATCAATGTGGCATAATTGCATTTAAAATGGGTTTCTAAAGGACTGCATGTGCTTATTCCCAGGTATGGCAGATATTTTGTCCCATGTCTGAAAGCCAAAATTTAAGGTTATCAATTTTTTTATTTTTATTTTTTTTTTTTGGTGGACTGGGGTACATTACAATGCAAAAATTCTGATTTGGAGCAGTTTGAGACCCAAAAGGCACACAGAAGGGTATTGAGCAGGTTTGGTAGGGGTTTCCTAATAGTGAGTAACATATCATCCCAAAGAGGTTGTTTTTATATTCATGGTTCCCAATCCATATGCCTGTTATGTCTGTATAGGAGTGGTTAGCAACTGCTAGGGGCTCGATAGCAAGGGCGAACAATGCAGGAGATAAAGACTTGTGGGGTGCCACGACAAATCTTTATGGGCAGTGGGGGGTCTGTTCCCATTAGTCACGCCATGCATCATTAAGGGACTGAAGAGCAGTATGTATCCTTCTAGCAGGGAACATAGCTCATGAAAAAAGGTTACAGGGGACTCGGGTGTAGGAGTTAACGAGGCAAAGTTATTGGCCATAAAGATGACATTGAATAATACCACCTCCCCTGGTGGTCCACAGTCATGGTGTAAATCTGTAATGGAACTGAATTCCTAACCAAGACTGCTACTCCCTTGCTCTTAGACTGATTAGGTGTGTGGCTTACAGTATAAGGGTATAGCGGGAATGATATCTGGTTGCAGTTTATCATATTGTAGAAATGCCTTACGACGCTTCTGAAGGGAATTAAATCCCCTTACATTATGGGAGATAATCTTACACATGGGTAGAGGGTATAGTAGAGCTGAATATCAGGCATCTGATAAGGGTTGTGAAGATCTTATGGCTATAAGTAATATTAGACAAGAGGACCAAATCGACCATAACCGGAGGGAAAAAAAAAAAGATGTAGTGTTGTAGAGAACAAAAAACTTCCACAATAATAAACAGTAGTAACAGACTCTGAACCAGGGTGTGCACACTGGGGTGGAGTGGTGTGCTGCAGACCTTATAATGCGCAAGGTGTAGGGGGGACATGAGGACCGCCTCCACGGCAAACCCCCCCGAAAACAAAAGCAGAAGAAGAGTCCTAAACATGGTAGGCTGCTAAAGGGCACAGTATATAAATCCAGAGACTGTACTGGTAAAGTGAGGTAGGAATATAAATAGTAACATTCATATAATGAACATATAGAAAACAACCACAAAACTAGGGTTTAGATATGTGGCAAATTAACTATAGTAAGCTATGGCCACAAGCCTAAGAGAATAAATATAACATGAAAAGCAGGTAGCAAAGTCCAAAGTGAAAAACCTAGAAAAATAGCAAAACATGAGTCCATATATTTATCGGGGAGGCGTAGAGGCCTCTGCAGGATGTAGAGGTCGGGTAAGGCCCGATGGCTACTTGCACTTCAATTGCCAGATACATTGAGTTCTCTGAGGAAGAAGGTCAGCAGGATCTGGGTCATCCATTTGGAGTGCCCTCACATCTTAAGATGTAGAGCCCTTCTGTCAGGGATGAGGGAATACACAATGTGGAAAGGGAAGCCCCATTGGTAGTGACACATACGGGACGTCCTAGCACATAACTGGGTGTGGCTGTCGGGTTAACTCATTCCACTCACTCCATCTTGCACTCGCCCTTCACTCCGGCTGCAAATTGAGCATAAATCACTCTCCAACACAGTCCACGCACCCCAAAAACACTCTGCCACCGTTAAGGATTCCCTGGCTCAGCGGAAACTGCGTTAACATATACAGGCGTCTCTCTGACAGTCAGACACAAACACAACTCAAAAAGGTAACTGGTTCATAGAGAAAGAAAAGATGACAAAATAAAACAACATTGCAGACGGCCTTAAAATAAATTGTAGAAAAGCAGAAAAATACTTAAAAGCCTTTTTATCATCTTTATCTGGGGAAAAAGAAAATGTTCTTTACCTTGTAAAGCTGTGTGTCTCTGCTGGCTCTGGAGGTCAGCCCAGGGGCACCCCCCCCCTTCCTCTCTCAGGGTTACTAAACCTCTTCCTCTGTTGCTGGACCAGGAGGTCGTAAAACAATAAAACTGGATGTTTCCTGCCAGTCTGGAGAGCATTTCACCTCTGACCACCCCCTCCCTTTTGTATACACATAAACCACTGAGGTGGATTGACAACACAAACCTAAACAAAACATTCACTTAAGATAGAGATATAGCTATGTATCAAGATTAGGTAATAATACATACACAATAATATCTACATAGTAACACATATGCAATAATACATTCTCCGGGATTGCTGAAATTCCTGGGCAACCTCTTTTAAAAGAAATACCATTACCATTGGGAATATTTATATCTCTTTTAAAGAGGCACTTTGAGGCCTATGGGTAATGGATAATGATGACCTAATCATATTAGTTGGGGTCTAACACCTGGATCCCGAGCTGATTGTCCGGAAGCAGCTTTACTCCTATTAAAGTGAATAGGAGCAAAGCTGTAGTTCTTCAGTGACACCGCTACAGTGTATGTCTCCGAACACTGTAACAGTGGTGGCAGGGAACTGCAGTATCCATTATCTTCCGGCCCTGGACATTTAAGTAATAGAGTATGACCTAGTACTGATCCAAATGTACTAAATGGAATGTACCCAACATATAGTCTGTTTTAATTCTCTGATTGCAGATTTCTTTTTATTGTATTTTTGGTACAGAATTAAGTGGGTAGCCATTCTGCAGTTGCTGTTAATAACATTCAGGTATGCTTTACAGCAGTCACAGGAACTTGAGGACTGGAATTAATGCATTGACAGGTAACTGCTGCTCTGACCCCGTTCACTGCAATAGGAGCAGAGCTGCTTCTGGCCATATACCTTGTATATTGCTTCTGGTAGTCAATTCAGCTGACTGGTGAGGATCCAGGTGTTGGACCCTGCTAATCTGATACTGATGATCTATCCTGTGAACAGTTCATCCTCTATCCATTAAGCTTGGGTCTCAGACAATCCCTATAATTTAACCCTTTCCCGACATCCGCCGTAATAGTACAATGGATTCCGGGTTTTTAACGATGGCGGCCGCTCTGCTGCAGCGCGGCTGCCATAGCCACCAAGTCTCTGCTGTATTCTACAGCGGAGACCTGGCGCTAATGCTCTCTGATCATGGGCATTGTAGGTCAGGACCCCCCAAACCAAAAATAAATAAATAAATAAAAAATGGCCTTTGTACCTTTACAAATCAAAAGTGCCAAACCAATGTTTTTTCACCGTTTCACCTCTGATAAAAAGTGATCAAAGTAATAGACATTCCCCAAAATGGTATAACTAAAAAGTACACCTGACCCTGCAAAAAAAGATGCCCTATGCATCCCCGAACACGGAAATATAAAAAAGTTACGGGTGTCAGAATATGGCGACTTTAAGAAAAAAAAATTTTCTTGCAAAGTTTTAGGTTTTTGTTAATGGGTTAAAATGTCAATAAAACCATATAAATTTTGTATCCCCGGAAACGTACCGAAACATAGAATACAGGTGACCAGTCATTTTGGCTGCAGAGTGAACGCCGTAAAAACAAAGCTTTCAAGAAATTCACACAAATTCCCTTTTTCTTCAAATCCACCCCATTCTGAATTATTTTCCAGCTTCCCAGTTCTTTGTACGGAATAATAAATGGTACCGTTATGAAGAACAATTTGTGCTGCAAACATTAAGCCTTAATATGGCTCTGTGAACGGAAAAATAAAAAAGATATGGGGGTGGGGAGTCCAATAACGAAAATAGCAAAAATGTCACCAGCGGGAAGGGGTTAATATTTGCAGTAGGTCAGTATGCATATATGCTTATAATCATGTCGTAATTGAGGGATGTTTTTAGGAGCGGGCGTTTCCTAGTGTTTACTGGTTGTTGGAACTGAAATATTGACATGTTCACTACTTGCTCTACAACTTTTTTTCCAGATACAGTTAGTGATTTCTGAAAGGTCAGGGAGTAGACTGTAGGAAGCTCAGTGTGATAAATGTCATGGCAAACATTATCAAGTCTTACATGAGTGTATCTTTGTATGTTCTGTGCTAACAGTACCCTGCTGCTGTGTTCATCTGGCTCAACATTAATTATATCTTTTATCTAATACATAACATTTTACTTTGAAGTTGGGATTTACCAGTATTGAATAAGATGGTAGAGGTCTGAAGTGCATCACTGCTTGTCGGGTACGCAACTAATGCACAGTGGTATCTGCTAGCTTATTGCAGACATATATGTGGTTTGGAGAAAAAAAAAAGTTCAGCTTTACCTTATTATGGTAAATTTTGCATACTGTCAAACCTGCATGTTGTTATGGAAAACTGCATTTGACATTTTATATACATTAAAAGTTCTGAGCCAACTGCCTAAATTTGCACAGTCTAATCTATCTCTATCTATCTATGGGTAGTTCTCTCAAAGATAAAAGCATACATGATTCATAAATTAATTCTTAATTCATAAAATATATAATGCAGTCAGCAAGTACAGCCTTCAATAATATAACCCTGTACTATGTTGCTCCAACTTACATCTAGGTAGCATGGCTATTTTCATAGGCCAAAACCTAAACTTTAAAACCTGCCTGGGAATGCCCCAAGAATATTGGGATTCGGTTGGGGTTTACAAAAAAAACTGTCCCTTTTGTGATTTAGTTCCTTGGATTGTTTCAGTGAAATTAGGACTGTTTATATGTAAACTTGGAAGATTGCAATCTCCATTGTTTAGCAGTCACATGTTGGGCATAACATGGGCTCCCTACTCCATTGTGATGCTGGTAACTTTTCTTCCCAGATGGTTTTTGCAGATCTCTTGCATGCAGCAGTACACATCGGACGGCTTTCACATTAGTCGGTGTATATTAGTCTGTGTATATAAGTATATGTGCGGTCTTTTCAGATGGCCTGCCACTGAAAAATATGCTAAAAAATGTGGTCTTTGGTTGGGCAAGGGGGTGGCCTGCTTAGAGAGAAGAAGCTTCTGTAGAGTATAATGGTTGGAAAATTGGTCACTGAAAAAAAAATCTGTCTTTAAAGCGTAACTAAATTTTCGGACAACTTTTGATTTTCTGAGAATATGGTGCTTTTTGTTTCAGTACCCAATATTGTAATTGGGCTCTCTTGGCAGGTGGGAAGTCCCTGATTGACTGCTGCAGACTGGGACCGTCCACCTAACAGTAGAAAGCTTAAAGGTGCTGCCTGATATTCTGTGGATCCAGTAGGTGGCACTGCCTCCTGTGACTGTTAGGATGGCATCATGAGGAGAGGCATAGTTAGCCTCTACTTAATAAAATAAAGCTTAACTTTAATTAAATATCCATAAAATAGCCAGGATTGGCAAAATTAGACTAAAAAGTAGGGAGATAAGCCCACAGAGGGTAGCAGACCCCCTATTCACCAGAAATTTGGTATCCCCAGAATTGTACTGAAACATAGAATACAGATGACTTGTCATCTTGGCTGCAGAGTGGATGCCGTAAAAACGAAGCCCATAAGAAAGTCACACAAATGCAATTCTCCAATTCCATTCAATTCTGAATTTTTTTTTTCCAGCTTCCCAGTACATTTTACAGAATAATAAATGGTACCATTATGAAGAACAATTTGTCCTGCAAACTTTAACCCCTAATATGGCTCTGTGAACGGAAAAATTTAAACGTTATGGGGTTTGGGAGGCGGGGAGTCAAAATTGAAAAATGTCATCGGCGGGAAGGGGTTAATAAGTAGACAAACTAAATCTCTGAATTGCAGACTTGTTGCCATTACATCTCAAGGGACTGTGAGCCATACCGTTTCTTATCTTAAACTGTTTTTACAGGACGTTGATGAGTGGAATATTTCACGTTTAAACACCATTCTGGATGTTGTAGGAGAACAATGTGGAATTTCCATTGAGGGAGTCAATACACCTTATCTCTATTTTGGAATGTGGAAAACTACATTTGCCTGGCATACTGAAGACATGGATCTTTACAGCATAAACTACCTCCACTTTGGTGAACCCAAGTCATGGTAAATTTATATGTTCCAAATGTTATGTGCGTGTGTATGTTTATATTTGTGCACACCGTGTGCATATTGGCTATATAGAACTCTGTATTAGAAAAATACACAAACACTGAAGAAACATTATGTAGTTATTCAGCACAGACCTTTTGGAACTGAAAACAAATGTTTATAGCTGTAGATACTCTTTACATGTTAAAGTCCTATTATCCAAATTTCCATTTTTAGTTGTGCAGGGGTAACACTGGACCACATAATTTACAATTGGAGATGGGCACAGGTCATCTTCATACCACCCATCACAGTGACCTCCTGCACAGGTTACCTTGCTCGCAATACTCTCATATAGAAGTCAACGAGATATTTCCAGGCTACTGAATGCTATTAACAGCAACTCAAGCAAGATGGCTGCCCACTTAATTATAAATCAGAAAATGAAAACGTGTTGGATACATTCCATTTAAATTGCATTTAGTACATTTGGATCAGTACTACATCTAGTTCTAGGGCTTACTTTATGATTTAATTTTCAAGATTAACCTAAAAGAATTCTGCAGCTAATACGATATAAGATGAACATTCTGCAGTAATTGATGATCTTATTCTTTTGACCCCATAACCCTAGTTTTACCCAAGTTCTGCTTGGATTTTGAGCAAAGTACCTAATGTTTCAACCAGAGAAACCAAAGAAGCAGTTACTCTAAAGGCTCTATACGCAGGACTGTGGGGGCTAGAACCTTGATTTTGGTCTTGTTTTGAAGCCAAGTAGAAGTAGTGGGGGAGCCTACGCACAGGAGAACACATGCTGCTGACAGTGTGTTTGAAGAGGAGAATGATGTCTTATTCCCCTGTCCCCTGGCTTAAGATGACATCAGAAAGAGGTATCATGAACCTTTGTTCATGATATCACCCCGTTTTGTTTTTTTTTTTTTTTTTTTTTAAATGATTAGAGGAACACTTGTTTTGTGCCTAGTTGGGTTGTTTGTTGCCTCTACAGCCTAGTATTTTAACCCCTTAGATGCTGCAGTCAGAAAAAGAAAAAGTTCAAATACAGTTTTTTCCCTTGTTAATGAAGAAATACACACATTTGGTATTGCCACATCTAAAATAAGTCTTGAAATAAAATTAGTGTATTACTTATCCTGCTTGATGAACACCCTACAGCATATAGTTAAGATGCCAGAACTTGAAATAATAAAACTGATAAAAAGTAATATGTATTCTTGTTTGGTTAACAAAAAAAAGTCCTGCTTAAAACATTCACACCGCTGTATCACTTACTGTTTTAAAGCTTAGATGAGTGACATCAGTACAGGGTTAAAATGCACATAAGGCAAAAGGTATGTGCCAGCAATATTTACTTGAGTCATTGATTTGATAATCTAAAAATGGTTTGCTAACATAGGTCCATCTACCCTCATGTGTAAATATATACATATGCAAAAGAGTCTATTGTATTGCTGAAAGCCCACTCGCCTGGATACAAAATGAGATACGGTTGGGTATGGAGGCATACGGGTTCCGTATGGTATCCTGCAGCTTATTTGCCCGCAGATGTTGCAGCTAGGCCTGTAGATCTTGCACACACATAGGAGTGCTTGATTAGCAATAAATCTGGTGACCAGGCTGGCCAAATTAGTGTTGCAATCTCACAGAGACCTACCCGGGAAGCTCTTGGTGTCTGTGGGTGAGAATTAACCTACTGAATATTGCCTTTTGAAATGAGAGGTAGCACATGTGGTCTCAGGATATCCTGCACATATCGCTGAGTTTTTTTTTTTGTTTTGTTTTTTTTTTCCGGTGTGTATTTCTTGAAATAATAACCCATGTGAAAGGAATTTATCAGGCAATTAAACATGTTTCCAGAGTGTTGCTGAATTGTCAGTCAATACATCCTTGACATGCAGCAAACTTTGTTTCTGCTGTCCTTTTTTTTTTTTTTTTTCTCTTAGCTTATACTGTTGCAATTCTACTTATTTAGCCAAGTTTTAGCTCTGTGGAACATTCTTTCCTTTAGAACAGTTCCTTATGTTGTCTTTTCTCCATCTGTAATGTACAAGACAGGCATCAAATCCTCTAGGTGCTTCTTCATTTGGACAGCACTCTCCATCTACAGCATGTTCAATTCATTGATTTCCCATCTGAAAAATTCAACTGATGTACATACGCTTGAAAAAACATTTCTGTAGGCAAGTCTTTTGATTTTATTCAAGGGTAAAATTATTTCGAAATGGCTGTGCATAGTTCTGCGCATCCTGCTTACTGAGGGAACACATTTTGAGATGTGACATGTGCTGTTAGGTCTGTTTTACTATTTGTGTGTGCTGGAATACACAAATACAACAACTTATTTACATCTTCTGTAAACAATAAACTATAGTGCTGAGGAAAGATTTAGAAATGGTAAACATTTTTGTTTCGTAGTAGTGATGCTATGTCGATTTCTTCTCTTTTTAATTATATTTTATTTACCTTTTAAATTCTTAAAGAGGATCTGTCACCAAGTACAAAATACTAATATATATCATTTGATTCTTGCTTTGCTCCTAACCAGTTTAATGTTTTTTTTTTATGATCCGTCCACTCATTCAAAATATATAGCCACAGGAAGGTTATAGCTGATTCTCTAAGTGGGCGTATCCCTATGAATAAAAGATTCCCGCCCACATAAAGTATCAGAGCTAGTTTACATATAATCGTCCAGGGGCCATATGTTTTGAATGGGTTGACAGATTTATACAAGAACATCACTAGATTGTTCAGGGGAACAGCAAGAATCAAATGATGTATATTACTAAATAAAGTTTAGTTGGAAAAGAACAGTTACTTTCCTGTCACACACACACAATTGAAAAAAAAATCATTTTATTATGTCTTGTTCTACCATTAAGATTTCTGAGCTTGCGTATTAAGCAGTACTTTTACATAAAAGATTTGATTTTGGTTTACTAATACATTTTTCTTTTGTCTATATAAGGTATTCTATACCACCAGAGCATGGGAAAAGATTGGAAAGGCTAGCTCAAGGTAAACACTTTTTTTGCACACTTCATTTGTATGTCTAATTTTTATGTCTTAACAGGATTGTAGCTTACTATGTTATTTTATAGTTATTGTGATAATTCCCATTCTATACACTGCGTGCAGAATTATTAGGCAAATGAGTATTTTGATCACATCATCCTTTTTATACATGTTGTCCTACTCCAAGCTGTATAGGCTTGAAAGCCAACTACCAATTAAGTAAATCTGGTGATGTGCATCTCTGTAATGAGGAGGGGTGTGGTCTAATGACATCAACACCCTATATAAGGTGTGCTTAATTATTAGGCAACTTCCTTTCCTTTGGCAAAATGGGTCAGAAGAGAGATTTGACGGACTCTGAAAAGTCAAAAATTGTGAGATGTCTTGCAGAGGGATGCAGCTGTCTTGAAACTGCCAAACTTTTGAAGTGTGATCACCGAACAATCAAGCGTTTCATGGCAAATAGCCAACAGAGTCGCAAGAAGTGTGTTGAAAAAAAAAAAAGGCGCAAAATAACTGCTAATGAATTGAGGAAAATCAAGTGTGAAGCTGCCAAAATGCCATTAGCCACCAGTTTAGCCATATTTCAGAGCTGCAACATTACTGGAGTATCAAAAAGCATAAGGTGTGCGATACTCAGGGACATGGCCAAGGTAAGGAAGGCTAAAAAACGCCCACCTTTGAACAAGAAACATAAGATAAAACTGGGGCAAGAAATATCTTAAGACTGATTTTTCAAAGGTTTTATGGACTGATGAAATGAGAGTGACTCTTGATGGGCCAGATGGATGGGCCCGAGGCTGGATCAGTAAAGGGCAGAGCGCTCCACTCCGACTCAGACGCCAGCAAGGTGGAGGTGGGGTACTGGTTTGGGCTGGTATCATCAAAGATGAACTTGTGGGACCTTTTCGGGTGGAGGATGGAGTGGAGTGAAGCTAAACTCCCAGACCTACTGCCAGTTTCTGGAAGACACCACCTTCAAGCAGTGGTACAGGAAGAAGTCGGTATCATTCAAGAAAACATGATTTTCATGCAGGACAATGCTCCATCACATGCATCCAAATACTCCACAGCGTGGCTGGCCAGTAAAGGTCTAAAAGAAGAAAAAATAATGACATGGCCCCCTTGTTCACCTGATCTGAACCCCATAGAGAACCTGTGGTCCCTCATAAAATGTGAGATCTACAGGGTCGGAAAACAGTACACCTCTCTGAACAGTGTCTGGGAGGTTGTGGTGGCTGATGCACGCATTGTTGATCGTAAACAGATAAAGCAACTGACACAATCTATGGATGGAAGGCTTTTGAGTGTCATTGTAAAGAAAGGTGGCTATATTGGTCACTGATTTGTTTTTGTTTTTGAATGTCAGAAATGTTTATTTCTAAATTTTCTGTTGTTATATTGGTTTACCTTGTGAAAATAAACAAGTGAGATGGGTATATATTTGGTTTTTATTAAGTTGCCTAATAATTCTGCACAGTAATAGTTACCTGCAAAAACAGATATCCTCCTAAGATAGCCAAATCTAAAAAAAAAACCCACTCCAACGTCCAAAAATATTAAGCTTTGATATTATGAGTCTTTTTGGTTGATTGAGAACATAGTTGTTGTTCAATAATAAAAATAATCATCTCAAATACAACTAGCCTAATAATTCTGAACACAGTATATAATGTGTTTACATTAAAAAAACAACCATTAGTAATAATTTGTAGCTTTTGTTTATTTTTTATTTTTTCTGCCCTATGATAGAAATGTACATTGTATATTGGCTGTTAGTTGCCTCAGCATGAATTACAATGTGCTCATTATGATCCAGTAGGCACAGTCAATGCACCCACGAGATAGGAGGAAGCAGCAGGGCTTGTATGCACAGCCTTGATCCTGGCAGAACTGCATGGATCAACAAAGCTCCAAACAGTTAAATAAGCACTGTTTCAACAGACTTTTTTTTAAATGGACAGTACAGACCATTATAAGAAATTCTCTAATGTATGTTGAAATCAGGCATACCTTTTAGAGGCTAACTTAGTTAACTCAGTTAGCCTCTAAAAGGTATCGCCTGATTTCTTCACTCTTCCACTACTTTCTATGGCTTACACGGTACAACATTATACTTCTAATATATGTTAACAGAGAGAGATGCTGTTTCTCTTCTCCCCCTATCTCTACTTAGATGACTTGAGACGGACTATAGAAGTCTATCGAGAAGGAAGTGCAGGAGATAGATAGGATTAGTCTGCTATTTGAGCTGAATAGGAGTTGTCTATCACAACTAAAGCACTTTACTAACCTCCGTACAGGTCAATATTTCTCTATATACAGTATGTCCTGTGACTGTTTATCAAGGGGAGAAAGAGAAAATGTTATAGAACATATTCCCTTACATCACTGAGAGCAGTGTATGACATCTAATCTCCACCCACCGACTCAGAGATAGCTATAAACTTCAGATGTAGCATGTGGGGTGGAACTTGCCAAAAACTGAAGAAAACAAGTCCTCTAATTACCATATTGTGTCACTCCTCATATGTACACACATAACATCTTATTCTGAAATGACAAATGAAGCAACAAGTACATTTAACCTATTCTGTTCTGTGAATTCCTTGTACTGTATCTAACTTTACAATGAGTGGACCATACTTTAAAAGGCTAATACAGTTTCTAATATTGATGACGTATCCTTAGGCTAGGCCATTATTATTGGATCTGCGGAGGTCCCGGTTTAAGTACTGCAGCGCTGCCCAATTGAAGTATGTATGACAGCGCTGCAGTTCCTAAACCAGTCTCTACACTTTGTACAGCGAGTGAGCAGTGCAACTTCTGCCATGTAAACCTTACCAATAGCTGTGCTGCCCTGGTACAGCTGATCTGCACGGGTATTGGGTTTTGGACCCCTGCAGATCCAGTATTGATGGACTGTCCTAAGGATAGGGTATCAATTTTAGAAATTGGATAACCCCTTTATTGATGATTGCTGGACCTGGCAGCATAATCACCGGTTTGTTATATCCACTGTCAGCAGCCCAGAGCATGACAAAGGACTATCTTTTGTATACCTACTAGGAGATACTTGTTTTATTCCCTTATAGGCATGGACATATATATCTCCAAGCACAAAATGCTTGTATTCTAAAGCCTGGTAGCATATTGTTAAAATAAAATAAAAAAATTAACCATTTTTTTTTGTATCCTAGACTTTAACCTCTTAAGGACACAGCGATTTTTCTGTTTTGTGTTTCCTTTTTTTCCTTCCCACCTTCCAAAAGCCATACATTTATTATTGTGGTCACAGAGATGTGTGAGAACCTATTTTTTTGCAGTACAAATTGTACTTCATAATGGCACCATTTAATAATGTGTACTGAAAAGTTGGACCAGATGTTAGTTGTTGACAGTCTATAACAGTAATGGCGAACCTTTTAAAGACAGTGTGCCCAAACTGCAACCCAGAACCCGTTAATTTATCGCAAAGTGCCAACACGGCAATTTAGCCTTAATACTCTGCAGATCCACAATTGCGGACAGTAAAGCCCCATTCACACCTGCAAAATACGGTCGTGTAAATGGGGTTTTACAGAGCTTTCAATGATAGAGACAACTTTGTACTGTAAGGTAGAAGTTTTGCATTTGGTATACTTTTAAACAATCAATGATCACTATTTACATTGCGCAGGATCTGTTTTATAGTGACCATGCAATGTTATTACAGCCTGTAATAATATCACATGTCTGCTATAAAACAAATATTTGTGATATAAATAGTGGTGCTCCCACACAGTCCAATCTGCTCCGCGGTGGCACCCACACGGTATAATATGCTCCTGTACTTACCTGCACTCCCACGAAGAGCAGCAGGGCAACCTCCTTCTTCCACCACAAAGCAGGTGATGATGAATGATCTTATAGCGCCTGCATCGGGGCAGAGGTCATAATCTGCCAGCGGCCTACACTGACAGTTTTCAGGTGTATGTGCATTTGCACATACAACTGAAAGAAGCGCTGGATTGCTCGCCAGGAATCTGGGACAGCTGTCTCGCGAGCAATCCAGGAGCCTCTCTGGGGCGACTGCATGCGTGCCCACAGAGAGGGCTCTGAGTGCCCACTCTGGCACGCGTGCTATAGGTTCGCCACCACTGGTCTATATTCTTTGGACAGTCAGTTTCTCAATTACTAGTAGTAGTTGCGTGTCTATCCTTTTCATTCCCAAAATGCTCGCGTGAACTTAAATGCAGATTTCTCAAATGCCCTCCATGACAGCACCACAGGAGGTTGTATCTCCTCCCACTATTAGGGACAGGAAAAGCACACAAGAGGTTAAATAGCCCCTCCCCTTCCTCCCTCTTCAGTGTTTTTTCCTGTCCCTATTAGTGGGCAGACAAGAGGTTTGGAGCATACTTACCCAGCAGAGTGGGGTCCAGTGCAGCTGTCCCTGCAGGTCTGCGCCGTCTCTCTGCGGAGTCTCGGTGGGTCCATCTCCTCCTGCACCATCCTGGGACAGTGGAGATGAGTATCGTGGGCCTCGGTCCCTCTTCTGAGGCTCCCTGGCCTGTAGAGTCCCCTGCCTGTACTCAGAGTCGGCGTTCCCGGCTGGGATACATGCCGATGCCGCTTCCGGTCGTGGTGACGTCACTTCCGGTTGCGGAGAAAGACGCTAAAGGAGGGAAATTTGAAAGCTTTAGCGTCCTGAACAGGTGCAGGTGGACCGGAAGCGTTCCTATTCGTGGAATGTAGTACGCTGGTCGTCGGTGGCTGGATTTAAAAAGCCTCCCAGACCAAGAGGCTTTCTCCTCAAGGTAGGACCATCTGTGTCTGTTTGTTATAATGCCTGGAGATGAGTCCTCTAGAGTGGTGTATGAGCCTGGCATACCCCCAGCCCCAGTGAGTAATCTGGTAATGGGATGTTACATGGTATGATTAGGGGAGTTCTCATGTCCCTTTATTGTCATGTATTTATTTAGGAAAAAGAAGCTAAAGATGTGTCTTCTAAATCTAAGAAAGTGGCTGTATGTAAAAAATGAGCCATCTGTGAGAAAAAGCTTTCTTCCACGTACAAAAAATCTTTGTCAGTCTTGCACTGAAAAGATAATTAAAGAGGAACAGCCGTCTTTAATGGAGGAAATTAAAGGGATGGTTCGGCATGAGATCCAGTCCTCCCTAGCTTCTTTTTCCCATGCCTTTTCCTCTGCTGAGCCACAACCTGCGGCCAAAAAGAGGAAGTTAATTACTGATCCAGATTCGGATAATAGTGACGTTTACGTCCCATCTGTGTCCGAAGATTTCCTGGAGGAAGGGGAATTACCTGGGCCTTCAGATGTTGAGGATAGAAGATATTACTTCTCATCTGCATTCATTCAGGAGCTTCTTGCTGCCGTTAGAAGCACCATGAATATAGAGGATGTTCAGGAGAAGCAAACTATTCAGGATGAAATGTTTGCAGGGCTCAGGCCAAAGAAGAAATTAGTTTTTCCCATTCATGAGAATTTAGAGGGCCTAATTCAGGATGAATGGTTACATCCGGAGAAAAGATTGTTTCTGTCTCAAGAGATTAAGGACAGATTTCCCTTTGATGAATCTAAAATCAGAGGTTGGGCTGAAGTGCCAAAAATCGATATACAGGTGGCTAAAGTGGGGAAAAAGACGACGCTTCCTTTCGAAGACTCGTCGCAGCTTAAAGACCCGCTAGATAGGAAAGCTGACAGCCTCCTTAAAAAATCCTGGGAGTGCTCTTCAGCCCTATTACAAGTGAATATTGGATCAACTTGTGTGGCAAGGTCTATGTATAGATGGCTAGACCAGCTTGAGATCCACCTTAGAGAAGGCACCTGAAGGGAAGATATCTTATCCTCCATTCCTCTGCTACAGAAGGCCACTGGTTTTCTTGCAGACGCCTCGGCAGAGTCAGTAAGGATTGCCTCCAGATCTGGAGTCCTCTCTAATACAACTCGCCGAGCATTATGGCTGAAAATGTGGGCCGGTGACCCAATTTCTAAACAAAAGCTCTGTGCTATTCACTTCCAGGGAGAGTATGTTTTTGGTCCAGAATTAGATACGTTGCTTGAAAAGGCAACGGATAAAAAGAAGTCACTTCCAGAGCCAAAACCTTCTAAAAGAAAACAGCCATTTCGTCCCTTTCAAGGATACAGTTCTGAATTTAAATCCAAGGGTAAAACAGGCAGATGGAGCTACCCTAAGGGAGGCAGGGGGAAGAATATCTTCTTTAACCCCAATAAGCAATCCCGGGACAAACAATGACGCCAGGAGGATAGGGGGCAGGTTGTCCAGGTATGCCGTACACTGGAAGGAAATAACATCCAACCTGTACATTCTAAATTCTATAACAAACGGCTTCAAAATAGAATTTTCGACCTGTTCCCCCAGGAGAGTAGTGTTCACATCCATACCATCTCCTACGCTTCACCTGGCTTTGATGGAAGGTGTCCAGAAACTTCTGGACACGGAAGTTATTTGTCCTGTTCCCCCCTTAGAAAGAGGGGAAGGTCATTATTCCCGTTTGTTTATGGTAAAAAAACCAAGTGGGGCGTACAGAATAATAATAAATTTGAAGCCTCTAAACAATTACATAGTTTATCATCGCTTCAAGATGGAGTCAGTAAGGTCCACAATTCCCCTGGTAGGGCAGGACCATTTTATGGCCACCATCGACCTTCAGGATGCATATTATCACATTCCTATTCATCCTCTCTACAAAAAATTTTTAAGGTTTGCAGTCCAAAATGGGGGGGGGGAGTCACTCCATTTTCAGTTTCGGGCTCTCCCCTTTGGAATATCATCAGCCCCAAGGCTATTTACAAAGGTGATGGTGGAAGTAGTAGCTTTTCTAAGAAAACAAAATCTGATAGTGGTTCCTTAACTAGACGACCTCTTAGTGGTAGCTCAGTCTTTTTCTCTTCTCCAGAATCACGTTCAGATAGTATGTCAGACTTTACAAAAAATAGGATGGGTATTAAATTGGGGGAAATCCAATATAGTCCCAAAGTATCGCAAGGTTTTTCTAGGTATCCTGCTCGATTCCCATCTGCAGATGTCTTTTCTCCCTCCAGACAAGATAGTGGCTCTAAAGTCAAAGGTTGCTACCTTTCAAAGGAAGACAAAGGTATTTATAAGGGAGGCAATGTCTGTGCTGGGGTCTATGACCGCTTGTATTCAGGCAGTTCCCTGGGCTCAAGCTCATTCAAGGGTTCTTCAGTCCTTGATACTATCAAGTTGGGACAAGAGTCAGCTGTCATTAGACAAGATGATCTATGTGTCTCACAGTGTAAAAGACTCCCTACAATGGTGGAGGAAGACTGCAAACTTACAGCAGGGAATTCCTTGGAATCCCTCTCCAGTAATTCAGATTACTACAGATGCAAGCAGATTGGGTTGGGGAGCAACCCTTTCTCAGAGATCATTTCAGGGGGCCTGGTCTGCAGCTCTCCCCAACCAGTCCTCAAACTTCCTGGAGCTCAGGGCGGTTTGGGAAGCCCTAAAAGCAACCAGACCATTGATAAAAGACTCTCATGTCAGGATATTGTCAGACAACATGACAGCAGTAGCATTCCTGCGCCACCAGGGAGGTACTCAATGGCGGAACCTTCAGGCTCTCTCGGCTCAGATATTCGCCTGGGCAGAGGGACATCTAAAATCCATCTCTGCTCTCCATCTAAAAGGTTCTTCAAACCATCAAGCGGATTTTCTGAGCAGAAAACATCTAAATCCAGGAGATTGGAGTCTAAAGGCAGAAATTTTCCAGCAGGTTTGTCAGGTCTGGGGAACCCCAGAGGTGGACTTATTTGCCAGTCGTCAAAATGCGAAGGTTCCTCAGTTCTTCTCACTCAATCCAAGAGAACCTTGTCTAGGGGTAGATGCCCTTTCCCACAGCTGGGATTTCACTCTGGCATATGCCTTTCCTCCACTTCCTTTACTTCCAAGGGTTCTGCAAAAGATCATCAAAGAGAATCTGAGGGTCATTCTAATAGCCCCAGTATGTCCCAAGAGAGCGTGGTTTGGGCTACTAAACAGTCTCAGAATGGCAGATCCATTGATACTCCCATTACTTCCAGACCTTCTACATCAAGGTCCAATATTTCATCCAGATCCTCAGAAACTCCGGTTAGCAGCCTGGCTTCTGAAATCTCCATTTTAAAATCAAGAGGACTGTCTGAGTCGGTTATTCAAACCTTCCAAGCGGGAAGGAAGAAAGTTACCCATGCTATCTATAGTAAGGTGTGGAAGAAATTCCTTTCCTGGTGTGGCAGTAGTGTTCCTGATATCAACCATCCAAATATAGCAAAAATCTTAGATTTCTTGCAAGCAGGTCTGGATAAGGGTCTAAAACCTAGTACTTTGAAGGTACAAGTATCAGCCCTTAGCAGTTATTTTGATTCTGACTTAGCTAACCATCGCTGGGTTAAGAGATTTTTTAGTGGGGCCTGCAGGCTTTTCCCAGGGAGAAAGGTGTTACTTCCACAGTGGGATCTCAACACAGTCCTTAAGGGCCTGACGCTGCATCCCTTTGAGCCAGTCGCTGAGGCTAATATAAAAGAACTGTCCTGGAAAGCGGCTTTTCTGGTTGCCATAACATCTGCCAGAAGAGTTAATGAAATTCAGGCTCTCTATCAGAGAACCTTTCCTAAAAATTTTAGAGGACAGAATAGTTTTTTGGCCGGACCCTACCTTTTTTCCAAAAGTAGTTCCAGATTTTCATATGTCTCAGGAGATCATTCTTCCTTCCTTTTGTCAACATCCGTCTAATAGGAGGGAAGAATCGTTTCATAGGCTAGATGTCCGTAGAACTATCCTTTCTTATCTGAAAGCCTCTTCAGACTGGAGAAAGGATGAGAATCTCTTTATACAGTTTTGTGGCCCTAACAAGGGGAAGAAACTGTCAAGGAAATCCCTTGCCTGTTGGATTAAAAACTCAATTTGTAAGGCCTATCTGTATCAGGGGTTATCTCCCCCGAAACACCTTAAAGCTCATTCTACCAGAGCCATGTCTGTTTCTTGGGCTGAAAGGGCTGATGCCTCCTTTAGACCAAATCTGTAGAGCCGCTACTTGGTCTTCGGTCCATACATTTACTAAACATTATAGATTGGACCTTTCTCGCAAGTCGGACCTCTCCTTTGGGAGGAAGGTCCTGTAGGCGATAGCCCCCCCCCCTCAGAGTAGCTATCTGGCATTCCTCCTGTGGTGCTGTCATGGAGGGCATTTGAGAAAATAGAATTAGTACTTACCGGTAATTCGGTTTCTGGTAAGCCCTCCATGACAGCACCCTGATTTCCCTCCCATCAGCTAGACTATATTTGGTTTAGGATATACTAATAGTGGTCATCTGGAATACACTGAAGAGGGAGGAAGGGGAGGGGCTATTTAACCTCTTGTGTGCTTTTCCTGTCCCTAATAGTGGGAGGAGATACAACCTCCTGTGGTGCTGTCATGGAGGGCTTACCAGAAACCGAATTACCGGTAAGTACTAATTCTATTATTCTTGTATACATAACTAAATATAATGATGAATAATATAATAATGTATAAATAAATAAGTGAGAACTGCTAGGTAAATAGCATTTATACAGTACTCAATAACCAGATGCTTGCAGTAATAATTAAATTCTGGTAAGTAATTACAGTGATAAAACAATGGCCATTTCATTAATTTTGTTGACTGCGTAAAATGTGATGAGGCATCACCAGTTGTCCAGGTCAAGCCTGCACTCAGAACATAATGCCAGACAAAGGCTGGAATATTTTCCATTATCTTGTCTGCACATCATAATTATCACACTTGCCTTTTATGCCTGGATGCTTTCATCTGTAGTTTCTTCTGAAATCTTGATTGACTGTAGCACCTACAAATATTTTATCTGCACGATGTTAGGCTTGAATCTAATAAAGTCATTTGATTTTTGCCCTTCAACTACTTCGTTATTCTAGAATACATTAAAAATAATATAGTTAAAAAAATATTTTTTTCCACTTTTTTTACATTTATCTTATTTTCTTTATTCTACAACTGAAAAGCAGGCTAGTATGTTTAACACTAAAAATATAATTTTTTTTTTTTTTTTTTAAACATATGCTCTGAAGTTTTAGTAAAGGGAGTCTGTCACCACAACCCAGCATGTAAATCACTATGCAAATTATCTGTTTTGAACAATGAGGCTGTTGCTGTTGCTCCAAAGAGTTAAGCGGCAGCACCCTCATTGCTACAAAGAGCTCATTTGCATATTTTAAAAAACAACGTCTCAGCAATGGAGGCACCGATTCACAACTGGAAAACACTGTTTGATTCAAGTTAACCTAGCCTTTTTTTCCTGTTAGCTAGGTTGACATACTTTGCTCTGGTGACACTCCCTTTAAGGGAGACATTACCCCCTCCCTCAGCTCTAAAATAATTCCTTAAAAATTTACTTTAAATCAACTCTGGCATGAAAACTCCATGTACGCCCGAGCTAATAATCTCTGTGAATCTTCAAATCTGAATCTACTGCAAAATCTGTTTGTTTAACTATTATGCAGTGGATTTTGTGGTGTGATTTTGTATCAATGTGCATTGACTGACACGAGTGGTCTGCTTTATTAGCCCCACTCACTTAACCTTGTGTATTAAATTAATCATTACAATATCCATTGATGTAAATAAACAGAAGACAGTTTATTAGTTAAAGCATAACTTAACTTTCGAGCAACTTTTGATATTGTAATATACTTTGACAAATTTTGGCTCCTTTCTGTGAAATCCTCTATTTCTTTCTTCTTTCCCTTACTTCTCTATTAAAAGCTGTTCCCTGCTTCTTACTGTGTACAGTGTAGTGGCTTATGTGAAATGAAGAGAAAATAAAGAGTGGGGGGGTGAGGTCACTTCAAACTTCTGTATCTCAGGCAGTGGCGTAACTAGGAATGGCTGGGCCCCAAGGCGAACATTTGACATGGGGCCCCCCGGGCCCCCCCCCCCGAACCGGTTACAGGTCCCCAAACAGTAAAATATGCTCAGCAGAGGCCCCAGATAGTATTATATGCTCAACAGTGGCCCCCACACAGCATTATATGCTCCACAGTGGCCCCCACAAAGCATTATATGCTCTACATTTCTCCCCCCACACACAGTATAATATGCTACCCACAGTGGCCCCACACAGTATACTATGCTCCCCATAGCGGGTCCCACCCAGTATTATATCCTCCCTACAGTGGCCCCCACACAGTATTATATGCTCCCCACAGTGGTCCCCACCCAGTATTATATGCTCTACAGTGACCCCCACACAGTATTATATGCTCTACAGTGTCCCCCACCCAGTGTTATATGCTCTACAGTGGCCCCCACCCAGTATTATATGCTCTACAGGGGCCCCCATACAGTATTATATGCTCTACAGTGGCCCCCACACAGTATGATATGCTCTACAGTGGCCCCCACCAGTATTATATGCTCTACAGTGGCCCCCACCCAGTATTATATGCTCCCAACAGACCCCCTTCCGCTTCGGTACTATTATTATACTCTGGGGTCTCCTCAGACCCCAGAGTATACTAATCGGAGGCCCAGGGAAGGTGATTAAAAATAACAAACATTCATACTCACCTTGCCTTACCTTTCCTTGGCATCCTCGCTCCATCCTGCCATCTTCAGCGTCTTCAGGCCCTCTTCCGACGTCGCTGCCGAGGCCTGTGATTGGGCCTCAGCGGTCACCTGGGGGCGCACTGACGTCATTACGCGGCCGCACCCCATGTGACCGCTGGGGCCTAATCACAGGCCTCAGTCTGATGACGGAGGAGCGCCGGAGAAGACGCTGTGCCCCGGAGAGGTGAGAATATGTAATTATTATTTTCAGTCACCTCCCCTGGGTGCCCTGCCCTGCCATATATTGGAAAGGGGCCTGCAATATGCCAGGGCCCCTTTCCAATAACAGTATGTATAGCGGTCGGGGAACCAGGCTTTCCCCGACCGCTATCATAATGGTCCGGGGCCCGGCCATCTCCAGCTGGCCACGGGCTCCGTAACCTGCCGGGTCCGTTCGCGGTCGCACCCCCTGCGACCGCGATCATTACTGGTTTGTGGGGTTCGCGGTGGCGGCTGCCACAGGGCTCCGGGACCCCTAATGTCCCAAGCCCTGTGGCAGCCGCTACCGCTGCTACCCCGATAGTTACGCCCCTGATCTCAGGTTTTATAATCCATTTAAATGTTTCTTCTGGTGTCATATGAAAGAGAGTCTCTTCTTTCATTTGTGACTAACATTGCAGTTCTACCTGTACTATTTCCAGAGATATCACTGGTTGAAAATACAGTTAGGATTGGCATATTTATGTACTCCAGATCTGTGCCTCCATACAATCCTGTCTCTGAGCTTGCTTTCTACTCTGATACACATTGTCAGCTGTGAGACATAGATAGGGGTATGTCTTTCCCAGGGGTAGGCTGGGATCTCAAAGTGGCCCTGGAAAAAAAAATCTAAAAGCAGTCCTATGTTTTGGGTCAGAAGACCATTAGCAATAGTCACATTGGTAGATCTAATAATGAGTTATTATAACAATTATTATTATTATTATTATTAACATTATCAGCAATTAGGCGGTTTCCAGATCTGAATTGAATGCTCTGTTATGCGGCTTTCACATCACAGTATTTCTTAGTTTAACCTGTGTGCTGGGAAAACTCCTGAAAAGACTGATCGTGCCATCCATCCTACATAGGTGTTAAAAAGTGCATATACTCATAATATATATATCTATATGGGCTTAATGTTTGCAGGACAAAATGTTGTTCATAATGGTACCATTTATTATTCTGTACAATGTACTGGGAAACTGAAAAAAAATTAGAATGGGGTGGAATTGGAGAAAAAAAAAAAAACTTTCTTACGGGCTTCTTTTTTACGCCGTTCGCTGTGCAGCCAAAGTGACGTCACCTGTATTCTATCTTTCCGTACAATTTTGGAGATACCAAATTTATATAGTTTTACTTCTGTTTTAACCTCTTAACGAAATTTAAATTTTTAGTTATACCATTTTGGGGAATGTCTATTGCTTTGCTCACTTTTTATTCAGATTTTCATCAGAGGCAAAACAGCGGAAAAAACAGTGGTTCAGCACTTTTTTTTTTTTTTTCACCGTTATGGCGTTCACCATACGGGAAAAATATTTTTTGGGATGTTTTCGGACACAGAGATACCTAATGTGTATGTGTTTCACAGTAATTTTCTTCTTTTATATGTATTTGAATTTTTAATTTATATATTTTTTAATGTATATTTTTTTTAATACTGTATTTATTAGACCCTCTAGGGGCCTTGAACCACAGGCGGCTGATCACCGCACATACAGTGAACTGATAAAAATGAGTATCGTGTGAAAGCCGACTTATGCACAACGAACATGCAGACTGGACCTCTTTGGGAAGTGGTGGGGGGGGGGGGTTCAGATGCTGCATGCCAATAATTATAGAGCAGGTCTCTGTGACATTGGAATGGACCCCCCCATTTTGACAGAAGATACTCTGTTAACACTTATGTCATCCAAATGTCACCTGAGTGCATTCCACTAAAAAAAAAAATTAGCCTCCTTTTTGGCCTGCACACTCAGTTGTTTGAGGGCGAAGCTTGAGGTGCAGGTCAAAAATTCTGTACAAAGTATTGCAGCATGCTGTGCATTTCTCTCCAGTAAAAATGTTGGACTCCCCATGTTACACCTGTCTAATACATTGATTCCTCCTAGAAGGGTGAAGTTCTCTGATGTTTTGCGGGTAAAGCTGCAGGTTACCAAAAACTCTATTTAAATCCAGTGTCGATAAAGCTACAATACAGAAACTGTCAGTCATGTCAAAAGCACGGGATTACAATGCCTAGAAAACTCTCCCATACACCTTGGCGAGAAACTCCATCTATGGTCTTTTTGGCTGCTGTAACGCATATCTCTAAATGCTGTTAACACAAGATGGTAGCTGACAAAAACATTATAGTAATAAATTACTTTTTTCTAAGCTGTTTTACATTATAAGATAATCATCCATAACTGCGTTGTTCTGTTATTTTACCAAAAAAAAAAAAAAAAAAAGTTTATTGGGTGTAAAAAATCCATAATTCATTAACCAGATACAGTATTAATCCCCACATATATCGGGAAAGGTACGTGAGAGAATAATTGAAGAATCAAAATGGGAATAATCAAAGGTAAAATAAGTCACTGTAGAAAGGTAACATTAGTTTTGGAACAATATACTTGCATAGTCAAATGTATTATAGCAAATTTCTTATGACCGTGTATCACATAATAACCAAGAGCACAAGTGAAATAATAGTGAAGTCCAGAAGGAAACCACCCGTGGGGAATCCTGCCATGTAGTCATAATCTCCTTTTAGCTTAAAGGGTTATTCCCATCTTCGCAAATCTTTGAACAGATGGGAATAATTGGCGCATCTTATGACCACCAAGCTTTAGTTTACAAATACAGATGCAAAATACTAAGCTAAATATAGCCTTTGTGTTTTTAATGTGCCCTAGTGTTCTATAGTTATCACTGGTTTAGCATTTTTCAGGGTTCAGTTGTCTGAACTGTTCTGTGGACCTATATGTCATCTTTACACTGCTGAAGCCATACCCTGTTTCCCCGAAAATAAGACAGCGTCTTATATTAATTTTTGCTCCCAAAGATGTGCTGTGTCTTATTTTCAGGGGATATCTTATTTTTTTTTTCAATGAAGAAGAATTCACATTTATTGCTGAACAAAAAAATGAACATTTATTATATACGGTACTGTACGGTAATGTAGTTGTCATCACAAACCAGCATAACCAGACAAACTGTGAATCCTATCAAGAATTTCTTACTACCGTACCATTATTTCCATGTACAACAATTAACAGTATGGTACATTTACCAATATTTACGGTACGAACAGAAAGTAAAATTTATTCAATGACAGTTATGTCATCATCTTCTAGGACATCATCATAACAATCCAAACCATTAATTTCCCTGCACACAGTATCATGCCCCATAGTGGCCCCTGCACACAGTATCATATCCCATAGTGGCCCCTGCACACAGTATCATGCCCCATAGTGGCCCCTGCACACAGTATCATGCCCCATAGTGGCCCCTGCACACAGTATCATGCCCCATAGTGGCCCCTGCACACAGTATCATGCCCCATAGTGGCCCCTGCACACAGTATCATGCCCCATAGTGGCCCCTGCACACAGTATCATATCCCATAGTGGCCCCTGCACACAGTATCATGCCCCATAGTGGCCCCTGCACACAGTATCATTCCCCATAGTGGCCCCTGCACACAGTATCATTCCCCATAGTGGCCCCTGCACACAGTAGTTTGCCCCATAGTGGACCACCCATGAACAATTATTATACTGTGGGGTCTTTTCAGACCCCAGAGTATAATGATCGGAGACCCAGGGGAGGATAGAAACATAAAAAAACAACATTGCTTACCCGTTCCTCGCTCCGGTGCATGCCCGTGCGCTACTCCGGCCTTCTTCACTGTTAGACCAGGCCGCGTCACATGATCCGGCCGGCGTCGCGACGCAAAATGACGTCCGCTGACGTCTGCGACGTCACCAAACAGGCCCGAAGCCTGGAGAAGCGTAGGACAGGTAAGCACATAGTTTTTTATGTTCGCTCACCTCCCCTGGGCCGCCGATTATTATACTCCGGGGTCTGAAAAGACCCCGGAGTATAATGATAGAGATTGTGGGGTTCTCCCGCGGCCTCACATATCGTATATACCGTATGTTCTATTCGGGAACATACGCCTTACTTTCGGGGGATGCCTTATATTAGGCAATTCTCCGAAACCTCTCCTATGCCTTACTTTCGGGGGTGTCTTATTTTCGGGGGAAACACGGTAGGTAGATCATCCATAATTGCATTATCTTATGTCATGAGTGCATTGTGATTAATTGCCTTATGTTTAGGCAAAACTTTTATAATCTGATTATCTTAATATTTAAGAGTAACAAGCAGGGGGAATTTTTATTATTATAGAAGACTTTTTTGTTGGATGAAACTTCTTTTCAATATTTTCAACATTACTTAGATTGTTAGCATATTTACATTCCTTCAAAATGTATATTCCTATTTGGTATGTATAGACATGTTGTTAAAGGAGGTAATGAGTGAAGAAAGTCGCACATCTTGCTAATAAGCTTCTTGTCTCTGCCACCACACAAATCCTCAGGAATTAGAACTCCCCTGTAGCTAATTATTGTTATTGTTGTTTTTATTATTATTAGTTTGTAATTGTGCCAGTTTAAAGGATTTCCTATCCTGTGTATTGCTCAAAAGCTGTAAGCTATAAATTGGCTCAGCAAATAATTACTTGCAGGTTTATCCTAGATATTGCATTGTTATTCATTGCTAATGAAACTTTTTCTTGGTAATTGCATTGCTGCATTTTGCGGCTGCGGATTGGGAACACTCTTACAGACATGCAATGCATTCAGAATGTCGTCAGACCCTGTATCTTTTCTTAACATTTTGTTATGCTGTGGCCTTGTGCTAAAATGAAAAAAAAAAAATCAAGTTTTCCCCCATAATTCTGCACTTTAGACTGACAAAGTGAAAACAATGTTAGAAATTTAAGACCCTTTACTCAGTACAGTTGAAGCACGTTTGTTTAGTGATTTCAGCTTCCAGTCGTCTTTGGTATGATGCTGCAAGGTTTGCACACCTAGATTTGGGGATTTTCTGCCATTCTTCTCTGGAGATACCCTCAAGCTGTGTCATGTTGGATGAAAACTATTGGTGGTCAGCCTTTTTAAGGTCTCTCCAGAGATGGTCTATTGGGTTTAAAGAGGACTTTTCACCACCTCCAACAAGTCCAGTTTACATCAATTAATAGGTGCTCTGGTGCTACTGATTCCGACACAGTTGGATTTTTTTTTCTCCTGCCCCCACCCTTCCCAAACAATCAGTGCTGTTAGTTTTGGTGTCTGACATGTTATTTAGGCTCTGTACTGTCAGGAGGGTGGTGTCAGGCAGGAGCAGGCAAGGGGTGTGATTCTGAGCTCTGACACTGGCTGCTTCTGATTGGATCTCTGAATCACACTCCTCTGCCGGACACTGCCCTTCTGACATTACTGAGCTTAAATAGCACATTAGGCATCAAAACTACCTGCACTTGATGCTCAGGAATGGTGGGAGCTACGGAAAAAATTCCAACTGTTCTGAAATCGGTGGACATGCTCCTATTCACAGATGCTAGGAACTTGAATTGGTGGAGGTAGTAAAAGGTCCTCTTTAAGTCAGGGTTCTATCTTGGACATTCACAGAGTTAGACACTCCTGTGTTTTGACACTGTGCTTAGGGTTATTGTCTTGTTTGAAGGTGAACCTTTAGCCCAGTCTGAGGTGCAGATCACTCTGGATCAGGTTTTCATTATGCATATCTCTGTACTTTGCTCCACTCAGCTTTCCCTCAACGATGATTAGTCTCCCTGTCTCAGCCGCTGAAAACACCACCACAGCATGATTCTAATTATTGGATATTGAGTGTAGATTTTGGAGGAAATTTTTTTTTTTTAATAGTTTAGTATAAGACATCAACATAACAAAATGTTAGTCTGAAGACATTCCTAATGATTTGTACATGTAACCATATTCAATATTTATTTATAAAACCAACTGTAAATATTAGCTTAGTGTATGCTGTGGAATCTTCTATCTTTAGGTAATATATTTTGAGTGCAGAAAATTAAATTTTTTACGTAAAACAATTGTTAATATATAAACATTTTAAAAACGTCAAATGCTTAAAAATTCTGACTTAATTAAAAGGACTAAGATTTGCTTGTTTGAGCATTTATGGGTCTATCAGGTTAAGAAATATAACGGTTTGAAATGGCTAAAAACTGAACTAGCTTCTGTATTTAATTTTTTTTTTTTTTTTTGTTCCTGTGGCTGTAGGAAAAAGAAGGGTAAGTATGTAAATTAGAATGATTTCATTATGCATTGTTCCAAATCAAATCTTTGTGCAGAATGGAAAAGAATACCACCTGCTGACAAAATTCAAAAGAAAACTGCTGTTACGAAAAGCTCCAGACTCCAAGCAAAATATGCATAGTGATTGCACACTTTGACTCTTGGAGAACAGCCACCAAAATGCTTAGGGATAACTTTGGTTGAGAAGCAGAATTTAACATGCTCTTGTAGGGATTTTATTGAGTCCTAAGTGTGCTCCTTGAGCCAGAAGAATTTAATATTAAGTAATAAAATCAAAACCTAATGATGAATACATTATGAAGGTCCACATTTTAATTTTGTGCTTGATTTCATTTTTGATTTATTACTACCTGCTTAACATTGCAGCTCTGTCCACTTTACTACATTTTGTTTCTGGTGCTTATTGTTAAGCTTTATCAGCCACTCAGTCCTTTACTGAATGTAATTGTTTCACAGAGGATTTTCGCTATTAATCGTACAATTGAGGTTTTTTTATTTATTTTTTTTTTATAAAAGAGGACCTTTCTTGTCCTACAACATTGTTATGATTGTTACATACTGCTGTAAAGCTGACAGTGCACTGATTCAGCATGCTGTCAGTTTTGCCAGTGTCATCCGTGGTTGCAGAAACACCTGTTTTGGTACCGATCTCACTGCTCTGTCAGCATCTCACAGCTCAGCATCCTCGTTGGGTAGTGAGGGATGTGACCCCCCTCCCCCCAAAAAAAAACTACAAGTCTACAGAATTCAGCACACTGTCAGCAGCTTGTAACACATTAGTATGAGAACTGTGGGTGCTATAGCAGTGGACAGTGTCTGTAAGCAGTCTGCAACTTTTTCAGTTATACAGTGGACAGGGCTGCAGCTTCGTTAATATTACTTTAATAGGAGCAGACTGCTTCTACTCAGTCCACTGCTATATAATGCATTTGGAAAGTCTTCAGACCCTTTCACTTTTTCACATTTTGTATGTTGAAGCCTTCAACCCCCCCCCCCTCAAAAAAAACATTCTGCACTCAATACCCCATAATGAGAATGGGTAACTCTTTCTCTTGATCTTCTTTGAGATGATTCTACATTTTGACTGGAGTCCACCTGTGGTAAATTCAGCCATTTGGACATGATTTATAAAGACAGATCCCTGTCTATATAAGGTCTCTCAGCTGACCATGCATATCAGAGAAAAAAAAAATCAAGCCCCGAGGCAAACAGACCTGACTCTAGAGCTTACAGATAGGGTTCTGTGGAGGAATGGATCTGATGAAGGGTACAAAACATTTCTACTGCACAGTTTGCTAGAGTGCAGTGGCCTCCATAATTCTTAAGTGGAAGAAGTTTGGGACAACCAAGACTGGCCACCCCACCAAACTAAGTAATCAGAGAAGAAGGGCCTACATAAGAGTGGTGACTCAATAGTCACGGTTACTGTTGCTGAGCTCCAATGATTGTGTGCAGATGGGAAAAACTTTCAGAAATTGAACAGATGTATGCTTTCAGCCATCATGTTTGTTTACTTTTGTTATGGAAGTAAAGGTCCTGCATGGGTGACTTTTTGTCTTCCATCAGAAATGTAAAAAAGCATGACTGAAGAAAGCTTCCGTCATGTTTTTTTTACATTGGGGTGAATGCAGACTGACATCTGACGGAGGGAGCTCTGACTGCATTTGTCATTTAAAGTCTGTTGTTGTCATCCTGTGATGGATGATGGCAACGGACATTACCAGTGCTGTAATCCCACGCTAAAATGAATGGGTCTGAGCTGCAGCATGGCTGTATGACCAATGAATGTGATGTCACTTCCTGAGAAGAAGAAAGCAGCCATGTTTTCTAATCATGTACAACCCCTTTAACTTGACAGAGCTGGCTGAGAAAAGAGTCTTAGTACTTACATCAATGAAATATTTTAGTTTTTGTTAAATAAATTAGCAAAGATTAACATTCTGTTTTTACTTTATCCATATGGGGTATTGAATGCAGAATGATGGAGGAAAAACTTTGATTCTTTTATGTATTTTAGCCCAAGGCCCCAACATAATAAAATGTAAAAAAAAAAAAAAAAAAAATACAAAAAAAAATTTGTGTGTCTGAAAATTTTCCAAATGCATTGTAGCTTCTGTGACCAATTCTGTATATAAATCTTAACCCCTTAGGGACCCATGGAGTAATGTCACAATATAGTGACACAAAATTTTTTTTTTCTATTTTGCAAAGTTTTACATTTTTTAAAAGGTATCAAAACATTACAAATACTATATACATTTGGTATCGCTGTGTTCGTACTGACCTGCAGAATACAGGTAACATGTCATTTTTACCACACAGTGAACGCTGTAAAAATTAAACCCATATGAAATTGGCGCAAATGCAGTTTTTCTCCAGTTGCAACTCATTCTGAATTTTTTTCCAGCTTCCCAGTACATTGCACAGCATATTGAATGGTGCCATTACAAAGTACAATTTGTTTCGTAAACAATAAGCCATCATGTGACTCTGTGAACTGAGAAATGAAAAAGTTATGGAAATGTGGGGAGGGAAAAACGAAAATGCAAAAATGAAAAATGGCCAGGTCTTTAAGGGGTTAAGGACATCCCTTAATAAGGGTTGGATTGAATATCTGCAATTTATCCCTTTATTCCATTCCGTGTGTATTACCTGTTTGACTCATCTTCACAATTCTGACTTGCACCATAGCAGCTGTTTTTGTTCTGTTTACCATTTTTTAAGATAGTGGGGCAGAGCAGGGCAAGGATCTAAGCCAACCAGTGTGGCAAAAACTGTCATGAGTTATACCAGAAAACTACACTATTCCCTGAAATGCATACATTCCAGTTCTGGCATACGGGACCTCCCAAAGTGTGCCAGAATTAAGAGGTGTTCTAGTCCAAATGGTGGAATTAAGACTGGCATATAAAATTAAGACTTTGCTCCTTTTTTTTCTATGCATAAAAGTGTAGATCTTTTATTTCAGAAAGCTATAAAACAGTTGGGTTTCATTGAGTATTAAAAAATTGCGTAACCCAAATCTAAACACTTATTGGAAATAGAAATTTCCTGACTGATCAGAAATGTTTAAGACACTGCACATCTGTATTCCTTCAGTAGTTCTCCAGCGCTAAATTAATTTACCACTCGTCATCACATTTGTTTAGTCCCTGGTCACATCCATAGAAAGACAGCTAATGAAATCGACACTTCTTTTTTCATTGATCTTAATTTAGAATTTAATTCTTTTAATACAGCATAAGTCTTTGGAGTTGAAGCGTTTAGCACACTCTTGTAAATCTCTCTAAAAAGTATTTGAACAGAAAATGTGTGAAATACCTTTGATGATTTATTTTACAAGTGCTTTTTGTTGTACAGGTTGTTTTGGCCTGATGTAACTAATTAATCTTAGTTCCTATAACTAATCCCTTAATTCATTGATATACTTGTGTATTCTAAAAAGATATTGTTGATCTATTCTTAGGATAGGGCATCAATCTCATGCCAGTGATGGTTTGACACCTAGCACCCCACCAATTAGTTGATTAGTTGGTATTCGGAAGTGTGGCCTTATTATTGAATATCAAGCACAGCTACATACAGTGTTATAGCAGTTTTGCTTGGTTTTGCAGTTCAGTTCAGATTAACTTGAATGGGACTGAGCAGCAAACTTTAAATGAAACAGATGATGAACATAATGTCATAGCCTGTAAAAAGGAAGCTGCACTCATTCAAGTTTGTCCTGTGTGTCAGAACCCACAAATCTGATATTGATAACCTATCTTAAGTATAGCTCCTCATTATCAAACTCCCAGAAAACCTGTTTAACCATCAGATACCATTATAATAGGTTTGGTTCCATTATGTTTTGTTTGTTTTGTTTTTTTTATGTGGTGATGTTATGAAACAATAATTTGTACTTGGGGATTAATACATTACTTTATTTATCTAGTGAGTTTTGTTGTAGGAGTTACATTGGCTTGTCTATTTGCATGTGCCCTTATTAGCAGTGAAATTCTCCACACAATGTGTCATAAGTACACAGAAATTCAATTTCTGTGAGAGATTTGATGTGAATTTTATAGGCGTGAACAGAGAAACTGACTTTGTGTCCACACTTAAGATGCTGTGTCAGTGACATGACACAAATGAGGACTAGAAGGGAGTGGATAACCCACAGATAGAGACACTGGTAAGACACTGGTACAGGCTAAAAAATGCTACTTTAACAGTGACTAGCCAATAGCAGTTTTCTTCCTTTTCATTTGTTGTTAATCCAAAGTTTCTCCTCTAAGTTTTACTTCTAGGGCTGGATAACAGGGAGAGTGCATCACAGAATGCTGGGAAGAACTTCTTGATTCCTTCAGCATCAGCTATTTCATTGGCACTGCCACCGAGCACCATCATTTGTTCCTGTTTCAGTCTATGAAGGGAATTTAGTAGAAGAATAGATAAAAATATAAAGATCCTCTGAGAAAACTGGATCCAGTAGATGTGTAAGGTAGAAACACAGAGTGAAATTGAAGCAAAATATGGTACCTATTTGGCACTAAAATCAGTTACCATATTTTTTGGACTATAAGACTCACCGGACCATAATGCGCACCTAGGAAAAAATAGATAAGAACATTTTGAAGCAAAAAATGTGGTAAAATATTTAATATAACATATGGGAGTTGTAGTTTTACAACAGCTGCAGGGCCACATTGACAGGTGGCCCTGCATTGGAATTTGCTTATGTTAACTCCTTCCCGCTGGTGGCATTTTTTTGATTTTCGTTTTTGACTCCCCGCCTTCCAAACCCTATAACTCTTTATTTTTCTGTTCACAGAACTATATGAGGGCTTGATGTTTATTCTTCATATTGGTACCATTTATTATTCTGTACAATGTACTGAGAAGCTGGGAAAAAAATTCAGAACGGGGTGGAATTGGAGAAAATGTTCATTTGTGCGACTTTCTTACGGACTTCGTTTTTATGTTGTTCACTGTGCAGCCATTCCAGAGATGCCAAATTTATATAGTTTTATTTACTTTTTAACCCCTTAACAAAAATCCAAAAGTTTGCCAAAACAAAAAAAAAAACTTGGCGCCATATTCTGACACCCGTAACTTTTTTTGTGTCCAAGGATGCATAGGGCGTCTTATTTTGCAGGGCCAGGTGTACTTTTTAGTTATACCATTTTGGGGAATATTTTATTGCTATGATCACTTTTTATTCAGATTTTTAGCAAAGGCGAAAAAGCAAAAAAAAAAAAAAAAAAACTGTCCGGCACTTTTGATTTATTTATTTATTCCCCCCCCCCCCCCCACTACGGCGTTCACCGTATGGGAAAAATATTTTTAAGTTGGTAGACCTATTGTTTTTGTACACAGGGATACCTTATGTGTATGTGTTTCACAGTAACTTTTTTTTTTTTTTGTATGTATTCTAGGGAAAGAGGGGTTTTGTTATTTTGGGGTAAGTTTTGGGGTTTTGTTGTGGGTTTTTTTTTTTTTAACTTTTTTTTTTTTTTACTTTATTTTTTGTTTACTATTTTATTAGCCCCCCTTCCCAAGTGGGCTTGAACCTGCAGTCATTTGACTACATATACAAATGTATTGCAGTCTATGGGAGATTCACTACATTAGTATTGAGGATGGTCTTAACATATCAGCGCTTTTTGTTTTTGTATGGCAGATCGAAGGTAGTCCTTAACATAGTTCTCATAGTGTTTGTGGTACCTTCATCGTAACTTTGCAGCATTACCAGCAGACAGAGGTTTCTATGTACTTCTAGCCCAGGGATATGATCACACTGCTGCTGTAGAGCACGTTTAACATATACGCACAGAAAACTTCTGGCATATACCATAAAGATATCCATGGTGCCTCCATTCTCCTGATAGCGGCCGAAAGAGTCCTCCCTTGGACAGTATACATTGCCTAGATTAGCCTAGTCAGCTACATGATTCTATCCAGAGGCATCCTGCAAAAATCCTGTATTCCAATTGATATATACCCTGTTTCTCCAAAAATAAGCCCTACCCCGAAAATAACCTAGCTTGATTTTGCAGGGTTTTTGGCGTAGGCTTGAAATATAAGCCCTACTCCAAAAATAAGCCCTAGTTACAGTTAGGTTATGTCACGTAACATCACTGACGTCACAGAGGATAGACAACCGTTGCTCCTCCCAACCATCCTGGACAAGTTCCCTGCTACCTCCCACCACAGCAGGACAAAAGCCTCTTAAGTCCCGCCTCCTGGCCGCCATGATGCTGTGGGCTTGGCTACCTATGTGGCCAGAGCATAAAGTAGAGGAGATAGAGAGGGCACTGTACCACTGCCACACAAAGTGTTTATAGAGAGAAAGTGCCAGCACGTTTGTTTAAGACCCACTGACTTTGCACCATCAGTTGTGAATGTCAGTTAGGATTACTAGCCCTAATCCTAACCATTTTACAAGATGGTCGTGTGACTGATGGACGTGGAATTTCTGATCTGTGGGGGTCCTGGTTGTTGTTCCCCTGCTGATTTGATAATTTTTACCTATGCTAAGGATAGGTTACTAATATTTTAGTCCTGGAAAATCCCACAATAACAGCATGGTGAGATATATAGATATTTGACCATGCCCTATTGCAGTAGCCCTCATACCAAAATTATCACGATAATGAAATATATATTTTGGGTTATATACATCAAGGCAACAATTCAGAGAATGAGAGCAAGTCCAGCTCTGTCTTAAAAGTGACAGGATCATGGAAAGTTCTTGGATTTAGTTCAGTGGTGACAACAGTAAGTAGCCAATTTCTTCTGCTACTGAAGTTTAATAGCAGTCAGTATATTTGGCACACTAGCCCTTTTATTTTGCAAGTGTATGACATGAATGCAACAGTACAACAAATTAAAGTAGGGGACATTCACTATGAGCACTTCTTTTTGTGTAATGTAGAGTGCATATCCATGTGTGTGATTTTCTAGTTTCTAAAAGAAAGTGTATTTTGTGAACAAAGGAATCTACAGGGTAGTATTTGCGAAAAGGATGCTACAAAACAATGGTCATAATTGCAGACACGACTGCCTTTCTGTTCCATTTGATTCATTTTGATTGATGTGCAGATTTATTGCAATTTAACTGTTGCAAATTTATAAAGCATTTTTCGTTTTAATATTCCCAGTGCTTTTTGTTTTGCATTTCAAGTATTTAGTTGCTATTTATGACTAGTCTCAAGCCTCTCATTATTGTTATACCCATAAAATTCACTTGTATGAGAAGGTTTAATGCATTTCCTGACAATAGACTGAATTGTCACACTCTGTGGCCAGACAATGTCGGTTTACATATCTACATATACAATATTTATTTACATTTACGTGACTTGCAAAAGCATTATTGACTACAATTAAAACCTATAGATATTATATACGTTTTAGTACTGTTATACAATGGTGTAATTGCGGTGTTCCTGCTTGCAGCCTTCCTGTCTTTCACTAACATTTGTCTTCTCTACTGCATGACCTACAGTTTGCATGATGGTTGCCTAGTGGATTAGCTTGATGTTTTATTCACATTTCAGTATCAGTATTCACATATCACAGTGTTTAGCAATCAGTAAGCCAAAACACGGGTTAGAGACTACAGTCGTGGCCAAAATTTGTGAGGCTGACACAAATTTTGGCTTTTAGTCTGATGTTTCTATTCTATATTGTACATTCTGTAGTCAGTCCTTTGACATGCCAACATTAAAGCATCCTGAGACCATTCATGTGTGGCAGGGTTCTTAGGTTTCCCTAAGAACACTGCCATGAATATGGAATGGTATCTAAACATCAAATGGTATCTAAACATCTTCCAAGAGCAACTTCTCCCAACAATCCAAGAGAAATTCGGTAAAGAACAATGCTTTTTCCAGCATAATGGAGCACCATGTCACAAGGAAACGGTGATAACGAAGTGACTTGGTGAACAAAACATTGAAATTTTGGGTCCAAAGTCAGGAAACTCCCAAAAGCCAGGAAACTCCCAAGATTTCAATTTAGTTTAGAACTTTTTTTTTTTATTATTATTATCTGAAAGTATTTTCCCTGAAATGGAATGAAATTTCTTGTGGTGGTTGTTTTTTTTAGTATCGCCTATATAATATTTTTTAATAGTGAGCAGTAGCTGGTGAAATGCATGAACTATAAAGTAGTTCAACCTGTCCTTAACTAGCTTCTTGTTTGATCTCTACATAGGTTTCTTTCCAAGTAGTTGCCAAGGATGTGATGCTTTTCTCAGACACAAAATGACACTTATATCTCCTTCAATACTAAAGAAGTATGGCATTCCTTTTGACAAGGTAAGTTGGCAATCTTATTTAAGCAACAATTTATATATGGGCTTTGTATACATTCATGTAGTAGTACCGACAAGTAAGGGACTGATATATCAATTATTGAGCAAGATCAAACACCAATCAAAGTATTTGAGGTAATTGGTGGAATACAGTACCCATAATGGTTAGCAAAATTAGGAACGCAAAGTTAGGAACATTTGCAGTTTAAGGGGGCGTTCACACTACCGTTGGTGACAGTCAATAGTGTCCGTTGCTATTGTCCGTTAAAAGATTTTAGCATCGGACACTAGCTGAACCGTCATAAATCCGTTAAAATTTCCATTCATTTCAATGGGTTTTTATATTGTGTCCGTTTGTGTCCATTTACACCCAATCCGTCAGAAGTCGGTTTTTTTTCGCGGACAAAAAATCCTACATGCAGGACTTTTTTGTCCATTTGAAAAAAAACGGATTCTTGACGGACAGCAAGTGTCTGTTATTTTTTTTTAACATTGAAGTCTATGGGTAACGGACAGTAACTGATAACCATCAGTTACTGTCCGTTATTTTATATCCGTTTTTTTTTCCTGCGCATCTTCAGAAAGGAGAAACAAACAAAAAAAAAAAAAACGGACAGTGTTAAAAAAACGGACACTTACTGATGCTAACTGATGCTAACGTGTCCGTTTTTTTAACTGAACCATTAATTGGATCAGTTAAAAAAACGGACACATTAACATCAGTTAGTGTCCGTTAATGTCTGTTATGATAGGTGTCCATTTTTTTTTTTTTTTTTTTCTTAACGGACACCTGCATAACTGACTCTAACGGTAGTGTGAACCCTGCCTTACAGATTGGGAACTACCTATTTTATGTTTAAAAAACAAAAAAGCACTACAGAGATCTATTCAAGGATGTTTTATTACCCAGTCCTGTAATTGTAGAGCTCTGCTCACATTTGTGCCAAGGCATGTGTTTTATAGTTTAAATTTACTTTAACAGGATTTTTTTTTTAATAAAATTGTGTAAAATACCAATGTCTCAGCTAAAAGCTACGGAGAACCTATAAGACCCCAGTTTTCTATCACATCAGTATATAGAAGACTTTCCAGTATTTACTAAATGAGTGATAGGGTCTTTTTTTTTTTTTTTTTTTTTTTTCTGGAGATAAGGCCTCACAATCATGCTATGCATTTTCTGTACTGCACCTATAGTAATCACCTACTGTATATTTGACATATAAGTCCACAGACCTTTTAATTTTCTGAGATCTCATGAAAAAAAAAAAATTGTGACATGCTCCAAAAGATGTACGTATTATAGAAAGTTTCCTAGTCTAGTACTGCTTCTGGGGATGACGCATTACTGCGAATTCCTGTCGGGTATATGATGTGCATTTATCCGTTGTATGCAACTTTTCTGCTTTTTTAATTGCCGAGAAACAACTGTTTTAAAGTGATTCCCCTCCCCCCCCCCCGACTCCACTTCCCTGCTTTAATAGAGCACCTGTACTTCAGTGAGAAGCCAATGAGAGAAGCAAAGAATACAAGAGAGACGGAAGTGGATTTTATAACAGGATTTCATGGAAAGGAGTCAAAATCCTTTAATAAAGTATTACTGTATTTATTAATGCCACAAATGTCCAAAAATCTGTCGTTTGAAAGTTTAGTTATGCTTTAAATAAATGGTCATGTATACTATATAGACAAAAGTGCTGAGGCCACCTACACATTACACCTTCAGGAGCTTTTATGACATTACATTTTTAATCTATAGGGATTAATATGGAATTTGTGACCCTTTGCAGATTAAAAGCTTCCTCTCTTCTGGGAAGGTTTTCTTTAAGATTTTGGAGTAGGTCTGTGGGAGTTTTTTCCACAATTATCAAGACAATTATCAAGCAATTTGTGGCTTTTCTTGCTATGGCTAATTTCATATTTGCGCTGTGATATCAGTCTTTTGGGTCCGCCAGGGGACCCGAATGACAGAGAGCTGGACCGCTGAAACAGTGGTTACACACAGAGACTGGCGGACTACAATGGGTTGCGCTGTAAAGTGGCCTAGAAAAAAAAAAAGTCCTTTGTGCAGGGCTTTTCTCTTTGCTGATTTTCGTTGGTTTCTGCACAGCGCAGATGTGAATTTAGGCTAATTCTGCCCCTTTTTCATGTTTTTTGTATGCAATATTTACTATTCATTTGTGCCTATTCTCTACCGTTAATTCTTTCTTGCTCTTATGACAGATATATTCGTCATCAGCAAGGGGCAGATAATCCTTCATGACTAATATATTTGTTATGGTGATCGCACAGGTACACTGGCAAACACACACAGCCGGGTCCATGCTGCAACTGCAAGGGATGGATAACTCCCATCCCTGGCAGTTTAAAATGTAAAGTGGTTAGACAGATGGTAGGGGATCCCTCGGCTCCCTCACAGAGACTGATTTTAATAGATTGAATGCCAGTGTTGTACTGACATGTATAATACCCAGCATAACAGAAGTATTGCAGGGTGTTATAAAAGAGATCGTATGTTCAAGTACCCTAGTGGTACTAAATGAGAGTGTTTCAAAAAAACAAGTTTGTAATAAAGTTTTAAAAAATATTTAACCTAAACAGTGAACACTGTAAGAAAAATAAATAAATAAAAAAAACCCCATAAAAATTGATAATTTAGTGTCCCAAAAATTGGAAGGAAAGGTGATCAAAAAGTTGATTGAACCCCCCCAAAAACATGCGTCTAACTAGCTTGATCAATTGAAATATTAAAAAGTCGACTCTTAGAATATGACGGTGCTGAAACTATATTTTTTTTTTATAAATTAAAATGCAAAAACAGAAAAATGTGAAAAACACAAATTTAGGCATCACTGTAATTGTACTGATGCACACATTAAAATTAGCATGTAATTTATATCATATGATATATAAAAAAAATTGAAGAATTGCAATTTTTTTTTTTGTCAATCCCGCACCAAAAAAAAAAAAAAAAAAAAGACTAATGCATCATATGTACTCCAAAATGGTTCAATTTAAAAATACAACTTGTCTTGGCAAAATCAAGCCATCTTATGGGTATGTCAATGGGAAAAAAAAAACCTATGGCTCTCAGAAAAATGGGCTGGAATAAAAAGCAAAAAGTATACTTCATCCTCTTCGTTCGTTCTTTTTTTGTCAGGAAAAATTAGGCTTTTCTTATCTTGCGTAACCTTTTCAAATGCATTTACAACCTGAATCTTTTTAATCCCTTAAGGACATAGACAAAAATTCAGCTTAAGAAGACAGCCCCATTTTTCGAATTGGACATGTCTCCTTATGCTGTAGTAATTTGTAGACCACTTTGACTTACCCAAGTGATTTTGAGAGTGTTTATTTTTTTTCATGACATGTACTTTCTGTTAGTGCTAAACTTTTGGTTGATATTATTTTGCATTTATTTATGAAAAAAATAGGAACTTTTGGAAAAATTTGCAGTTTTCAAAATTTGAAATGCTATGCTTATCAGACAGGTAGTCATACCACCCAAATTAGTTAATATTATCTGCTTTTATATGGGCATCATTTTTAAAAAAAAATCCTTTAACCCTTTTCCTGCCTTGGATGTATGTCATATGCCCTGACAGGGTGGCACTTCAGTAGCCATGGACATATGTAATATGTCCTTGCTACTAATGCTGATTTCTTAGGATCTGTTAGGGCTATGAAGATGATTTTGTATTCATTTTAAAGATGAGAATCTCTTTGTTGGTTAAAACGCTGTTTGGGAGATCTCATTCTGTTCTACAAATCTCAGGTCTCAAACTTGCAGATCTCAATTGTCGACAGTATTTTTAACAGCAAATTGCTCCGGATCTGTAAGGGCTATCATGATGATCTTGGCAGCATTTTAAAATGAGATCATCTTCATAGAAGAAGAGAGATCCTGAGATATTGGGCTCTAAAGTGTACTCCCCCAACCAGCCTCAGACAACATCTCCGAACAGTGTGGAGGAGGGGTAATTCTATGAAAAATCATCATTGCCTGTGCATAAACTATATGTGAACTTCAGGTGTCCATGTTATCACCTCTCTTTTCAAACTATACTTACCACTATTACTTGTCTGGGGGACAGTGTGGGACATTATTACCGTTCTGGGTACTGCATTTTGGGCTACCTAGGACAATGATATTATGTGGGGCCACTAAGGGAGCTTGCTGATCATAAAAGGCGAATTTTCCCATCTCCCACGACAGCACCCAGAGAGAGGATCCGCCCCCAGGGACAGGAAACCTACGGTATAAAAAGGTGGAACCTATCCTACCCCTCAGTTGTTTTCTGTCCCTGGAGGGAGACCTATGTGCCTGCTTGAGGCAGGCTTACCTGATGGCATAGGAAAGAGTTGGTCCTGGTGGGGGTTGCCTCTCTTCTTCCATGGGTGGCTGTTAGCTGTGGCCCGGTCTGGAGTCGGTGCCATCCCCCCAGCTATGCGCCACGGGTGTTCCGATATCCAGGCAGAAGGAGTGTGTTTGCTCTGCTTTAGGCCGCAGGAGTTCCGGGCCTGCAGGGAGACACATGGAGGTGCCAGCCCGGAAGGAAGTGGGTGTGGATTCTGGTGGAAGGGGTGTGGCTTCGGTTGGAAGGGGCGTGGCCTAACAGCTTAATGGCCATATAATGCAGATTGAAGGACGGTGGAGCTGCTAAGCAGCTACAGCTGCAGTCACAGTTCCAACAGCAGCTGGCAAGAGGAAGACCCCAAGATTGAGGGCAAGATGAAGGTCCACCTCCGCCTTCCTCAGTATTCTAGGGGGGATGTAAGTGGCTGCGTGCCAACCCTTTATTTTTTATTGATTAATTGGTTCCCCTGTCTTTTGTAGGATAGACCTAGGAAAGCCTTGGCGAAATCTAAGAATAAGGAATGTGTCTTATGTAGAACTAGACTTTCTTCTTCTTATGAGAAAAAGCTCTGCCCATCATGCATTGATAGAACTATTGCTGAGGAGTCCCCGTCATTCTTACAGGGTATCAGATCTATGATACAGGAGGAGGTCAGGAGTTCCCTTAAGGGTAAAAGTGTCCAGTTCCTCTACCTGGGGTCATGACTCCTCTTCTGAGGAGGAGTCTGATCAGGGTGAAAGTGGAGAATTATCCAATGATGTCTCTTCTTCCTCCATATCTGATGTAGAGGGAGGACAGTCATGTTTTCCAGTTGAGGACACTGACTAGTTGCTCAAAGCCATTCAAGCTACTATGGGGATTGAGGACTCTAGACCCTCCCATTCTATGCAGGACATTATGTTTGGAGGTTTGTCAATAAAAATATTACATCGCTTATCAAGCGGGAATGGAAAAAGCCGGACAAGAAGGGTTTTATCCCTAGAGGAGTTAAGTGTAAATACCTGTTTGAAGAGGGAGCTTGTTCTTGTTAGGATAATGTACCAAAAATTGATGTTGCCATAGCCAGAGTGTGAAAGATCCTCAGTGTGCCAACACCGCTGTGGCCCCGCCTGAGTCTTCTTTCATATAAAACCACACTCACCGCCAGTGAGTGTCGGGTCCACAAGATAAATACAAGACAAGCCTTCTAAATTTTATATATTTATTAACCCCTAAATGGGTCGGTATTAACATCTAACACATGCAGTTCAGAACAGATATGCAGATATATGCAAGCATTAACAGTTACTAGTTACAAGATACAGTACAAATAAAATAAAAGGGATAAAGGTGAAATAGTTACTTTACCACACATCTCCTTGATGTGGTTCTGTAGTCCAACACTCACACATAGCATGTGGAGTTCACCAGTGGAGGCTTCTTGGCATGTGGCATTAACTCCTAGCATGTGGCATTAATACAATAATCCAGCCTGCATGCTCTTTACAGTGGTCTGTCTGTAATACCATGTAGTCTCAGCACAATCTCAATAGCATAATCTCCTCATGGTGTTCTCTTGTAGTCCCAACACAAAATCTCCTCCCATTGCCTCTTACCTCATCTTTTATACCCTTTATGCCACCTCCCAGAATGAGGTCACCGGCGGCAGCAAGTCTGATTGAATAATGCAATCAAGTCCAGATTCTTTGTATGTGGCCGATCCAAGTGAAATGATACAATGTTATCAGCCATATCTGATCAACCAGTGCAGACTGCACCATGCATGTTTCTTTGATCACCCAGAGCTGTGTATAGGAATACAATGGAACCCTGCTGTGATGGATAAAAAGCCCTATTGTTCCAGCCTGGCCACTATTGCCAATATACACCTGGGATTATGGCTGCGCACCTTATGAGTAAATGGAACTAGAGAGAAATACGCTACCTAGAGACCAAAATACAGCTCTGAATTATAGCCATATTTAAGCAGAATCATCACACAGAGCCTCCAGGAAGTCAGCACTGCCTTTTGAGTACATGGGTACCCTGAAGGATCCCTTAGACAAGAAAGCAGAAAGCTTCCTAAGGCATTCTTGGCAGTCAGTTAGGAGCGTCCCTCAAGCCCAATATAGCGGCTATCTGTACTGCAAGATCCCTTATGATCGGGCTAGGGGAGTTGGAAGATCAATTAAGGGATAAGACCCCAAGAGAGCAGATTCTGTCAGCCCTGCCAACTATTAGAAAAGCTGCAGATTTTTTGACAGATGCTTCAGCGGACGCTGTAAGATTATCAGCTCGCTCCCTTGCCCTGACCAACTCTGCCAGAAGGGCTATATGGCTGAAGAGTTGGACTGGTGATGTAGGGTCTAAGACCCGGCTGTGCAGTCTGCCCTGTGTCGGTGAATATCTATTCGGACCAGCCTTGGATGACATCTTAGTTAAGGCAGCAGATGAAAAGAGAGGTTTTCCTGTGCCTTCCTCTGGTCGTACACATAGGTCCTTTCGTCCCTTTTGGAGCATACAAAGGGCAGAAATTTGTCAAGTCCAGAGATAATAGCTGATCGGAATCCAATAAGAAACACAAGGGGTTCTTATTTAGCAATTCACCCCATAATAAAGATCCAAGTCCCAATAGGCAATGACGCCAGGCCCCGGATAGGGGGGAGACTGAGGAAATTCCTTCCGCCAGGCCACTCCAGGACCTTGAAATGCTTCTTACGAAGCCACTCCTTCGTTGTCCTGGTGGTGTGCTTGGGATCATTGTCATGCTGAAAGACCCAGCCACGTTTCATCTTCAATGCCCTTGCTGATGAAAGGAGGTTTGCACTCAAAATCTCACGATCCATGGCCCCATTCATTTTTTCATGTACACTGATCAGTCATCCTGGTCCCTTTGCAGAGAAACAGCCCCAAAGCATGATGTTGCCACCCCCATGCTTCACAGTAGGTATGGTGTTCTTTGGATGCAACTCAGCATTCACTCTCTTACAGTTCTACTTTGGTTTCATCTGACCATATGACATTCTCCCAATACTCTTCTGGAACATCCAAATGCTCTCTAGCAAACTTCAGATGGGCCTGGATATGTACTGGCTTAAGCAGGGGGACATGTCGGCACTGCAGGATCTGAGTCCCTGGCGCCATAGTGTGTTACTGACGGTAGCCTTTGTTATGTTAGTCCCAGCTTTCTGCAGGTCATTCATTAGGTCCCCCCATGTGGTTCTGGGAGTTTTGCTCACCGTTCTTGTGATCATTTTGACCCCACGGGGTGAGATCTTGCCTGGAGCCCCTGATCTAGGGAGATTATCAGTGGTCTTGTATGTATTCCATTTTCTAATTATTGCTCCCACAGATGATTTCTTCACACCAAGATTCTTGCCTATTGCAGATTCAGTCTTCCCAGCCTGGTGCAGGTCTACAATTTTGTTTCTGGTGTCCTTCCACAGCTCTTTGGTCTTCACCATAGTGGAGTTTGGAGTGTGACTGTTTGAGGTTGTGGACAGGTGTCTTTTATACTGATAACAATTTCAAACAGGTGCCATTACTACAGGTAATGAGTGGAGGACAGAGGAGCCTCTTAAAGAAGAAGTTACAGGTCTGTGAGAGCCAGAATCTTGCTTGTTTGTAGGTGACCAAATACTTATTTTCCACCATAATTTGCAAATAAATTCTTAAAAAAATCAGACAATGTGATTTTCTGGATTTTTCTTCTCATTTTGTCTCTCATAGTTGAGGTCTACCTATGATGTCAATTACAGGTCTCTCTCATCTTTTTAAGTGGGAGAACTTGCACAATTGGTGGCTGACTAAATACTTTTTTTCCCCCACTGTAGCTTTGAGGGTGCATTCACATGGTGCAGTTGTGAAGCACTGTAGTGGGTTCTACAAAAGTGGCGTGCCATCGAACATCCAAACCATCTAAATATATGCTCCAAAAGCCAAATAGTGCTCATTCTTTTCTGTGCCCTGGTGTTTGCCCAAACAGTTAATGTTCACTTATATAACACAAAACATAGCAACCAAAGTTTTCCACAAATATGAAATGCAATGTGATATGAAGAAACTGTTACAAAATCAATGGGGTAAGTCATAGTATTTCAGCATTATATGTCAGAATTGAAAAATTGGGCTTTATCAGAACGTCCAAAACTGGCTGCTGTGGGAAGGGATTGACATGTGCAGTAGATCTTCATTTATAAAAATACAGCAGCATCCAGATTTGTGCTCACCTATTTTCCCATGATGTGAAGTGCTTCCTCTATCTGGTTTCCATAGTAATGACCATGAGTGGCTGTGAAGGTAGTCAACATGCTTGTCCACCCCTCTGCTTCTCCTGAATGCCCTTGCTATGTGCTGACTGGTTCACTTTCACTTGGGTGTTTCTATGCTCTCTCCTACTGTCATGTGCTTGAGCAGTGCATAGAGCTCACACAGCTGGGGGATGGGGATAGAAAGACTGCAATACACCACTGTTATATGCAGTTATTTGATAGTGACATGATACAAGTATGTGTCGCTGCCTATAAAAAATAAAAGGAGCAGAAGTGTAGAGCGGTGAGTAAAGAGGCTGAAAATGGTGAAAATGAGACTGTGTGTGTGTGTATATATATATATATATATATATATATATATATATATATATATATATATATATATATAACACACACACACAGTCTCATTTTCACCATTTTCAGCCTCTTTACTCACCGCTCTACACTTCTGCTCCTTTTATTTTTTATAGGCAGCGACACATACTATATATATAGTGCCTTGCGAAAGTATTCAGCACCCTTGAACTTTTCAACCTTTTGCCACATTTCAGGCTTCAAACATAAGGATATAAAATTTACATTTTTTGGTGAAGAATCAACAACAAGTGGGACACAATTGTGAAGTGGAACGAAATTTATTGGATATTTTAAACTTTTGTAAAAAATAAAAAACTGAAAAGTGGGGCGTGCCAAATTATTCGGCCCCCTTAAGTTAATACTTTGTAGCGCCACCTTTTGCTGCGATTACAGCTGCAAGTCGCTTTGGGTATGTCTCTATCAGTTTTGCACATTGAGAGACTGAAATTCTTGCCCATTCTTCCTTGGAAAACAGCTCGAGCTCAGTGAGGTTGGATGGAGAGCGTTTGTGAACAGCAGTTTTCAGCTCTTTCCACAGATTCTCGATTAGATTCAGGTCTGGACTTTGACTTGGCCATTCCAACACCTGGATACGTTTATTTGTGAACCATTCCATTATAGATTTTGCTTTATGTTTGGGATCATTGTCTTGTTAGAAGATAAATCTCCGTCCCAGTCTCAGGTCTTTTGCAGACTCCAACAGGTTTTCTTCCAGAATGGTCCTGTATTTGGCTCCATCCATCTTCCCATGAATTTTAACCATCTTCCCTGTCCCTGCTGAAGAAAAGCAGGCCCAAACCATGATGATGCCACCTCCATGTTTGACAGTGGGGATGGTGTGTTCAGGTTGATGAGCTGTGTTGCTTTTACACCAAACATATCGTTTTGCATTGTGGCCAAAAATTTCGATTTTGGTTTCATCTGACCAGAGCACCTTCTTCCACATATTTGGTGTTTCTCCCAGGTGGCTTGTGGCAAACTTTAAACGAGACTTTTTATGGATATCTTTGAGAAATGGCTTTCTTCTTGCCACTCTTCCATAAAGGCCAGATTTGTGCAATTTACGACTGATTGTTGTCCTATGGACAGACTCTCCCACCTCAGCTGTAGATCTCTGCAGTTCATCCAGAGTGATCATGGGCCTCTTGGCTGCATCTCTGATCAGTCTTTTCCTTGTTTGAGATGAAAGTTTAGAGTGAAGGCCGGGTCTTGGTAGATTTGCAGTGGTCTGATACTCCTTCCATTTCAATATGATCGCTTGCACAGTGCTCCTTGGGATGTTTAAAGTTTGGGAAATCTTTTTGTATCCAAATCCGGCTTTAAACTTCACCACAACAGTATCACGGACCTGCCTGGTGTGTTCCTTGGTCTTCATGATGCTCTCTGCGCTTTAAACAGAACCCTGAGACTATCACAGAGCAGGTGCATTTATACGGAGACTTGATTACACACAGGTGGATTATATTTATCATCATCAGTCATTTAGGACAACATTGGATCATTCAGAGATCCTCACTGAACTTCTGGAGTGAGTTTGCTGCACTGAAAGTAAAGGGGCCGAATAATATTGCACGCCCCACTTTTCAGTTTTTTATTTTTTACAAAAGTTTAAAATAACCAATAAATTTCGTTCCACTTCACAATTGTGTCCCACTTGTTGATTCTTCACCAAAAAATTAAAATTTTATATCTCTATGTTTGAAGCCTGAAATGTGGCAAAAGGTTGAAAAGTTCAAGGAGGCCGAATACTTTCGCAAGGCACTGTGTGTGTATGTATGTATGTGTGTGTATGTGTATATATATGTATATATATCTATATCTCTATCTCTCTTATATATACAGTACAGACCAAAAGTTTGGACACGCCTTCTCATTCCAAGAGTTTTCTGTATTTTCATGACTATAAAAATTGTAGATTCACACTGAAGGCATCAAAACTATGAATTAACACATGTGGAATTATATACTTAACAAAAAAGTGTGAAACAACTGAAATTATGTCTTATATTCAAGTTCTTCAAAGTAGCCACCTTTTGCTTTGATTACTGCTTTGAGCACTCTTGGCATTCTCTTGATGAGCTTCAAGAGGTAGTCACCTGAAATGGTCTTCCAACAGTCTTGAAGGAGTTCCCAGAGATGCTTAGCATTTGTTGGCCCTTTTGCCTTCACTCTGCGGTCCAGCTCACCCAAAACCATCTCGATTGGGTTCAGGTCTGGTGACTGTGGAGGCCAAGTCATCTGGCGTAGCACCCCATCACTCTCCTTCTTGGTCAAATAGCCCTTACACAGTCTGGAGGTGTGTTTGGGGTCATCGACCTGTTGAAAAATAAATGATGGTCCAACTAAACGCAAACCGGATGGAATAGCATGCCGCTGCAAGATGCTGTGGTAACCGTGCTGGTTCAGTATTCCTTCAATTTTGAATAAATCCCCAACAGTGTCACCAGCAAAGCACCCCCACACCATCACACCTCCTTCTCCATGCTTCTCGGTGGGAACCAGGCATGTAGAGTCCATTCGTTCACCTTTTCTGCATCGCACAAAGACACGGTGGTTGGAACCAAACATCTCAAATTTGGACTCATCAGACCAAAGCACAGATTTCCACAGGTCTAATGTCCATTCCTTGTGTTCTTTAGCCCAAACAAGTCTCTTCTGCTTGTTGCCTGTCCTTAGCAGTGGTTTCCTAACAGCTATTTTACCATGAAGGCCTGCTGCACACAGTCTCCTCTTAACAAATGTTCTAGAGATGTGTCTGCTGCTAGAACTCTGTGTGGCATTGACCTGGTCTCTAATCTGAGCTGCTGTTAACCTGCAATTTCTGAGGCTGGTGACTCGGATGATCTTATCCTCTGCAACAGAGGTGACTCTTGGTCTTCCTTTCCTGGGGCGGTCCTCATGTGAGCCAGTTTCTTTGTAGCGCTTGATGGTTTTGGCCACTGCACTTGGGGACACTTTCAAAGTTTTCCCAATTTTCGGACTGACTGACCTTCATTTCTTAAAGTAATGATGGCCACTCGTTTTTCTTTATTTAGCTGCTGTTTTTTTCTTGCCATAATACAAATTCTAACACTCCATTCAGTAGGACTATCAGCTGTGTATCCTGACTTCTGAACAACACAACTGATGGTCCCAACCCCATTTATAAGGCAAGAAATCCCACTTATTAAACCTGACAGGGCACACCTGTGAAGTGAAAACCATTTCAGGTGACTACCTCTTGAAGCTCATCAAGAGAATGCCAAGAGTGTGCAAAGCAGTAATCAAAGCAAAAGGTGGCTACTTTGAAGAACCTAGAATATAAGACATATTTTCAGTTATTTCACACTTTTTTGTTAAGTATATAATTCCACATGTGTTAATTCATAGTTTTGATGCCTTCAGTGTGAATCTACAATTTTTATAGTCATGAAAATACAGAAAACTCTTGGAATGAGAAGGTGTGTCCAAACTTTTGGTCTGTACTGTGTGTGTATATATATATATATATATATATATATTATAAATAATTTTTTTTATATATAATTTTTTTTTTTTGGCATTGATAGTGTTAACATAATTGTGAACATCACCATTTTTTCTTTTCATTTCATGACATAACCCCTTTAAGTAAAATTGCCATTGGCCCTGTCCTGGAGTGTGGCTACGGCGCTGCACGGTGCATTTTTTGGCAGTAAGTTAGAAGTATATGTAATGTCTCTGGTTATCTTGCCTAATGCCTTTGGAAAAGAAAAGATGTAATATCTGGTGAATATAGTGGGTTTTTTTTTTTTTCTGTTGTGGAGAGGGGTTATAGAAAGTAATAGTGGTTTCATATGTAGAAAATAATAAAATACCTGCTACTTTTATATACTTGTTAAGGATGTTTATGAGAAACTAACTTCTGCATTGAATATAGCAGACAGTTGTTAGAGGATTTTGTACCATAAGTGTTAGAATAATTTAGACCACAGAAGCACTTTTTTTGGCTGTTACTGTGGCTGTTGGCAACAGTCTGTAGATGAACATCCTATTTTGACTTTCCATGAAACGTAGGTATTCTCTGCAGGGGTCTTTGTCTAACAACATCACAGCAGCATTCCCGCTCAGTGGGAAAGTAGTAGGCTTTTATTTTTCAAAGAATTCATCCTACCTTTGATAGGTGTCCTTGACAGTCTCCATTGTGCATTAGATTGTTAGCATGGTAATTGGCTCAGTGTGTTTTTAATCATACGGCTTGGTATAATGTAGTTTCATTATCTAAATGCATCTTGGTAAACGTTACATGCAGTTTGCAGCGTTTGCTGCATGCTGGGCCAAGCCACAGGTATTTTTTCTTATATTTATTGATTGCTAGTTAACTGGTTTACCTGCAAAAGGTGGGTGACGCACTATGTACCTGGATGAAGCTATAGCTGCATCCACTCCCTGGCCGCAGCCGATGCTTACACTTTGGTGTAAGTGAAATACCAGTTTTCACTTGCATTATAGGATAAGCCATAAATATTTTGATAGATATGGGTCACACCTCTGGTACGCATACCTTTTTTCTAAAAAGAATCCTGTAGAAGTGAATTAGAGTTATGGAAACGCGTTGTTTCTGTAACTCCCATTCACTTCTGTGGGAGCTATGGAAACAGCAAATCTCAGAGTCATCCATAGCTGAAAGTTTTCTCAGGCCTCAGTTGGGGTAAGTAGCAGGGCACGGAAGACGTGGGGTTATTTTAGAGAGAGGGGACTGTCCCATGAGTGAGACCTGCATCGGTTAGACATTTATGACATACTGTATCTCGTGGCTATGCCATAAATGTTTTTGTGGGAAAACCCCTTTAATTATTTGCCATGCGGTTTTGCTGTTGCCACACTTCACTTCCTGTTTTCTTCCACAAGCTGGGTGGTGGGCTTTGACTGTTTGATGAACAGGACACTATGAAATATCTCCAATAGATATAGACATTCCTTACCATGAGAAATTAATTATTATGATTACTAGAAATCTAATAGAAACTCAGACAAATAATACGCACAGTAAATGTATATTACAGTACACAGGTTCGGCGAGAAAAACAAACTTACTTGCTGCAGAGGAGAGGACAGACTCAGTTATTTTTGTGTTTACATGGAAACATACTGTCCAAGCCTTTATTAACAAACTATGTAGCTGAACTGATTGTCCTGAGCACAGAGCAGGCAGAGAACTCAGCCCCCCAGAGAGCAGATACTAGTAGAATACCCACGGCTTCGCTCGCGGAAAATATGTTAAATTGTTGGTTATGCTAGCTAAAGTAAAATTTTCAGTGTCACACTGAAATTGACTTTTTCAGAGTGCTACAGTAAATCTTTTTTTGCACTTGAAATTTTTCTTATTTTTGCATTTTACTTATTTGTCGTAACATTGATGTGAACAGCTTTTTTTTATTTCAACATTTTTATTGATTTTACATATTCAATATATATTATGTAGTATAAACTATTACAACTATTTTTTTAACTATTTTTTATGAAAAACTTAAATTTATGCACTGTACACAAACATATAAAACATTTACACCAAATTAACCACATAGTGCACCCCTTCCCCCCTCCCTCCAGTGTAATCTATAAGTAGTTCACGGACAAAAGAGTAAAATTGGTTTACAGTTAAACTACTATCTATTGTAGTGCTTTTTGGTAAACAATGTTTCTGGTTTTACCTTCAGGTGCATATATGAAAAGATTTTTGGGGTTACCCACTCTAGAGCAAGCAACGTACAACATTGTTTGGGCAAATTTCTGCAAGCAGCAAATTATTTAAAAATGTTTTACCAGTACCTCCTGATGCATCTAGGAAAAATAGTCCCCCATTTCCACTGGAAATCTGACCCATAATTGCCATATAGGCCGATCTTTGGTCATCAACCAAAAGAGGCTTATTTAATATGACAAATTCTTTACATTTTTCCAAATCATAGCTTTTTTCTTGCTGAATATCTCTGTTCATAATATCAAAGTCTGGTCGATTTGATGCTGGTAAACCTAATTCTATTAGAGTTTTACTATTGATAGATATGCACCTTTCTTCTAACATCAAGAGGGCTTTGTTGGATATGTCAGCAGTGAAATTTAAGTCTAAGTCTGGATTAACTCTCCTTTGCACTCTAAGAATATATTCACTAAGCTATTCTTTGTATTTGTCCCAAAGAGCGCAGGAATTGGAAAGTGCATAGGTTGTAATTATTATAGCGAACAGGTCTCTTAGTTGAGGTGGAAAGCGAGTGATAGAAGCTTCCTGCAATGTCATGTCCCAGTGTTGATCGTCTTCAATCAAACCACGCTTTTGGCATGCTTCCCTGTAAGTTTGACACAGCTCTCCATCAACTATTTTCAAATCTGTGAAAGAAATTGGCCTCACGGTCCGTGTGAAGCAGTAATTGGAGGTAGTAACACTCTGCGTTGTTTGGATGCACTGTATACACACATCCAAGAGTATCACTGGAACGTCCGTCCCATCCTGGGACCCTTGCACCTTGTTTCCTCCTGCAAAATACTTTTTCTCGATTTATTCCATGTACAATATTTTGGAACATCTGAATATAATAAAGTACTTGCAAATGGATCTGCTTGACATAGGAGAAAGAAAGCTGTCAATGTTGTATTGGGTGGTCGAGCAGCTCTTTCCTCTGCATTCTTGGGAGTAAAATAAACTCGTTGTCCATTTTCAGGATGGACACTGAGATGAACTACAGTCGGATGTCTTTCATGGATGGGAAAATTTAGTGATCGCTACACGGCTTCATTGCTGCTTATATACCTTCCCATCTGATATAGCATAATCTCATCAGATGTACATTTTGGATTATCTAGCTGGAAAACTGCCATATCACTGCCCTTGTTAACATATTTGCAAATGTATTTAATTGACTTAACAGAGTTACACTATTCTACGTTAATGTGCGCATGAAACATTTTTGAAAGCAGAGTGGAGAGTAAGGTACAAACCATCGATTATCTATTTCAAGATCTGTGTTTTGTTTAATCCGTTTTAATCTGATTGTTGCAGTATATCCTCCCTGTTCAGGTTTCCGTCTTCTGTAGAGAGGATAACCATCATCTCTTGTTTGTGTTTCTACAATGCAGTTGTGAGGATACTTTTTAGTACATTTTCCTTCCTTCATACATGGCGATCTTGGGTTAAGTGGCCCACATGGCCTATGGATCATATTTTTAGAAACAGTTTCAAAAAGTACCGGATCCTCTTCTGGATTTGGAAGCCCAGCAGAAATAACACTGTCAATTTGATCAAGGCGCATCTTATACTTTAGCCATATCAGCTCCAACCTGTGCTACATAGGGACAACCGACTCAAGGACATATTTCCAGTCCCCCCTCTCCTTTCCTTTCGACAACCACCAAACCTGAGGCGTATTATCGTCCGGAGTGCCCGGAAGGCCCCAACTGAAAATGGCACCTCACCTTGCCTACATAAAAGGTGCATGACCTACAAGCACATCCACACCGCTGACAGTGTACCTGTCCCACAGTCACAACAGGTGCACAGAATTAGGGGGACATTCTCCTGCAAGTCTTCCAATGTTGTGTACCTCATAATGTGTGTGCAGTGTCCCACCACAGGCCTCTATGTGGGGGAAACAGGGCAGAGACTCAGTGAACGAATGAACTCACACAGATCCAGTATTAATAACAGCAGAACCGATCTCCCAGTGGTCGCACATTTCTCCGGAGAAAACCACTCTATTGAAGATTTGCGGGTTGTGGTTTTAATGGGACATTTTAAGACGCAGGAGGCGAGGAAACAATGGTAGTACAAATTTATGCAAAAATTTCAAACTCTGCAATTTGGACTTAATATTCATGCCAGCTTCATGTCACACTATGTATTAACCATGAACTGAACTCAATATTCATGCCAGCTTCATGTCACACTATGTATGAACTGTGAGGGTCACAAATCACCGCCTGATAGCAAACAGATAACAGATCCCTCTGTCACGCACCACAACTTTCCAGATTGTTTTTTTTGACCTGTTGTAAATAACTTCTCTACTTAGATTGCATTTTGTTTTGTTTTTTTTAAGGACTCTAAAATCCTTCGAAAACCATGTGTATAAAAATCTGTGAATTTTCAGTTCTTGTATCACACCATGTCTGATGAAGGGAGCTAGTACTCCTGAAAGCTTACTTATAAATATACTCAGTTAGCCTCTAAAAGGTATCGCCTGATTTCTTCACTCTTCCACTATAAACAAATCAGGACGACCATATATCTGAACATATGTCATGGTGTCCTGAGCATACTCATGCATATGTCTGGGATTTCCAGTAAATGTAGCTTGTAAAATAAACATACACCCAATGTCAGCCATGTTGCCATCATTAGCAACAGCATCCCTTAAATGAATGTATTCATCCACTCTAAGTTTTTGTTGGTTCAATCGTATGTACAAAAGACGCTCACTTTCCACCTTGACATACATATCAACTATTGATTAAAAAGTTGCCTACATTGTAAAATGTGGTTAGAAGACCCATGTCTGATCATTATTTGGTAGGCATAAAAATCCATAGCTGATATTTTTTTATTGGTTGGCCTAGCAGTCTTGGGATCAGTCTGTGTTAGATTAAAGTGATAGCCATCTTGGCCATTCCAAAATATTATCGGATATTGCAGAGCATCATATGATCTATGTGTTTCTGCAATACATTGAAGATTGTCGCTTCGTCGCTGAATAATTATATCTCAGCTTTGAAAGTCCTGTTCAACCAGTACAATAGCTACTTCGTTAACAGTGGGAGAATTAAATCGCCTTTTATGCTCACCAAACGGTGTCTTGTCTGCTCTTATTACAACTTAATATTCATCACGTGGCATTCTTTCTAAGGCTGTTTTGAAAAGTTTTACTAACTGATTGTGCTGATGGAAAAATCTTTGCAAAATCAACACAATCTCTTTTTTTGCTTCACAATCTATCTATCAGCTTGCATTTGTTCGTCTCCCAAAAAATAAATTTGTAAAAACTTTGGATCTTCATTTGCTACAGGAAGCATTGAACTGATTTTGTGATATATTTGGCCCTGGACTTTAAAAGTTGGCATAAATCCTGCTTCCTGGAGTCCAGCTGTCGTACCAAAGGATGTCATTTGGAAAGATGACTTGTATCTCCTAATATTTTGCAGAAAATGCTTTGACTCGAGAGTTGTTCCTGACATGTATGAAAGAAGTGGTTCATGAGGTAGATCTAAAGGTGACAAACTGAATTTGCCATTTGAGCAGCACATACCAGGTGACTCCAAGTTAAACTTCTTTGCTTGACAGTGTTTGCATATTATGTCCCTTTTGCCAATTATGACTTTCTGATGTGACCTATAGTCTTGAATTGGGTTGTAGTGAAATGCTTCCAAACACAAATCAACCTGCCTACATCTTTGCACATGTTGCATATGTCATATGCGGTCATTTTCAGAACATTCATCCTTTTGTTCAGATGTTTCCACATTCCTTGCTTCAGGCTGCCTTATCCGATTCTTGTGAAGACGACATTCCCATTTCTCTGATGTCTCAGATGCCTTACATTTAGCCTGTCTCATCCGTTTATTTTCAAGCCACGAGTCACGTTGTTCACTTGTCTCAGCTCTTTGACACAATTTTGGATGAACTTGCCCAATAGATGGTCGTTTTTTGGGCGGCATTTTAAAAAACAGTCCTTAGTATTATGACCCTTTAGTCTTCACCTGACACTGATAAAAGATGTAATAGGATGAATGGTAAATACAGAGCAGCCCTCACACAGTATTACTATGACCTGAAGGAGCTCACATCTCAGTAATGAAAACCGCCTCACAGGCACACTTGTGTAGTTGCCCCTGGCAACCAATCAGAGCTCAGCTTTCACTTTACCTCAGCAGCTTCAGTGATGAAAGCTCCCTGTATAGTAAGCCATAATGACAATCTTACTATGAGGCAGTTTTCACCTGACCAATATTGCTGCTCAGTAAGGCTGCTTGCACACTACAGTATTTTTCACGGGTCTCTGGGCCGTGGAGTCTACAGCTCCGTAAACATTCTATGGCCCCTGCAAAATTCACAGCTTTGTGCACAAAGAAGTCTATGGAACCGCCAAATCCATGGCCCAGAGGCCCGTGAAAAATACTGTAGTGTGCAAGCAGCCAGTAAGGATACCAGACGAGTTTTGTCTGTGTGTGCGCACGTACGTGATCCATGTGTATGTATGCGTGTGTGCATGCACATGTGTGGTCCGTATATATGTATGCGTGTGTGTGCGCATGTGATCCATGTGTTTGTGCGTGCGCAGTGCAATTGTCCATGCGTGCGGTGTGTGTGAGTACACATGTGCTCTGTTCGTCCGTGTGTGTAGGGTGCATCCATCTCAGTGTGTTTGCGTGCGTGTCTGGTCCTTGTGTTCGTGTGTGTGGTGTGTATGTGGTATTTATGGAGTAGTGTTGTGGTATTTGTGGGTTGGTGTTTGTGTTGTGTGTGTCTAGCATGGTCTGGTGTTTGTGTAGTGTGTTGTGGCATTTGTGTGGTATTGTGCTTGTGGGTTGGTGTATGTGTGCTGTCTGTGTGATGTTTGTATGGTGTTTGTGAAATGGTTGTGTTGTGTGTGGTGGTGCGGCTCCTTTAGCAGCGACTCTTTGGCGTCGTCACTATAATCCGTCAGTCACAACTGTTGTTTTCCCCTCAGCACTGTCACTTTCACCTTCACATTTCCCCATTATATTTATAGGGCCTAACTTCGGGGGCCCCAATCTGATGACTGGGGGACGCTAGCAAGTTTTAACATGCGCAGTATTCTGCTCCTGTGGGTGGAGAGGAGGCGTGCCAAATTTCACCCAAATCGGGTGAGAACTGTGGATTTGTATAGAGCAGGCTACTACAGATTTTGAGTTTTATATATATATATAGATAGGTTGGGCACCAAGAAAACAATGTATAAACAATGAAATAAAATGAGGGTATTTAACATGCTCAGAACATCACACACAAAAAAACAAAAGCATGGGAAAAAAATTATAATAAAATTATAAAGTTTAATAATTATATTAAAACAGTTTGGGCCGAACCTAGTGTCAAAATATAAAGGCAGAAAGAAAATAGGTAGTATGTGTGTAGCAGGAAACCTGACATCCACAGAGCAAGTCGACACCCTGACTGTTCCACAGGTTATGTGGGTAAGGTATAATAGCTACCACTACAAATACACAAAAATCGGCTAACAACCCAAATGTATTGTTAAGCTGAGTGAGATATTGGTCCTTTAAAAAGGTCCTGTATAAGAAGGATATATATGAATAGGGTAATATTCCCTCAGCTGTAAAGGGTATATGCGTAAATTCACAATGGAGAGAATAGCTTAACCCGTAGTGGATACCTTATCTCAGCTACTTGACAAAGGGGGTAAACGCACTCAAAAGCAAATTCGTATAGGATTTTGTGGTAATTCAGCTCCACTAATATAGTTGCAGAGGAGCGAAAAAAAAAGATCAATCAGACTCCAATCCCTAGGTAATAGGTATGTCACCAGAGCATACTGTGACAAGTATAGTGGTGAGCTTGCCGTCCAAAATAACGCCTGTCTATTACTTTTTCCACATAGTCTCTCCGTTTAGTATATCTACAGCGCAACTCAGTAGTATTAGAGAAGCGCTGAACAATATATTAAGGGAGGAGGAGCTGAAGGCTGCATGTGACAAATACAGCTCATCTATCACTCCCTCCCTATATGCTCTCATATGTTAGTGGCATAACTCAGCTGTTCTGATGAACTGCTGTGCTATATGTTCTTATGTCAGGAGGAGCTAGAAGCTATATTCATTCATTGCAGCTTCTAGCTCCTCTTGACATAAGAACATATCGCAAAGCAGTTCATCAGAACTGCTGAGTTATGCCACTAACATATGAGAGCATATAAAGCAATGTATTTCGGAAAACTCTTGAATTTATATAAGCTAGCAGTATAGATAGGATCCTTGAGAAGGGAATACCCCTGCAGCTGAAATAAATTGGTGACTGGATATGGCTATAGCAGAATCCAGGCACATAATTTGTCACCACCCAAAGTGCGCAACTGGTAACAAGTTAACTAGTACTAATCAATTAAAGATGACCTGTTACCAATCCTGACAAGTCTGTTTTAGAAAATAATGGTATGCCTCATAATATAGCCATTGTTAATCATCTTCTCTTTATAATTTCGATTTGCTGTTATTTCTCCTAAAAATCTGAGTACTTTGCCAACTGGTTCTTTCGAGTTGGTGGGTGGGGTGGTCCGTGCACAGTTTGACATTGACTGATGAGCGCTGACAGTATTAAACTACTAGCAAAGTAACATAACAGAGTTAAGGAGTAAGAAAAGATTTTCCAAAATTATTTCTTAGGGAATACATTTATTTACCAAAATGGACGCGTCAGAAGAGGGTACAGGTCCCCTTTAAAGCAACTAGAAATCACCTGCGCCTGGCATGGTGGCTTGCTCTGCAGAATGTTTCAGAATAGTCCTTGCAGTAATAAGTCAGTGTGAGGAAAGGAAAATACATAACCATGGGGCATAACTAGCAAAGATTGTGCCCCTTTTGCTGGCCGCTACACAGTATAATGCCAATTTACACACACTATAATGTCCCATAGCGGCCTCTCCACTCATTACTATGTCCCACAGTGGCCCCTGTGCACAGTATTGTGGCCCCTGTGCATAGTATTATGCCCCATAGTGGACTACCCACGAACTATTATTATACTCTGGGGTCTTTTCAGAGGTGAGTAACATTGTTTTTTGTGTTTGTAACCTACCCTGGGCCTCCGATCATTATACTCCTGGGGTCTGAAAAGACCCCGGGAGTATAATAGCAGTATTTGTTGGGGTTTGTGGGCCCGCGGCCTCAGTTTCCGATCCCCGCTCCTGCTCACATCCGCTGCCCCTTTTGCCCTCCAGGGGGCACCAGCCACATGATATGGGACACAGAAGGGGAAGCAGAGGTGGCCGTGAGCCGGAACGGGGATCAGTAAGTAAATAGGACCCGTTACCTGTTAGGTTACCTGCTGGAGTAACCCCAACGACCTATTTAAAAAAAAAAAAAAAAAAAAAAAATGTGTCTAATGTGGAAGCCGCTACGGCTTCTACCCCGGTACTTTACACCACTGACATAGCTTCATTCACTATGGTGGGTCTGTGTGCTATCCAAGTCTGGTCCATGCAGATTCTGACTGTAGATGGACGTGAATCACAGCTGTCTGAATAATCCTTAAAGGGGTTTTCTTGGCAAAAAAAGAATTTTTAAAAAAGGTGTGTTAGTGCTATTAATAAGTTAATTAGTGCACCCAAATACCTTTACATATCATCATTACAGTCACACAGAGAAAGCTTCAGGACAACAACGCCTTCTTGATGTTTTTTTGGCATTTGGTAAGATAAATATAGACATAGCACACAGGGCTGCTAGCAGGAATTTTGAGCCCCCCCACAGTATAATGCTCCACAGTGGCCCCTGCGCAGTATAATATCGATTGCGCAGTCCATATTATACGGTGCTAAATGCTGGCAGGTTTCCCCGTCGTCCACTCTACAGAGGCACCTCCTCTTTGTGATGTGTGCTGGCACACACCTCTTCTTTGACCCACACTTACCTTTTCTTCCGGAGTTGTCAGGAGGAACGTGTAAGTATAATAGGACTGGGAGGAAGGTACTTTCCACTGATGTTGCCGGAGCAGATATCAATTAGATTGAGCCCCCGCAACGTCAGCAAAAGGCAAAAAATCTAATATAGGTAGGTCACATGACCTATCTATATTACTGTAAAACAAAGAAAAATTGACAATAAATGCAATTTAGAAAGTTGGAGGGGGGAATGGGGGCTTATGTTTTAAAATATATATTTATCCTGGAGAACCCCTTTAAGACCCATAAAGCTATTATTTGACCACAGCATTTCGTTATATGATTAATATGAACATTAGTGAAATAGTAGTAAATGTGCTTTTATTTGCTTCCTTTTTTTTACCATTCCATTGTTGTGTAGTATAATATTTTTGTGGCTTTTACTATACTGAATAAATAAAGAGGACCTTGACCTCATGAAAGTGTGTTTTTATATACCACTAGAAAGCCATCAGTGCGCCCACTTTCAGAAGGGCGTTCCTCATATCTGTGTCATCGCCCCCTCTGACAGTACTCTAAAATAGCCTTGTACTGTCAGAGGGGGCGGGGGGCGTTCCTCACCGCCCAGCAAATGACACTGTGCTATGAGGAGCGCCTGATAACGGCACCGATAACTCCACCACGGGGGCACATACCGGGAAAATCAACAGGGTGTTGAATTCAGCGCACTGAGAGCTTTCTAGTGGTATATAAAACCGCACTTTCATGAGGACATGAAAGGTCCTCTTTAAGGCTGAGGCCCCACGTTGCGGAAATGCAGCTTTTTTTTGTTGTAGATTTTGCTGCAGTTTTTTGAGCCAAAGCCAGGAGTGGATTGAGCAGAAGGTAGAAGTATAAAAACTCTCCTATATATCTCCCATTCCTTTTGTAGCCACTCTTGGCTTTGGCTCAACAAAATCTGCAACAAAAAAAAGCTGCGTTTCCGCAACGTGGGGCCTTAGCCTAAAGAGGACCTGCTGGCAACACTGACTTGTGCCATTATTTCTTCTTTCTTTGTATTTTGCTGTTAGTCTCTTACTCCTTCTAGACATTTGTGAATAAATTGGAAGCTGGGTGTTATCATTTCTCTTATCAAAGGGGGTGTGTACCTACACAGTTTGGTTCTCGCAGCACTGATTGAGTGCTGTTTACAGGTAAAATCAAGTTGTCTTTGATAAATTTCAAGCTATTGAATGTTCAATAATTAGTATATTGTGCTTGGACCATTACATTTTTGGAAACAACTATGGAATAATATTTTATTACTATATATATTATTTTTAATTGCATTTTAATTTATAATTTTAAGTGCTAATATAGTGTACAGTACTTGCAGAATGCCTAAGAATGAAATCCAACCTAGAAATTTATGACAGAAGTAAACACAAAATGTAGCTGCCCTCACTCTGGATGATGCTGGCATAACAGCCTTGTGGACCTCCTGCAGGAATCAGAAGTATAGGTCTCATGCTGATCCGCTCCATGTTTAGCTAGAGACTGGGTATGGGGTGGAACTAAGCTAAGGGTTGTGCATAACCCTTTAGTGAGTGGCCACTTAATGGTCAAACCATTTTTTGCGTTTTTCTATTGTCACATACCAAGCCTGGTAACTTTTTTTTTTTTCTATTTTTCCATCAATGTATAAAGGGAGGTTTTTTTTATTGTGGGACAAATGGTAGTGTTTTATGGTACTATGTATGAACTGTGAGGGTCAAAAATCACCACCTCATTGCAAACAGATAACAGCAAGAATTAATGATCCCTCCTTCACGCCCCACAAGTTTCCAGATTGTTTGTTTATTTCTTGACCTGTTGTAAATAACTTCTCTACTTTTATATTGCATTTTGTTTTCTTTAAAGATTGTAAGATCCTTTGAAGATCCATGTCTTGTATGTATAAAGAGTGTATGAATTTTCAGTTTCTTGTATAACACAATGTCTGAAGAAGAGAGCTAGCACTCTCAAAGCTTACTATCAAATATACTCAGTTAGCCTCTAAAAGGTATCACCTGATTTCTTCACTCTTCCACTACTTTCTATGGCTTACACGGTACAACATTATACTACTAGTTTTTGGTTCAGTAAGGAATGGAAATAACGGTCACCAAACTGTGAACACTGGAATGGAGGACATTTGAAAGCCAAGTAATGATTTTTTATTTTTTTTTAATTTGTTGCGTGATTTCCACATTTTGAAATTGGTTGACAGCCATTAAAGGAAAAAGGGAAAGGAGAAGATTAACCCCTTCCCTCTCTGTGCCGTACTATTACATCACACTGAGTGTATCGGTAATGCTCAGCTCAGTAATAGTACGGCACTGTAATACCGCGGGCACAGAAGCTGTATCTGCGGCATTACATACTGCTCTTGGCTGTGTTACGCACCCGAGGGCTGGGACCACCAGCTGGTGTCGGAAGATGCTCCGACTCCGGCAGATTAATCACCTGGATGCTGTGATCATTAGCGATCACGGCATCTAGGGTTCTGGGGGCAAGATAGCCCATGAAACACCCTCGGACACCCCACGATAAGATTGCATTCGTCAAGGGGTTGCCATGGCAGCCAGGAGGCAGGGTCGGGTCTATGCACAGTTCCAATAGGAACTAATGTCCGATGTTCTGCAATACTATGTATTGCAGGACATTGCACAGGGGATCTGAGATCCCAGCTTCAGGTCCCCTTGTGGGACATGTAAAAAATGAAAAAGCACACAGTAAAAACACACACAAATAAACAAATAATAAAAAGTAAAAAAAAAAAAAACTCACCTTTTATATTCAAAAAATATATAATGTAAACAAAATAAATAAACATATTGGGTATTACCACGTGTGTGTATAAGCCCCCACTATCCAAAAATAATGTTATTTATTCCATACGCTGAAGGCCTTAAAAAAATTATATATATACTGCAATGCGCAAATTTATATATTTTGCTTTCCCAAAAAATAACAAAAAGTGATCAAAAACTCAAACATGCCAAACATTGTTACCAATAAAAAGTACAACTTGTCCACAAATAAAAAGCCCTGACATACAGTGGGGAAAAAAAAGTATTTAGTCAGTCACCAATTGTGCAAGTTCTCCCACTTAAAAAGATGAGAGAGGCCTGTAATTGTCATCATAGGTAGACCTCAACTATGAGAGACAAAATGAGAAAACAAATCCAGAAAATCACATTGTCTGATTTTTAAAGAATTTATTTGCAAATTATGGTGGAAAATAAGTATTTGGTCACCTACAAACAAGCAAGATTTCTGGCTCTCACAGACTTGTAACTTCTTCTTTAAGAGGCTCCTCTGTCCTCCACTCATTACCTGTAGTAATGGCACCTGTTTGAAATTGTTATCAGTATAAAAGACACCTGTCCATAACCTCAAACAGTCACACTCCAAACTCCGCAATGGTGAAGACCAAAGAGCTGTGGAAGGACACAATTGCAGACCTGCACCAGGCTGGGAAGACTGAATCTGCAATAGGCAAGCAGCTTGCTGTGAACAAATCAACTGTGGGAGCAATAATTAAAAAATGGAAGACATACAAGACCACTGATAATCTCCCTTGATCAGGGACTCCACGCAAGATCTCACCCCATGGGGTCAAAATGATCATGGTGAGCAAAAATCCCAGAACCACACGGGGGGCCTAGTGAATGACCTGCAGAAAGCTGGGACTAACGTAACAAAGGCTACCGTCAGTAACACACTACGCCGCCAGGGACTCAGATCCTGCAGTGCCAGACGTGTCCCCCTGCTTAAGCCAGTACATATCCGGACCCGTCTGAAGTTTGCTAGAGAGCATTTGGATGTTCCAGAAGAGTATTGGGAGAATGTCATATGGTCAGATGAAACCAAAGTAGAACTGTTTGGTAGAAGCAGAGTTCATCGTGTTTGGAGGAGAGTGAATGCTGAGTTGCATCCAAAGAACACCTTACCTATTGTGAAGCATGGGGGTGGCAATATCATGCTTTGGGACTGTTTCTCTGCAAAGGGACCAGGACGACTGATCCGTGTACATGAAAGAATGGGGCCATGGATCGTGAGATTTTGAGTGCAAACCTCCTTCCATCAGCAAGGGCATTGAAGATGAAACGTGGCTGGGTCTTTCAGCATGACAATGATCCCAAGCACAGCACCAGGACAACGGAGTGGCTTCGTAAGAAGTATTTCAAGGTCCTGGAGTGGCCTAGCCAGTCTCCAGATCTCAACCCCTTAGAAAACCTTTGGAGGGAGTTGAAAGTCTGTGTTGCCCAGCGACAGTCACAAAACATCACTGCTCTAGAGGAGATCTGCATGGAGGAATGGGTCAACATTCCAGCAACAGTGTGTGCCAACCTTGTGAAGACTTACAGAAAACGTTTGACCTCTATCATTGCCAACAAAGGATATATAACAAAGTATTGAGATGAACTTTTGTTTTTGACCAAATACTTATTTTCCACCATAATTTGCAAATAAATTCTTTAAAAATCAGACTGTGATTTTCTAGATATGATTTCTCATTTTGTCTCTCATAGTTGAGGACTTCCTATGATGACAATTACAGGCCTCTCTCATCTTTTTAAGTGGGAGAACTTGCACAATTGGTGGCTGACTAAAGACTTTTTTTCCCCACTGTATCTCCATCAACAGTAGAGTAAAAAAGTTATAGGTTTCAGAATATGGAGACTCCAGGAAAATCGTTCATTTAAAAAAAAAAAAAAAAAAATTACATTTTATTTGTAAAAGTGCTAAAACGTAATAAAAACCAATATAAATATGGTATCGCTGTAATCGTAATGACCCGCCAGACAAAGTTGCCATGTCATTTTTAATGCAGAGTGAACGTCGTAAAAAACAAAATGCAAAAAAGTATGATAGAATTGTGTGTTCTTTCACATGGACCCCCCTAAAACGTGAATAAAAGCTAATCAAAACATATGTACCCCAAAATGGTGGAAAATGAAAGTACAACTTGTCACACAAAGAATAAGCCCTCACATAGCTATGTAGACAGAAAAATAAAAGTCATGTATTTTGGAAGACAGGGAGGGAAAATATGAAAAAAGTCACCAAGCAATAACGTACAAACTTCCCTGCATCCTTAAGGGGTTAAAGACACAGCCCATTTAGTCCCCTCTTCTCATTGACAACATACAATCAGTTGGAGCCAGGTTTACATGTTTACATGGATGCTGGTAATAATGGCCGCTCAGCTAGCAAGATTTAAATGATCACTGTATGTACAAGAAACTTTACATCAATAGTGTAATGTCACAGCTGCTAGCTTACTTATTGTGGGGTGTTCACTGTGCTGTGCCACCCCACTGCTATGCTCCTCTTTCTCCGCCTCTGCTCATGATTGCTGTGTCCATAGAGTGCTGCCTTCCCCTTTTAAAGGGATATCATGCAGCAATTATTCTCTTTCTAGCTAATTCCATCTTGCCCCTGGCTATTTTTGGTATCTTGACACACCCAGCACCTGAGCAGAGGTTCCTAACTTGCTAGTGTCCTGCCAAGATGTTACATTGTGTTCTGATTCATTACTGTGTTTGATCTCGGATTGATACCTGACCCAGTCTCTGCCTACTGTCTAATACTCTGCTGTATCTGACCCTTTTCTATTCCTGACCCCTAAACCCATGCTGCGTGCCCTGATCAATTGCTTGATCACTGACCTTGCACAAACTCTGCATGCCATGACCACAGTGTGAACTTGTACTCCTCTTATACCCTGTACCTCAGTGTTGCACATTGGTGTCTCACCCCATATGGGTCAGCTATCACCTACAACAGTACTACTCATAGAGGTAGCGATCTTGTTCTTTCCTGAAACAAAGTTTAGATCCCTGTATAGGTTTTAAAGGATTAATACTGGGGATCCACCTGGACAACGCCCTCAGGAATGGCCCAAAGCCATACAGGTTAGATGGCACAATGGGTCCACACGTTCTGCCAGTTACATATATTACAAATAGTACAAAAAAAAACAAAGAAAAATGTCTACCTCTTCTGTTGTTAGGAGAAGGGACAGATGTCTGCTCACAGAGGCATCAGATTACATACTGTTCATAAAAGTTTATGGAAAGCGGGGAGGGTAGGAGGAGCCAAGAGAAAAAGATCATGGGGGACACACAAAGAAATGCTGCAGCTGATAATAAGTTTTCTGTCTTTCCCTAGGTGCTTAAGTCCCATTAATAATGTTAAGTACTAACATGCTGCTTAATTCCCCATACCTGCTTCTGAGCGAGAGAGATAGGGAAAAGAATCTCCTGTCTGTGAGAGACATGATAGCAGCCGCTAGGTCCCGGAAAGGTAACCTTTGGAGAGAGAGCCTTCAGAGGGAAAGACTGCTAAACACATGACAACTTATTCTGAAAAATCACTCTAAAGGACAAGTATGCTTGAATATTGATCAGGCTATCCATTTACATCTTATTTCATTAGATTTAAAATCTAATAAAAGTTTTGTCTTGCTGTATACTTTCCATTGCTTTTTCAGGATTTATTTATACAGTAAATATGGTTCCGTACATTGGTAGGTATGACCTACAATCTAACCAGGGCAGCCATAGGGAGAGTGTTTGTTTATCAAAAACATATTATTTTTGTCACAATCTGCTTGACTCTCTTGCAATGTCAGCATCGTGCTGGTTCTTCTTTCCAAACAGGTCATATTTCCTGCATTCTCTCTTTTCCTGCTTTGATGTCTCTGTTAGACGTTATTCTTTTTTTTTCTTCTTCTTCTTTTCACAACTCATCTAGCTTTTTGATTCTCCCCTGCAGGTTACACAAGAAGCTGGTGAATTTATGATCACTTTCCCATACGGGTATCATGCCGGTTTCAATCATGGCTTCAACTGTGCCGAATCAACAAATTTTGCTACAGTCAGATGGATTGATTACGGAAAAATAGCCAAACTGGTGAGTGGATGATTTGCCTCAGACAAACGTTTCTTGTCCTGCTGTGCTGCATGAAACCTGCATTGTAAAATTACAAGTTTACAACCTCAGCATATCAGGCCGTTAGTGTTTTGTTCAGCTTCTCCTGATTGCAGGTTGGTGGACTAATAATATGTTATTTCGGAAACTAGTCTTGCTCCTTGTCTTAAAAGGGACAATTGACAGGCATGCAGGGTTGATCTCAGGACATTGGCTTTCATATTTTAGGGTAATGTTTCTATTGTTACATTGATAATGAGGCATGCTGTTTAAAAATGCGTTCCTTGCCCTGTTTTTCTTCAATTGAATAAACTTGTTGTTTTTATTCTAGTAGCCTTACACATGTCTATTGTGTTATTCCTTGCCTGGATATCCCTATATCTGAATGAAAATCCTAATGTACTTGTTCATTCTAAAGGGTCAGTTGAAAATAGTGACAATATTTTGAAGGGTGCTATAACTACTGTGTGTGTGTGTGTGTATGTTTAAATTCTGTCTAAAGTCTGTCTGGTCACAGTATCTGGAAGTGTTTTAAAGCATAACTAAATTTTTTAACAACTTTTGGGCTTTTCTGGTAATGTTTGTGTTACTAAATGCTGTATTTATACTTTATTAACAAAATTTGTCTTTTCTCTGTGAAATGCTGTGCTGCTTTATTCTTTATTTCTTGTTTGTCTATTGTCAGCTGAAATATACATTGACTACTTTTGACCAGGTATATGGGTGGGCTCTTGTATAATGCAGAAAGGTTGAGGCCAGAGGGGGAAGGGGTTTCACTTCAAATAATTATACCTTGGGCATTATAAAACCTGGAATAGTGGTGCCATGTACAAGATGAAATTCTCACCAGCTGACAGAAAAAGTCTGAATATAAATGTGTAAATCCCAACTGTGTTTTCATGTGCTAATATCCCTGGAAATAATACAGGTAGAATTGTGACCTTGGTCTCATATAAAAGCTGTTCTAGGCTTTAGAATGCCCAAGATATAACTGTTGGAAGTCTCTCTTCTCCCAGTCTCAGCTCCCCTGCATTATAGGAGAGCCTGTGCACCCGTATAACTGGAGAAAAGCAGTGCATAGATTTCACCTAGCAAAAGACAAATGGGAGGGCAACAAAGTGGATTTCAGTGTAGGATCTCACAGAAACCAGCCAAAATTCCTTAAAGTGTATTAAAATATTTATTAATGATAGAAATACTGTTAGAAAGTCAAAAGTTGTTCAACAGTTTAGTTATACTAAACCGCGAATGGGACTGTTGGACACAACCCTAATGGGACAATATGGATTATAGTACTCTAAATTTTAGTGGATTTTTTTTCTCTCTGCATTCCATGGACTATATCAGGAATGTGGATGGGGCTTTGTCCAGTACCGAAGTAGCGCTACTCTCACACAATTCTTCAACTCTATCCCCTGCGTGTAAACTCAGTTTTACAATGCAAAGCAGACTTGCAGCAGTAAAGTATAAAAACCGTAATAGTGGTGCATATATACAGTCATGGCCAAAAGTTTTGAGAATGATACAAATATTAATTTTTACAAAGTCTACTGCTTCAGTTTTTCTAATGGCAATTTGCATATACTCCAGAATGTTATAAAGAATGATCAGCTTAACAGCAATTACTTGCAAAGTCAATATTTGCCTAGAAAATGAACTTTATCCCCCAAAACACATTTCAACATCATTGCAGCCCTGCCTTAAAAGGACCACCTAACATTGTTTCAGTGATTGCTCCATTAACACAGGTGTGGGTGTTGATGAGGACAGGGCTGGAGATCAATCTGTCATGATTAAATAAGAATGACACCACTGGACACTTTAAAAGGAGGCTGGTGCTTGCCATCATTGTTTCTCTTCTGTTAACCATGGTTAGCTCTAAAGAAACACGTGCAGTCATCATTGCACTGCACAAAAATGGCCTAACTGGGAAGTGTATTGCAGCTAGAAAGATTGCACCTCAGTCAACAATCTATCGCATCATCAAGAACTTCAAGGAGAGAGGTTCCATTGGTGCCAAAAAGGCTCCAGGGCGCCCAAGAAAGACCAGCAAGCGGCAGGACCGTCTCTTAAAAGTGTTTCAGCTGCGGGATCGGGCTACCAGCAGTGCAGAGCTTGCTGAGGAATGGCAGCAGGCAGGTGTGAGTGCATCTGCACGCACTGTGAGGCGGAGACTCTTGGAGCAAGGCCTGGTCTCAAGGAGGGCAGCAAAGAAGCCACTTCTCTCCAGAAAAAACATCAGGGACAGACTGATATTCTGCAAAAGGTACAGGGAGTGGACTGCTGAGGACTGGGGTAATGTCATTTTCTCTGATGAATCCCCTTTTCGATTGTTTGGAACATCTGGAAAACAGCTTATTCGGAGAAGAAGAGGTGAGCGCTACCACCAGTCTTGTCTCATGCCAACTGTAAAGCATCCTGAAACCATTCATGTGTGGGGTTGCTTCTCAGCCAAGGGAATCGGCTCTCTCACAATCTTGCCTAAAAACACAGCCATGAATAAAGAATGGTACCAGAATGTCCTCCAAGAGCAACTTCTCCCAACCGTGCAAGAGCAGTTTGGCGCTCAACAATGCCTTTTCCAGCATGATGGAGCACCTTGCCATAAAGCAAAGGTGATAACTAAATGGCTCAGGGAACAAAACATAGAGATTTTGGGTCCATGACCTGGAAACTCCCCAGATCTTAATCCTATTGAGAACTTGTGGTCAATCATCAAGAGACGGGTGGACAAACAAAAACCAACAAATTCAGACAAAATTAAAGCATTGATTCTGCAAGAATGGACTGCTATCAGTCAGGATTTGGTCCAGAAGTTGATTGAGAGCATGCCAGGGAGAATTGCAGAGGTCCTGAAGAAGAAGGGTCAACACTGCAAATATTGACTTGCTGCATTAACTCATTCTAACTGTCAATATAAGCTTCTGTTACTCATAATATGAATGCAATTATATTTCTGTATGCGATAAAAACATCTGACAAACACACATAAAAACCAGAGGGCAGCAGATCATGTGAAAATATAATATTTGTGTCATTCTCAAAACTTTTGGCCATGACTGTAGAGGCATCATTAAGTGCAGACACAGAAAAGTGGAATGAAACTGTGTTTGTGTGACCACCAAATTGGATTGTCGCAGGAGAAAGTTACCAGCAGCAACAGAATTTTGAAGCTGGGGAGATACGTGGAGAAGTAAGCGGATCATTCTAAAACTGTTCAATACTAAAAATAGATCTGTATTAATACAGTAGGGTCAATTTTATGAAGCTGCCTAAAAGAAAAACTGTCTTTGCTGCCCATGGTTGCTAATCATAGTGCGATTTCCTTTTGCATTTTGCTATTATAAAATGTAAGCTGAGCTGTGATTGGTTGCTAGAGGTTGCAAAGACCGTTTTTCTTTTAGACAGTTTCATAAATCTGCTACACTGTTTATTAGTGGATAATGCATCAAACCCTATTCCCTTAATGGAAAGTCTATTTTAATTAATGATCCTCACTATGTTGTCTGATTTTCTCGATCTGTTTAGTATCCGTAAGATAACATAACAGAATTTTAGCTTGTTCATTTTGCCACAGTTTACTTAGGATGCTTCCTTTTCTGAACTCCTTATGTTTATCTGTAATGAATTAAGAGCCCTCCTATAGCCTTGGATAGGCATTAGAACTTCATATTAACTAAGAGCATCAGCAGCACCTATCCTCCCCTGCCCCCCCCCCCCCCGCCAAACCAGTCCAAAGAATATTAAAGGTGTGTTCACTATAAAGTATACATGGACAACATGAAAAATAAGGGTGTGTTTTTTGTTTACTGGAATGGACTGGAAAAAAATTACTCTAAATCATACTGAATTCATTTTGTGACTTATGGGAACCCTGACCACAGAAAATGCTCAACAAATAATATATCCCAGCACTTATTTGCTTTATATCCTTTCCTTTGGCCCTGTGTTTACCTCATAATAAAGTAAAGCCCCACACTTTTACCTTTACTGTCCTGTGTCTTGATGTAAGACACCTTGCTTCAGCAAGAACTTCCCAGCTGTTCCTTGTCTGCAATAGGACAAAGATTAAGCCCTCCTTCCCATTATCTAGCTTTGCAGAATTTCTATGCTTGACTGTGCAACTACACTGCTTAACACTAAAATTGTAACATCAAGAAGGAAATATGAGAGCCATGCAAAGAAATACATGCACTTACATGCCTTGGCATGCTATCACTGAGGTAATTAATGGTGGTCTGTGGAATGTTATGCCATGCTGAATGCACTCAGGCATGCAAAGTAAAGCATCAAGACTGACTGCTGGCAGCTCTCTTTGCAGTTGCAGACCAATGACATACCAGAGGTGATAGAAAGTCCAGAGAGCTGCAGGAAATAGTAGCACATTTAGGCCATGCAGCCTACTCACTGTAGCATGAGCAACATGTGACCTGGTGCTGTTCCGTTGAAAAAAATATATCTTCTGGGAGATTTTGGAGAAATGGCTGTAATCAATATAATGCTGAGCTGTTAGTGTACCTGATATGAAGACTAGAAAAGTCTGACTATGTTATGCCACCTCACACCATAATCCTGGGAGTAAGTCCAGAGTGAAGAGCAATCTCCAACTATCCAAGTATCATTGCATTTGAGACAAAAGCGGGACACTGTAAAGGATAGACCTCCGTTGCATCTTGCTGTGCACCATGATAGCCTTTGAGGTGGCGAAAAAATAATTTGCTGTCAATCTAACTTTTATGCCCCTTCCACATGTCACAGAATGAAACTAGGTGCTTAAAAATGTGATCATTTGCAGATTTTAGCGATTCCTGAACTTTATATTACTTCGACTTCTTGGTGTTACAAATTAAAGAGTGTAAATTTCTCTACTACTTTTATCCATTTCTGAGTTTATTGTTCCTAAGCTTACTCTGTTCTTAGTAACACAGGATAAATCTGACTGTATTAATCCCAAAATGACAGTGGCCATTACAACTTTGTGGTTCGATGAAAGTGGGCAACAGGGACTGGTGTATACAAAACTAGGAGTAACGAAGGAGAAAAACACAACCCTAATGAACTTTTAACTTGTGACTAGGATCCATTAGTGTCCTTTTAAGAGCCTACATTCCTCAGGCTTTATCTGTGTTATGTAAGGTTGGGTTCACACACCGTAATCACATTTTTCTTTTAAAAATCCATTTAAGCGGGACTTTGCAGTAGGCTGTAGAGTTGGTAGGCCAAAGCACCGACTTCTCTATATTTCCACCGCCTGAATCCTGGTCCAACTCAGAGTCCTTTTGTAAATGGCTGACAGCCTCAGTCAGGCAGACAAAAAAAAACTAGTGACTGAATTCCTGTGAAATCAGATATTCAACAAACTATGCATCTAATTATATAATGCGAATATATAATGTCATGAAAAATAATTGATCATAATTATTTTGCAGCCGAAGTTAACTTTTTTTTCTCTAGCTCCATCTCCGCTCAAAACTGTCCCTGACTGTCTCCATAGCATCTATGTTTCCATTATATTTTCTTTAGGGCCCTGTTCTGGTTTCGGCTTAAAAGGAAAAAAAAAAAGGCTAATTAATCTATATCCTTTAAAGGGCAGGTCACTTTTTCCCAGCACAGTATTTCTTATTGTTAGACTCTTTGCCCTTCTCCAGTGACTTTGGAAGTGACTCCAGTGGATTAATTGTAGACATAAACATAATACCACTCAATAATGTATTCCAAATTGTAGTGCTGAGAGCGTATACGAAAAGTGATGGCAAAATCTCCAGTCTTGAGTTTAAGCTGTCAATATGACCTTAAGGTGAAATCATTGACTACTAATGCTGTATTTAGCTGGCTGAGGTGAACGCTGTAATCAAGCTTGTTTTCTTTCTTTTTAATCTGCGCCTTCATATGTTAAGCACGGAGTTATTTCCAGCATGCCTAATGATAATACAGGTGTAGCATCACATGGGAACTACTACTATTCCTTGGATTGCTGCTTCCATGGGGTTTGCTGAAATGTAGAATTTGTCTTGTTTATCAAGTTGATTATATTGTCCCTTTTTATATTGCGACGTAATGCATATATTAGTAGAAAATTGAAAATATGGTTCATTTGATTTACATGAAGATTAATTTTTGGGCTACTCTTATATGTACGTTTTAGCATAATTAAAAATAATGAAAAAAAAATCCTTATATTCTGCATTGGGCGGACAGCTACTTAAAGTGGCACGCCCACTAAAAATGTTATTCTTTGGATGGTTGCATAGGTACATGATATAAATTGTAGTAAAGGTATTACTGGTTTATTTGGGAGTTCTTCACTCACTTCTGGTATTCTCTCATGTCACCAACCCTTTCATAGGAGTGAATAGATTTCCTATCTGCGCATAAGACGCTATGTCAGTTTGGGAGTGTGCTTGCTGGACACATGGCACAGTGAGGACCAGAAGGTGGATAACTTGCAAATATAGTTTCCTGTAAGAAGATTAATTTCAATATAGTTTACATTTTATGTCATGTACCTGTTTAACAGACCAGATAATACTCTTTTTTTTTTTTTTTTTTTTGGGGAGTGATATTTTAACTGTTTGTTTTTGTTTTGTTTTTTTTTTCCTCAAGAGTATATGCTTGCAGTATTTTTTTGCTTTGAAGGGGTTATCCGGTTTCCAGGTACTGCAGCACTGCACTATAGACTTCAGTGGGACAGCAGTGAAGTACCTACAATCTCTGCTAGTGTTTGTGCGGCGAGTGCGCAGCACAGCTCCCAGAATGTAAGTGATCTGCGGGGATCCTGAGTGTCGGGCCCTCGCAGGTCTTATATTGATGGCCTATTCTCAAGATAAACCTTTTAGGCTAAGGGCCCATGTAGTTATCTGCAGCAAAAAGAAACATGGCGGAAGCACATCAGTTTGTAACCGCAGTGTTTTTCACAAAAACTCTATAGCGTTTTCCTCTGCTGACTCTCTGCCCCTATTATACCTATACGGAAGATGCCAGCGTTTCCGTGGGTATAATTGACATGCTGTGATTTTCTGCTGTAGATTTTTTTTCTTCCGCAATGTGTGGATGGGATTAGCCAGAATCCTGTGCACTTTGCAGGTTCTGTAAAATGCTACTTTTTTTGCTATGGCGTTTCCACAACGTAGGGCCCTGGCTTTGAAAGCAAAAAACTGCCTTTTTATTGTACTATAGACATATGCTCATTTTGATTACTAACATTATTATATAAGATGAGACCTTGATGAGATTTTCTTTTTTAAATATAATTTAGAGCTATAGCGACTAGTCTCCTGTGCCCAGAACTCCTCAGTTTTGATCTTTAGGTAGCTAGTGTTAGGTAAGACTAATTACCACTAACAGGAACATGTTGACAGAGAGAGGTAGTACAGCAGTACATCCACTCTCAAAGACAATCCACTAATATACCAGTTGGACAGGTATATTCATAAAATGGGTGAACTTGCCAAATGAATGTTCATATTTATGATGGGTGGCCTGAGACAATTCATTATTTATTTTTTCTATATGAAATTCGTGGATTTTTCGTAATTTGACTGTTACATGTAATGTATTCCGAGGGGCAGTTACTTTTAGTCTTTTTCCTCAATTCCAAAGATGTCTGTGAGAAACAGCAGGTTTGCCTCATCTCAAACGCCCTTTTTTTTTTTTTTTTTAACCTCTTCACTTACTTTTGCCTAGTGCTTTGGGTGCAGATACATCATGGCTTCCTCTTGAAGTACATTATCTTGTGCATATTTTGCAGCAGGAGCTGCTCTAAAGCATGTGTGTTAGATCAAAGCACTGGCCTGCAGGTTGTATTTCATTTTCCGTTTCCCTTTGGTGGGATGAAATGCAGTTGTTTTGATGTTGGGTTTGATGAATTTGTTTGCTGCTGCATTCATTAGCTTCAGATCAAAAACCTGACAGGCTGTTAAATGAAACTCTTGGCTTACATTTTCAGCTTCACAAAGACCTTCCTAAAGATTGCATTTATTTATTTCTTTATTTTAAGTCAGTGTGCACCAGTCTCTAGCAACTTCTTTTTGTCCCTCTCATATTTACTGTGCTGACTCCCACTTCTTGCATTAAAACAAGTAACAATGGCTAATGGACGCAGAGTATGATCTGTACAATTCTCATTTCCAATATTGCTACAGTATATTGGGGATGAATTTATAGCAGTGTTTTTGAACACCTGTATAGCAACCAAGAAACTTAAAGTGAGCATGGGAAATTTCAGTCTGGCTTAGCAGTCAAGTGGGCAGTCCTTCTCCTTAAGTGTGCAAAAAGCTATAGCTGCCAATCACTCAATAGGACTGTCACATCACTACAAGTCCAGTATAAGCAGAGAATTTAGTTAATAAATTACAGTCTGGCTTGGTAGTCATATGGGCGGTCCTACTCAGTAAGTGTGCATACAACTATAGCTGTTATTGACTGAGTTAACCACGTCTATTACGACAAAGCCCAGTATGAGCAGATAATTATATGAATAAATAAAAAGTTACACGGGACCTTTTCTATGTGACAGGTTTGCTTTCAGACTAAAATTATTCTACCAGTCTTATACCGTACAAGTTTTTTTTTTCTTAGTATAGTGATGCTATAGAGACAAAAAGGCAGATATGGACATAGCATTATACATAGCATAACAATATGTATTCATAGTACTATTAATAAATCGGCAGGGCTCAATGATATTTAAAATCACAGATGGAGGTAGTGCTTTCCCTCTTTCTTCCATACATTGTATAATGTAGGCATTAGTGCTTATTGTATTCAATGTGTTGCCGTTACTAATATTGCCTCTGCAACCTTTATATGTGATAGAAGCAATTGGTTCTTTTAAACTGTGAATGTAGAAAGAGGAATCTTGCAGTCCTGCATGCTGCAGTGTTTGAAGAAGCAGCTGTTATAGTTAGTAGATACACACACATCAGAAGAGCCAGGGCAGATAAATGACTTTATATATTTCCTCTGATCAGTCACATTTGTTAGTTGGCACATTCCAACAAAGGCAGGAGTTGAGACAGCAGAGGAGACGGAAGCGTATTTTCTACATTCAGTGGTTCCTTCTGGCTTGATTGATGAGAGAAGCAATGTAAACGGCAGCTGCTTATCTCTACCAATACATATTGTAGCATCCTGGCTCCTGCAAGCACAGATACCACATAGCACCATATGTCAAAGAAAAAGGGACCGACTTGGTAAACCATAGAAAACTGCCATCAAAAGTCTTGTACATTTAGATTATGTGGTAGATTAACTTTAGTTTTCTACACATCATGGCCAACTGCAATGAGCAATTAACATTTTCAGAGCATTAGACATATCTGACTGCTACGCTGCACTAGGGAGATACTGAAGAACAGCAACTGTTCCCTTCCTTTGGGAAAATGTTTGCAAAATATCAAGGTACAAGGTTCCAAGCCAGTTAACTTTACCAGCAAAATTTCTTTGCATCCTTGTCCAAGTACAGTATGTGCTTTTTTTTTTTTTTTTTTTTTTTTTTTTTTAAACAGCCACAAATTGTATATGTTTAAGAGAACCTAGCCAAATTGTTAGTAAAGCTTTTCTATTTTGGGGAGATTTGTTGAAAATATCAATACTTACAAGGATGTTCTTTGCAGTCCTAACACTCCCTACAGTATGTGTATGTGAAAAGAAAAAAAAAAAAAATCTCATTGATTTAATGTGTCTCTTCCTTCCTGGTCTAGTCCTTACAGCCTAATTTAGGCCTTGCATAGATGGCTATGTCTGGGCCAGGAAACACAGTCCATGTGCAGGCCCTATTTCCTGTACTGAATATGGTTGTGTGAATGGATCTCACTGCACTCTAGCGAGTTATGATGCAGTGAGTGCCCGAACACCTGGATCACTACTGTACTAAACTGGCATAAGGCTGTCAGTTTGGTACTGCGGTGATGTGGCCGTTCAGGAGCTTATTGCATCATAACTCTGTGATCGTTCCATTCACACAGCAATGGTCAGTCCGAGAAATAGAGTCCGCACACTGTCTTGTTTCCCAGACAGCATTCGATCGTTTGAATATGGCCTATGGCTATAGTCGCACAACCATAATGTAAATTGGACATGAAAGACAGATGAAAAAGTCCTTTTTTCATCGACAATTTGCACTTCTGCCCTATTTTCACAGATCCCTCATAGCCTTGAGTGTTTTCAGTGATTAATGAAAACAAATATAGGAAATGTCTTTTTTTTTTTTTTTTTTAAATGAACCATTCACAAGGCCCGTCAAAAAATTGTACACCAGGATAGCCCCATAGACTTTGTCTTTAAAATTGCTGTTCAAACGGCCTTTCTTCACGCTTGTGTGAATAAGACCTTGGTCTATTCCTAAAATCCTGAAAATTCAGCTGTCATTTTTGAGAGATTTGATGAAACTAGAAATTGGGAGATTACTAAACAATATCTGTTCAACAGTTGTATTATCTTCACTTGCAACCTAGGCAAAACCGTTCAATTGTCTCTGCTAGAGGGTTCACTGTACCATTTTTGTTGGAGCTATGCATAGTAATGTGTCCTGCTACACTGTGTTTATGCAAATAGCATAAACTAATATTGTGTGATAACGTGTGACGATTGGTGACCATCTGGATTAATTTAGACTGAATTTTATGATCTGCATGTCTATCTACATGCACCAAGTAAGGCTAGGTTAATTGGAGACCCAGTTGCAGTGTCTGCCGATGGACCAGAACAATGTCGAGGTGACACTAGTGTAAACCTAGCATTTAGTTGTCAAACGCCCAATTGGTTTAACTTTACCATTATTTTGCTTTGTTCCCATATTTATTGAAAACAGTAAATAGTTAAAGAATTGTCCTATTTGTCTCCCTGAAGATTTCCCCCCTTGCACTACACAGAATCCTTTTGACTTTGAGACAACTGACTACAGCAGAACCCTCTTCTCACGGCTTTGTGTCCAATACGGGATTAGCACTCAGCTACTCAATTCAATCTCTATGGCACCAAATCAGGTGACTGTGTTTACAGTGGGGAAAAAAGTATTTAGCCAGCCACCAATTGTGCAAGTTCTCCCACTTAAAAAGATGAGAGGCCTGTAACTGACATCATAGGTAGACCTCAACTATGAGACACAAAATGAGAAGACAAATCCAGAAAATCACATTGTCTGATTTTTAAAGAATTTATTTGCAAATTATGGTGGAAAATAAGTATTTGGTCAATAACAAAAGTTCATCTCAATACTTTGTTACATATCCTTTGTTGGCAATGACAGAGGTCAGACGTTTTCTGTAAGTCTTCACAAGGTTGGCACACACTATTGCTGGTATGTTGGCCCATTCCTCCATGCAGATCTCCTCTAGAGCATTGATGTTTTGGGACTGTCGCTGGGCAACACGGACTTTCAACTCCCTCCAAAGGTTTTCTATGGGGTTGAGTTCTGGAGACTGGCTAGGCCACTCCAGGACCTTGAAATGCTTCTTACGAAGCCACTCCTTCGTTGTCCTGGTGGTGTGCTTGGGATCATTGTCATGCTGAAAGACTCAGCCACGTTTCATCTTCAGTGCCCTTGCTGATGGAAGGAGGTTTGCACTCAAAATCACGCGATTCATGGCCCCATTCATTCTTTCATGTACACGGATCAGTCGTCCTGGTCCCTTTGCAGAGAAACAGCCCCAAAGCATGATGTTGCCACCCCCATGCTTCATAGTAGGTATGGTGTTCTTTGGATGCAACTCAGCATTCACCCTCCTCCAAACACGGCGAGTTGTGTTTCTACCAAACAGTTCTACTTTGGTTTCATCTGACCATATGACATTCTCCCAATACTCTTCTGGAACATCCAAATGCTCTCTAGCAAACTTCAGATGGGCTAGGATATGTACTGGCTTAAGCAGGGGGACACGTCTGGTACTGCAGGATCTGAGTCCCTGGCGGCGAAGTGTGTTATTGATGGTAGCCTTTGTTACGTTATTCCCAGCTTTCTGCAGGTCATTCACTAGGTCTCCCCCCCGTGTGGTTCTGGGATTTTTGCTCACCGTTCTTGTGATCATTTTGACCCCACGGGGTGAGATCTTGTGTGGAGCCCCTGATCGAGGGAGATTATCAGTGGTCTTGTATGTCTTCCATTTTCTAATTATTGCTCCCACAGTTGATTTCTTCACACCAAGCTGCTTGCCTATTGCAGATTCAGTCTTCCCAGCCTGGTGCAGGTCTACAATTTTGTTTCTGGTGTCCTTCCACAGCTCTTTGGTCTTCACCATAGTGGAGTTTGGAGTGTGACTGTTTGAGGTTGTGGACAGGTGTCTTTTATACTGATAACAATGTCAAACAGGTGCCATTACTAATGAGTGGAGGACAGAGGAGCCTCTTAAAGAAGAAGTTACAGGTCTGTGAGAGCCAGAAAACTTGCTTGTTTGTAGGTGACTAAATACTTACTTTCTACCATAATTTTCAAATAAATTCTTAAAAAAATCAGACAATGTGATTTTCTAGATATGTTTTCTCATTTTGTCTCTCATAGTTGAGGTCTACCTATGATGTCAATTACAGGCCTCTCTCATATTTTTAAGTGGGAGAACTTGCACAATTGGTGGCTGACTAAATACTTTTTTTCCTCACTGTATCTACATCGCTGCTTCATAGACTTTGATTGGAGTGGCAATGCACATGTACTGTTTTTCTATTTATCTCAGTAGCTGAAGCCCTTCAAACTCAGTTTTTGCCTATCTGTTGGTTTGGTGAGAACCTGAATATGGTGCTTTTCTACGTTATATCCTGATCCAGTGTTTTGTTTTTTTGTTTTTTTAAATTGGCCTTCAGATATCTATACAGATGTTGTTTTTTACCTTACCTTTAATCTCAGCTAGACTTGTACATGATAAAAAATGAAAAACCTGGAAACACGCAAACAATTACCTAGAATAGATATAGCACTTTAAAATAAAAGATAAATTATTTATAAAAAAATTCAACTCCTGGTTTTTCAAACATGACTATTAAATTATAAATTATGGGTGACCAAACACAGACACAAATAGGATATCACTTAGAGAACTAAATATCTTGTTACATACATACAGTCATATGAAAAAGTTTGGGCACCCCTATTAATCTTAATCATTTTTAGTTCTAAATATTTGGGTGTTTGCAACAGCCATTTCAATTTGATATATCTAATAACTGATGGACACAGTAATATTTCAGGATTGAAATGACGTTTATTGTACTAACAGAAAATGTGCAATATGCATTAAACCAAAATTTGACCGGTGCAAAAGTATGGGCACCTCAACAGAAAAGTGACATTAATATTTAGTAGATCCTCCTTTTGCAAAAATAACAGCCTCTAGTCGCTTCCTGTAGCTTTTAATCAGTTCCTGGATCCTGGATGAAGGTATTTTTGACCATTCCTCTTTACAAAACAATTCCAGTTCAGTTAAGTTTGATGGTCGCCGAGCATGGACAGCCCGCTTCAAATTATCCCACAGATGTTCAATGATATTCAGGTCTGGGGACTGGGATGGCCATTCCAGAACATTGTAATTGTTCCTCTGCATGAATGCCTGAGTAGATTTGGAGCTGTGTTTTGGATCATTGTCTTGCTGAAATATCCATCCCCGGCGTAACTTCAAATTCGTCACTGATTCTTGTACATTATTCTCAAGAATCTGCTGATACTGAGTTGAATCCATGCGACCCTCAACTTTAACAAGAATCCCGGTGCCGGCATTGGCCACACAGCCCCAAAGCATGATGGAACCTCCACCAAATTTTACAGTGGGTAGCAAGTGTTTTTCTTGGAATGCTGTGTTTTTTGACGCCATGCATAACGCCTTTTTGTATGACCAAACAACTCAATCTTTGTTTCATCAGTCCACAGGACCTTCTTCCAAAATGAAGCTGGCTTGTCCAAATGTGCTTTTGCATACCTCAGGCGACTCTGTTTGTGGCGTGCTTTCAGAAACGGCTTCTTTCGCATCACTCTCCCATACAGCTTCTCCTTGTGCAAAGTGTGCTGTATTGTTGACCGATGCACAGTGACACCATCTGCAGCAAGATGATGCTGCAGCTCTTTGGAGGTGGTCTGTGGATTGTCCTTGACTGTTCTCACCATTCTTCTTCTCTGCCTTTCTGATATTTTTCTTGGCCTGCCACTTCTGGGCTTAACAAGAACTGTCCCTGTGGTCTTCCATTTCCTTACTATGTTCCTCACAGTGGAAACTGACAGGTTAAATCTCTGAGACAACTTTTTGTATCCTTCCCCTGAACAACTATGTTGAACAATCTTTGTTTTCAGATCATTTGAGAGTTGTTTTGAGGAGCCCATGATGCCATTCTTCAGAGGAGATTCAAATAGGAGAACAACTTGCAATTGGCCACCTTAAATACCTTTTCTCATGATTGGATACACCTGGCTATGAAGTTCAAAGCTCAGTGAGGTTACAAAACCAATTTTGTGCTTCAGTAAGTCAGTAAAAAGTAGTTAGGAGTATTCAAATCAATAAAATGATAAGGGTACCCAAATTTTTGCATCGGTCAAATTTTGGTTTAATGCATATTGCACATTTTCTGTTAGTACAATAAACCTCATTTCAATCCTGAAATATTACTGTGTCCATCAGTTATTAGATATATCAAATTGAAATGGCTGTTGCAAACACCCAAATATTTAGAACTAAAAATGATTAAGATTAATAGGGGTGCCCAAACTTTTTCATATGACTGTAGCTGGACAATTGTGTTCATGCTTTTTTTTTTTTTTTTTTTTTTTTTTTTTTCCTTTCTAGAAATTCAGTATTTAAATGTTAATCAAAGATGCACAGTTGTCCACAGTTAAAACCTAATGGAGAAAATGTGAAGATCTAGAATTGGCGCTTAATGCATATCTCCATTCTTTTTGAGTAAGTAAGGTCTTTTGAGTTTATCAAGCTTTAATTCAGGGGAAAACAAATGTAATTAGAACCTCCTAATTACAGCTCGACTATATTAAAATTATGTAATTTTTGTTGATTATGTTTCCCTTCTCGGATGGTTTTATATTTAATTAGGGCTTGATAATCTTCCATTCTAGTACCTTCTAGTGCTTTTCAGAAAGAAGCTGTGGGGAAAATTGTGTTAATTTAATTACTGCTTTTATAAACATACCAATATATTGACAAAAAATGCATCTTTAGTTTTTGGGATTTTTTTTAATTTTTTGTTTGTCTAGAATAATGTGTAAATTACATGTAGATATAGCAGCAACATTATATTAGAACATAGCTTTTTATACTTTGTTGGGGTTGTCTGGCCCCAGTTTAAATTCTCATACTGGTGACCTATTCACACACAGTCCCCACATAGATCATCTGTTCTAGCAACATCTGGGGGCCTGAAGCTGCTGGTGGACAGGCAGCACTGCTGCTACTCAAGTAATAAGAGCAGTGCTGCAGTTCACAGGAACCACCACTATGCAATGGATCGGCTGCAATGTCACTCATCCATGAGCAGCTGCCAGAACGGTTGATGTGTGCGGGATCCAGGTGTCGAACTCCAACAGATCACATACTGATGACCTATCTTCTGGAACGGTCGTCGGAATGAAAACTTGATTTGGGGCCAAAAAACCCTTTATCAGTCTTCCTACCGCAACAATTTTTTAAAATTCTTCTTCTCCTCCCCACCTTTCAATAGCCTTAACTTTTTTCCGTTGTCCTAGTCGTATGAAGGCTTGTTTTCTGTGGGACAAATTGTCTTATGTTCACCATGTAATATTTCATATGATGTACTGGGAAGACATTTTCTTAAGGGTTTTGATTTCATCACATTCACTGTGCAATAAAAATGACCAGTTCAATATAATTAGTGATGCAAATTTTAATATATATAGCTTAAAAAAAAAAAACTATTTAAATTTTTTGTCTTCATGTCATATACTGATCCCCATAATTTTTTTATTATTTCAGTCTACAGAGTTGTGTAAGGGCTCTTTTTTTGCAGGACCAGCACACATTTTTATGAATACCATTGCTGGATATATATGACTTTTTGAGCACTTTTTATTAAAGAGTTTTTTGGGCTTATCAATTGATAACTTATCCCTAGAATAGGTCATCAGTTGAAGATTTATAGGGGTTCGACGGCCAGGACCGTAGTATTCAGGTGAGCAATGTGCGCTCTTCACCGAAAACCAAGCACACAGAGCCATATGTTGTATAGCGGCTGTGCTTGGTGTCACAACTCTGCTCCATTCACTTGGATAAGAATGAACTCTGAACAGACCATGTGACATCACATAACCTGTGAAGTAGAAGCAGGTCTCAGCGAGCATTGTAAGTACTTTAAAGGTCTGAACCAAGCCCAAACCAACCAATTTGATTTTTTTTTCCCCTTGTTAAGGTGTTCGCCATACTGATTAAACTTTTATATTTTGATAATTTGGTATTTTCGGCCATGGCAATACCTAATATGTTATTTGTTTTTATTTGTAAAATGAGAAAAGGGGTGATATAATATAATATTTGCATACATTTATTTCTACTTTTATTTCACCCCCCCCCAAGAGGTTTTCACCCTATGAGTTTTGATTGCTCATACAATTTACTGCAATACTAATATATTGCAGTATATATTGTGTGTGTATATACTGCACTTCTATTACACTCAGCTGTCTCTCGAGCTCCCATTGAAATGGATGGAGCAGGAGCGCTATATTCACAAAAGGGGTGAAACTTCTTCCGTTCTCAGGATTGGTGGGAGTTTCATCGGTCAGAGTTTCAATGCTATGATATGTAGTTGTTTAGTGCATCCATATATTGGAAGTATAAAAAGTTCCTATTCTATTATCAGAGACAACTACTTTACCCGTTGTAACATTGCACCGATACACCACAGGCTGGACATCATAGGGTCTGACAGTAACTAGAGGAAAGCTATGCTTGTGTAAGTATTGATAAGTTACAGATTACCTGCAGTTCATGATGGGGTGATATTGCTAATGCTATTAGGAAAGACAACATATAAAAAGTATTGCTTATTACAGCTTTGCAAGAAAAAGTATAGGGTAACTTTGTGTTCCAAACAAAAGTCTAAATGAAAGTGCTAGAGAAGATGTTGACGCTATCTAAATAAAATCTATAATAATAATTATTATTATTGTTAATGTTTTGAAGCATGGTTTGATCAAATGGAAAGATGATTGTACAATAGAAGTGTAATTTCAGATGCATCTAAGACCACAGATGCTAAAGCAGGAAACAATAACCAGCATCCAGAGACTCCCACTATGTGCAAATACATTTTTTGACTTTCATGTGAACCTTTCTCAAGTTAGCATCTCCAAACTACTGCTTTGCATTTTAGCTCTAGTCTTACAATTTGATCAGTTCATTTAGTGAAAAATATGTATGTAATGCTCTTTATACTAGATACAAAGTAGAAATGTATATTGGTCGATATGACATATTTAGCAAATGTAACAGTAACTTTTTTTTACAGTATGTAGCAAATAATTTTAAGTTTAAATACTCCCAGTATGTGTACTGCTTCCTACCCGAATCCTCCAGTAGAGGGCAATCCAGCGCCATTCATAATAGCAAGAATTTTATTCTCTCACTTCCTTTCCCTTCCCACAACTACTGATGTAGGTTTTGCATGTGAATGACCTGCTAGAATAAACTGAACATATTATTATAATTATGTAAATAGCTTGTAAAGTAATATTATTGTAGAATTAATCAGAAAGAAACTATGTACCTATAATAGTTCAGTGCTTTTCATAAACTTGGATACATAGAATGGTACAGTACATTTTTACTAGGGGCTTTTATACAGGGTGACATTCCCTATAGTGCAAAAATTAACAAATTTGCAGCAGGTCACATGAGACGCTATACGTTCTAACAATAGGCAGAGTTGTGTGTTGTCACCACAGTTTATCTGTATCCAGAATTAGTATTTGCTTCTATCAAAAAAAATAATCAGCATCGTTGTAGTATATCCATAGGCTAGTAGATTTTCACAGTCCTGAATGCACTGTTCCACTAAAGTTGGAACACTTTTTTTTTTTTTTTTTTAAGTTTTGAAAATTCTGAAACATATAAAATGATTTTTAAAATCTTAAAGTAGAAAAGCTTTTTGGTTCCAAAAGGAATAATAATGCAAAGAAACACCCCATTTAGTTCCATTTTTGCTGGAGCAGCGTTCAGAGTATCCTGCTTCTGGTTTTTCTTGACAATGAATAAGTAGCAGAGTTACCTCAGCCTTACTGATTAACAATCTATTTAAAGTAAAGAAAAAATTTATCAAGTGGTGGCCTACACCATTATGTCTTCAAAACCTGGTGGTCACATGGTCAGCAGCAGCTCAGTCACACTCAAGTAAATGGGACTGAGCTGCAGAACTAAGCACAGCCTTTCTGTTGTCTACGATGATATACTTGGTATTCATTGAAGAGGCCGGAGCGCTAACCCAGACTCTGCAGCCTCTTCAGTAAGCTGATTGACAGTTGTCAGACCCCCACTGATCACATAACATGCTGTCTTTTTCAAAAATGCACATTTAGTTCTCCACAGCATTTTTTTTACATAATGTGGGGATGAGCTTACATAAAATCTCATTAACTCTGCAGGAACAGTGTTTTTGCTGTGCATAACAATGCGTGGCCATAGCCTTAAAGACATCTCATTGAAGATATTTATTGTCGAATTCGCATTTAGGTAACTTCTTCCCGATTGATAGTTCTAGCTAAAATTGTGGCTTTCCAGTCAAAATTCTCCAGAATCCTGTGGTTCATTTTTCCTAGTCAGAGGAGCCTAGAATAAAGTAACAGAAGTATAATTTATTTACTAGGGATATCAAAATTGTTTCTGCTTGATCAGAGAGATTTGGTACAACCCTGGAGGACACAAAGTCAGGTATTTTGATGCAGTCCATTGACCCCTGTGTGTTCTTACCATTAAACCCATGAATGTCACTTAAAGCAGTCAGTTGTCAACTAAGGTAGAGTCCCTTCCTTTGTCGTAATTGCAATTGATTACACAAGATGAATTGGCAGCAGCTGTTTCTTAAATTTGTGTCTCTTACTCTGCCTGCACAGTCACCAAGCCTTAAAGGGATTCTATAATTAAAAAATCGATTTTGAACTAAAAGCACGTCGGAATAGCCTTTAGAAAGGCTATTCTTCTCCTACCTTTATTTTTCAGGTCCGCAGCGCCGTTTTTGAGTTTTGTCTTCTTTCTTCGTTATGCAAATTGGTCTTCAGAAAGCACAGGGGGCAATAGAAAGAAGACAAAACTCAAACGGCGGCGAAAGACCTGAAAAATAAAGGTAGGAGAAGAATAGCCTTTCTAAAAGCTATTCCGACATGCTTTTAGTTAAAAATCGAATTTTTAATGATCGAATCCCTTTAAAGGTTACCTGAGTTTTCATGAAAAATTTAAATATAGGCAGGGTCAGTCTGTTCTATGACTGTCTAAGCCTTCATACGTGGAGTCCTAGAAGTTTTTTTCTGCTGCTAATATCTCCATTTTGGCTGCAACTCCTTTTGCATTTGTCTTTGAGACGGGGGAGCGTGCACAATAAGGAACATTCTGCTCCTCCCCTATCCGTTATAACTAGTTTGGTTTACATGTATTTCTGCCAGTAGTAACTGTACAAAGCAAATGAATAGCTAAGAAAAGCCAGAGTGACCATAAAATGAGATCCAGGAACACTGAATTGCAAATATAGGGTATAAATATGCAGGTACCCTCTCTATTCTAGCATCTACCATTCAGGCACGACACAGGAAAAGAGCTCACATCTATGGAGACCAATCAAGCCTAGCAACAGAATGTGAACTGTAAATCGGCTTGAGAGAGACACCTAGAGGCAGGAACTCTAGAAAGATTTTTCAGGCAAAAAGTGTTAACATTTGTAATTAAAGTGCATTACATTTTGGTCCAGAATCACATGCTCTATGAAATGAGACTAGGTTGTCTTAAAAGTTAGTGACCATTTAAATATACGGTACTGAGACTCAATTCTCAGCCACCAGAACCATATGTTTATGGTGTGTAGTGGGATGGGGTTACACAAAACTCACATCTTTTATTTTTAGAATGGTTATTTAACCCTTGGAACTGGGTTCACATTTGACTGCATTAGATAAAATGAATTTACCTATTTTACAGGGAAATATATTCTCTTCTGTAGATGAAATCCAACATTACAACATTTAGTTTGCAATTAATTATTAAAGTGTGCTGTTGTCAGCAAGCGCGATAGTGGACACTCAGGGATGTCACTCAACCTGTGCTAGCACACCAGCCTTATCACAGTCACTAGGGAGCTGACTGGGAATGCTTATCTGAGAATGTCCACACCAGAATGTTTTAAGCTTGTTTGTGCTCTCTGCGCCTTTGGGATTTTATGCAATTTCTATGAAGCAGCACATTACTTTATAGGACAAGGATGGTAATTAATTCACCCGTTGGCTGATTCTGTTTATCAGGCTTGTTTTGTATGTTTTACAAAATGAGGTTTGCTCGAAGAACTTTCTTCCCTTTTCTCATATGTCTAAGTAAAGGTGCATCGGGAAAATATGAATAATTAGAGAATTTACTGAACTTTTCCAAAATATATAAACACTGCCTGCAAATCCCACAAATATTTCAACGGGGAAAAAATCTGGATATGTCACAGTGTCTACAATCAAATTGTTTTATATAGTAATATATATCACTTTTTCATATTCACTATACACTGGATTTTACTGAACCTTCTGTGCAAGAACTCTTTAAAAGGGCAGCCTAGCAAAATTAAAAAAAAAAAAAAAAAAAAAAGCCATTAACCCATTAAAAAAAACGAAATTTTAGACTTTTTATCCGTTATTTCTTGACAAGAATCTTTTCTCTTGATACAGAAAGAAATGTCCCCACCCTCATACTACTTTACAAGCACAAAGTCTTTTTTTTTTTTTTTTTTTTTAATAATTATTATTTAATTAAACTTACGCTAGGTTCACAGCTGTGTCTGGTATCCGTCCACTTACAAACGTTTTAAGAGAAAAACGGTTTGATACAAAAAGGATTCCAAACGGTTACACAACAGATACCCGAATCAGTTTTTTAGACAGAGTAGTCAATGGGTGTCTGTTCAAAAAAAAACTGACAGTTTATGTCAGTTTGTGTTAGTTTTTGAACAATCCGGTTTTTTTTTTCCTCCTTCATTCTGAGCATGCACAGAGGGCAAAACGGGTTGCAAAATGGACACAAACGGATTGCTATCCGTTTGTAATCCGTTTTCCATAGACCTCAATGTTTTAAAAAAAAAAAAAAAAAACTGACTGGTTGCTGTCCATCTGGAATCCTTATTTTTTTTGAACGGAGAAAAAGTACTGCAAGTCTGACTTTTTTTCTCCATTCAAAAGAGCGGATACCAGACAGAAATGCTCCAAACGCACATCGGGGGATGGTTTTTACCATCCATTGAAATCAATGGGTTTTAAAACGAATCGTTTGAAATCAGATTTTGAGGATTTTGAGACGGTTTCAAAAACTGATTTTGTGCAGAGGTGTACGCAGATGTGAACCCAGCCTTAAAATTAAACTTCTAAGGTACTGGCATACAGAGAGACACTTGTGTATAACAGAAGATTGTGCCTTTAAAGAAGGCTGTTGAGGCTGCTTGGAGGTGATGGCCTTGTCACAGAAGGGTGAGGGAGCATTAGCTCCAGTATCAAGAGAAATTTCCAATCAAGAAAGAAGGGGCAAAAGAGTTGTGTAAGATGGTAAAAGAAGTCTTTCTGTAGTAAGTTGGTTATAAACCTAGTCACAGTACGTTGTAGAGGTAATTCTACAGTCTCCAAATATGCCTCTGTTATTCAGTTTTGGAGACCCCTTTTCATGAAATTCACAATTTTAGTAGTTTTGTACCTAGCTATTGCCTTGATGGTTTCTGTCCTAGGGTCCATTCAGTAGCCTGCTTCCTGACTGTTGCCTTGATCTAGGGCCATTTTAGCACTGTGAATTAGGGATATGTGCTTCAAGCCTCAGACAGCAGCAAGATGATTGGTGACTGGGCCCCCTGCTGTGTGATTGAGAAGATGGAGCCCAGGGCAGAAGGGTACTGTTTGGCCTGACTCTGCATCTAGCTATCATCTCAGCCACCCATTGTGTCTACAATATATAAACTGGGTAGTTTCTTAAATAATCTATTATACTGCATACATGGCATATTATACTGACACATAGCCTGGTTGAGATGCAGTATCATGAGTACCTGTGTGAAGTACTATGATTGTGTCATGCCAGGGTGAGCTGGGGGCCCAGATGGCTCAGGAGCCCACTGGGAGATTCACCAGTTCACTTTTGGGCCTGTCCGAGCCTGCGTAAAATGGTGTTTTTATGTGTAATGGTTCTTCAAAGCTGAATAACGGGCATATTTGGAACCTGTACAAATCGCCTCTACAAGGTACTGTGATTAAATGGGTTAACCAGTTTTTTTTCAAAACATGGGCCAAATAACAGGATACATCAATACAAAAAACTTCCTAATATATATCCTGTTTAAATTCAGCACAGTTTATCTAATTTATTTTCTGGTCATTAACCACAGCTATGATGTTTCGTTTGCAAGCTCATTACCCAACTCCATCCCCCACCCCGTGAGCAGTTCAGCCAGAAAATGAAACTTCACAGCAGCATGTTACCTCCTTACCTTGAAGCCACTCATGGGAGTGATTTATTGTGTGCTCAGATATGCAGAGGAGAGTGATGCTGCATGGATTGAAGAAGTGAGACACTAGACAGACACTTTGACACAAAACAGACCCTGTAGCAGGGAGGAAATGTGCACACAGGAGAGTGGAGAAGGGAGGGGTACATAGAGTGAGAGCAGGCAGATGAATCATAGGAAATGTAGTTTGCCAACAGATTCACTGCATGTAAATCACAGTGATACAAGGAGCAGCAAGTAAAATAAAGCCGAGCAAATGGTGCACAAGGGAACATTGAGTATTTAGCTCTACTGTGGATGTATTTGCAGATGATAATTTTTGGAAGTTGGGTAACCCAATTAAGTTTATAACAGATTTACTGATGACAGACTGCCTTTTAATTTTTTTTTCTTACATTATATGAGAAAAGTGTTTTGTATTTTTGCCATTTAATGGGGTAACATGCTTGCTTTAGAATGTCATCACTGAGCTACTTTTCCCAGCATACCTTGCTAAACAAACTTTGTAATCAGCAACTTCAAATATATTCCTAAAGAACCATATCTTGATACTAGCAGTCTTTGAACTTTCCCATCTTGGCTATGAGGTTTCATCTCTTATACTGTAAAAACTTTGTTCTTTTGTGGTCCTGATTTGTCACTTTAGATGGCTAACTGCAGTGGCCATACTGTAGGGAGAGGGAAGTGTTAGCAGCACATATCGGTGTAAGAGAACGTCCACTGGGCAGTAGTTTTGAAGCTTTTAACCATCTTGAAAAGTCAGAGCCACATGAGGAGAACCTTTTAAGATTACAAGTAAAAACAAATGCTTCATTAAAAGGTCCAGGTAAACTAACTTATTCAGAATTACTTCTTCTTTAAAACCGAACCTTCATGTAAATTTTTTTTTTATATAAAGGTCTCTTCATTGAGTATTATATAAAACTGCCCCAGTAATAGACAGCCAAATTCTGTAGCTTTTTATAGATCCTTATAACATTGATTCATACATGATGAGTAGGAATCAGAATAATTATATATGCAAGGACCCTAGGAGCTTTAGTCTTCATAGACTTTGAGTATGTACAGCAATCAAAAACCCTTCATTAAAAGAGTTGTACTGCAAAAAATGTTTATTTGCTATTCAGTGGATAACTGTCTGACCTGTGGGGTTCTGAGTCCCCTTTTTGAATGGAGTGTGTGTCCATTGCTGTTCTATGAGAGTGCAGAGGTTAGCCAAGTACAGTACTTGGCCATCTTCGACCGTCCCCTAGATAGGGGTCCTATATAGGGGGTAAATAATGTTCATAATACAACCCATTTTTCAATGCTTACATGTGCATGTAAAGTGCTAAGATATTAGGATGTTTAGTGATCACTATAGAAACCTCTACATGGAGCGAATTTAAAATTTCTCTGGCCAAAAGGGGGGGGGAAATAATGAAAATGCAGAGGTTCACTATAACCTCTTGGTTCTGACAAATGGCTGACCTGAATCCAAAAGTCTTTAATGGCATTTCTCCTACATACCCCAATTACTATCCAAGACAGTAATAACACAATACTAAAATGACTTCCTGAAAGAGCTATTTTTCAAGTAGTTTACACACAATTTAATTTAAGACCTCGTGCCCTTTTATGTTCTGCTCAGAATGACAAATATAATGTTTTTCTAGTGGTAGTTTCTGCTGGACAGTTATTTTGTTTTCCCAAAGCTGACACCAAAAAGGGTTACTTTGAATTCGCTCAGTCTATGTGTTTAAACAAAATCAATGCATTATTCTATGCTTGGCATGGAAACGAATGTTGTTCCAGGAGAAGAAACGCTTTTTATAACACGTTTGGCGAGACTCCAATTAAGAAACCTTATAGACCGTGTGAAATGATGAGTGTTAGACAAAATTAGGAATCCTTGAGCCATCATCAAAGTTCAGTTAAGATTGGTACGGTTCCAGAAGACTGGAATAAAGCTATTATAATTCTAGCATTAAAAATAACGGATAAGAGTGAAGCGGTGGACTGAAGGCCAATTAGTACTACATGTATCATATGTGCTGCTCTGAGGAACTTGGAGTACTGAACTGAAGAAGCTATTCAGCACTAAAAATGAGAGGTTTTTTCGAAGTCTTTAACAATCTGTTCTGGTTCTTTTTCAGAGGCCTTGACTGAAACACAAAACTTTATTTATCGTTGTGTTGAAACATAAAATGTAAGTGGATTAAACCGTTTAACAGACTGAAAATCAGAGACAGTGCAGGAGGAGTTGTGAAACAGCAGGAAAAGATCATAAGCATGGTGTCTGCGTATTATGTGCCAATGAAAGGGATGGAGCTGGAACACTATGCTTACCCAGACTCTTTCTATATACTCTGGTGTACTTTAGTATTTCTGGTAGCAAAACCTGCAAGTGTTAAAAATATCACTTTCTTTTCCCCAAATTTTTGAATATTTTCTGACTACTTCCTTTTATTGATATGAATTAAATCCATCTGTTAGAGGAAGAGTTCACTTTGCTAACTGTCAGAGCGTATTTGACTTTATCCAAAGTTTAAAAAAAAAAAAAAAGTCCAAGTGGAGATTCCTAGGATAATGTTCTTTATAGATAATTATTGGAGTAATAAGTCAGAGAATAATTAATAAATATTATTATATTACATACCTATCTTACCAACTGAAAAACACTTGCCCAAGCAGGAGGGGCCACATACAGGCAATTTTTCTGCAGCACATTAGGTGACCGATTGGGACACTGTCTGACAGAATATAGTAGTAGAATATAATAGTGGTTTTGGAGCGTAGCCTAAAGAGGAACTTTTCAGCTCTTTACATCGTGATGGGTGAGGCTCCCCTGATTCCAGCACAGTTGGAATTTTTTTCTCTAGTTCCCACCATTTCCGAGCAATCAGTGCTGTTATTTTTGTTGTCTTGTATGCCATTTAGGCTCTGTACTGTCAATAGGGCAGTGCCAGGCAGGAGCAGGCAAGGGGTGTGATTCTGATCTCTGATTGGAGCTCTAAATCACTGCCTGACACTGTCCTTCTGACATTACAGAACTTAAATAGCACATCAGGCATCACGATTACCTGCACTTGTTGCTTGGCAACAGTGGGGGCTAGAGAGAAAATTCCAACTGCAATGGAGTGGTCCCCTTTAACAGATGCAAAGAAATGAAAAGAAAACAGATGCAAAGAAAACAGATGGTGAAAGGTTCTCTTTTTTAATTTTACACTTTTTTGATTTGGGAATTATTTTTTGTCAAGGCCATTTTCAGTCATTTTACATATGATATAAAGAAAAGGGTCCATTTACACTTCCATATTTTGTGGACATGTGATGTCAGTGATACTTATTCTTTTTTGCTGTTCGAGGTTGATCCATGAAAAACAGAACCTCCATTTTTGTCTTTGGGGCTATGAAAAACAGATGCCAACGGTTATTTTTCACTGGCCCATAGACTTGAATTGGTGTGATTCACCCATGATTATCTTTTCAGACCCCAGAGTATAATGATTGGAAACCCAGGGGAGGTGAGGGAACATAAAAAAAAAAAACAATGTTACTTACCTCTTCTGCGCTCGGGCAATCTTCTGGTCTCTTTGGTGACGTCTGGGATGTCACGTGGGCCAGACCGGCGTCATTATGTGTCGCGACACTGGCCTGGCTCACGTGACGTCTGGTCCAACATTGAAGAGAGCCAAAAGTAGCAGGGAGTGCGCTGGAGCCAGAAAGAGGTAAGTAACATTGTTTTTTATGTTTGTATCCTCCCCTGGGTCTCCGATCATTATACTCTGGGGTCTGAAAAGACACCAGAATATAATAATTGTTCATATGTGGTCCACTATGGGGCATAATAGTGTGTGCAGGAATGCGGTTTGTGCGTGGGGGGGGGGTCTTGGAAATGGGGGGCCCATGTCAAATGTTCGCCTTGGGGCCCAGCCATTCCTAGTTACGCCACTGGTAAGCACTGCTTGTCTGCCTTCCAGTCAGGTTATACAGTGGGGGAAAAAAAGTATTTAGTCAGCCACCAATTGTGCAAGTTCTCCCACTTAAAAAGATGAGAGAGGCCTGTAATTGCCATCATAGGTAGACCTCAACTATGACAGACAAAATGAGAAAACAAATCCAGAAAATCACATTGTCAGATTTTTTAAGAATTTATTTGCAAATTATGGACTTTTGTTTGGATGGCATTCACTGTGTGATGCCATCAGGTACCATTATAGGGTACATATGACTTTTTGATCACTTGAAAATCAACATTTGGGGAAGGGGAGTGAGCAGAAAATCTTGAATTGCACATTCTGATTTTTTTTTTTCTCCCTTAAGGCAATTCCCATAGAGGATAAATACGTTTATATTTCGATAATTGTGGCATTTTGGATGCCTAGTATGTTTTTTTTTTGTTTGCTTTTATTTAAAATAGGGAAGGGTTGACTATTTTTTTTTTTTACTTAATTGGGTTTAAAAAAAATAAAATTCTAAAACTTACTACATTTATTTTTAGCTCCACTAAGGGTATAAAAGAGGATCTGTGATCCTTTCATAGGCTCCCTGCTGACATGGTCATCAATTGCTGCTCCCCTTTTGATGTTGTAGGGGGCAGCGATTGCATCTAATATAGCGGCACCCTTGCCTTACAATGGATTTGGGTGCTGTGGTCAAAATTGACCACATCATCTAACTTATCTGTTTGGGCAAATTTGCATCGGTTGTCAGCAAGATGTTGCTTTATGATTCAGCTAACATCCGTCATGTGTGGGTAGTGGGCTTAGCCCCCGAGCCGCCCTCATATCCCCTGTTTGACATTAATAAGTACGTGTATGTAAAATGTTGGTAAGGGTTTAAAAATTCCTATCTTTCGTGTCTACAGCTCCTTTTAAAACTCTACACCAACCCTATAAGGTCTGGTCCTGCAGACAGGTGAATATGCTCAATCAAACTACAAAGATTTTGGGGCAGGTTTATAAAGACCAGAATTTTCTGTGCCAGTCTTGATAACGCCTGTGCCTGCAGAGAATGCTCTTTAAAGAGGTTTTCCAGGCAAAAAAAAATCTGTTAGTGCGATTTACCTTTTAGCAGTGTTTTGAGTGATTTTCTGGGTTTCTCTGGGAGCTCCTGGCATCCTTTGCATTTTTTTACATGGTGTAGCTGTTCTTTTATCCTACGACTACCATGATGCATTTCAGTTTACTCACACTACCTCCCCCTCTCACTCCCTCACCCTCCCTCTCTCACTCTCACACCCCCTCCCTGTCTCCCTAGTTAGCGTGCTCACTACTAGCTCTTCACAACTAACTAACTCAGCCCACCCCATCATACTTACCTGTCTTCCTGTCTGGATCTTCCGTTCTCTATTGCGCGTGCACAATAGAGCCGGTATCTACTCCTCTTTCACAAGCCAGCATTCCACTATGCTGGCACACGTAGTGAAGGAGGCGGTGCTTCCTGGAGCTGACGTGACGTCACTTCCGGAGCAAGAGAAACAGGTAAGTATTGTGTGACGAGTTCCCAATGCACTGCGTATGTTGGCATTCTGGCTATATTGCACATGCGTGTGGGGATAGCACACGCAAAGAAGAGGAAGCGGCCTTCTTAAGATGACGCGTCGGGTCTGGATCAAGAGGAAATGGTGAGTACTATGGGGCTGGGGGGGGCGAGTCCTTTACACTGCCGTAACTGGTCAGGATATCGATTAGACTGAGGACCCTTATGTCAGCGGAAAGGCTGACATATTCTTAGTGTATTCTTAGTGTTGTTTTGACGGATGCTGTGGCTATGACAATGTTGAACTTGCTATTACTTGGTCATCTGTTGGACTTTTTGTATTTGTTTATTGATTTGGACAAAAAAGACTTAAACTCCTATAGGTTCCTCAAAAACAGGCGTAGCTGTACATGTTATTTCCTACATACGATAGTGATGAGCAGCTCCGTCCTATTCATTAGTCATTTATATTGCCAATCTGTCAAATGTTTGTATAAATGCTGACAGCGCTTGCTGAATTACAAGTGCCTGTAACATGATAACGCTCATTTCCAATGTTAATTGCAGAATGTTATACTCTCCCAGCCTAAATGGGGTTTCAGTATCACGCTCAATGGTGTTTTCATATTGAATTTGTTAGCATGGCTTGTTATTAAGCCCATTTTTCTCACCACATAAGATACTCAGTTTACCCAAGTGACGTTTATTTTTATTCATATTTTCCAAATATCAGCTGCCACTAGAACTTCTGCCAAACATCTGTCAAGGTTAATCCCAAGAGCTTTGCAAACCCCTTAGTCTTTGTGATATCATTTGCAGCCTGATTTCCTTCTTTTCTTTAGCATCCATGTAAATCAGGTTTTTACCCAGTGGCTTTTAAAGAATTGGGAACCAGTAAAATAAAGAAAATCTTTGTTGTTAGTTAAAATATGATACACTTTAACCATATAAAGACACTGTCAATTTTTGGCCTTCAGAACACACAGCATTTCTTTCTTAACTTTTTTTTTTAATTAATAAGAGCTGAATTAAGTATTTTTCTGTAGAACGAACCACAGGGTATACAATGGTATAGCATCCTCATCAGTACATCTGATCTAAGAGTCTGATCAGGTGGGTACAGTGATACACATATAGCGCATGAAAATGTCAAAAGTCAACCTAGATCTCAACATATTTCAGATGCATATCCTGAAGAATGGGACAATGGTCAAGCTCTAGTGCCTGCTGTCTTCACACACTCTTTGTCATACAGTAGTGGAACTGTGGTTAATGGATCTGATTGCCATCTATGCGTAAAACCATTGTTATTTTTAGCGATTTTGGGAAGAGTAGTCCATCAGGTAGCCTGCATGGTGGAATGAAGTCTGAAAATGCACCAGATTTCCCACAAGTGGCTGATCCTGGACATTGTATCTGTATCTTTAGAATGTCTAATTTTAAGTTTATACCACCTTCTAGTTTGCCTACTTTGAGACAGAATTTTATGTAAAATTTTTACCCCTTTTTTCTGAAAAGCCATGCCCACAAGTAAAACATTTTTTAGCTCAAACTAGATGTGCCAGATTTTATGCCCATGTGTAGTCATGATCGCAGTAGTAAATTTGAGCCATTATTTGCAGGGCTGTGGGGTCGGAGTTGGATTTAACTGTATCATGGATAGAGCTGGAAGCAACTGTGTAGTGGCAGTGCCAAAATACTGCAACTTATCCCTGTTCACTACCACTATATACAGTGGACAGAGCCATCTGCTTCCAGCTCAGTCTACTATATCATTCCAGTGCAACTGAGACATATCATGATGACATATCATGAGGGTTGACCATCATTCTAAAATGTCCATTTGTTATATTAATTGTTACATAGTTACTTTTATAAGAATATAGGAAATTTTCGAAATTCCAATCCTATAAATATGGTATGTTCACATTATCTGTTATTACTAATTATTTTATAATAGCCATACAGACTCCACTGCCCTCACTGTGTGGTGTATTTTGTGAAAGTTGTGGCTGCCTAGTAAACTGGTAGATTACTGTCTAAATCAGGGGTCGGCAAACCACTGCACATGTGCCTTTCTTGGCACGCAACCTATTACCCTCTGGCATGGCAACTTCCTCCTCTGCGCTGAGTGCTTTATAAAGAATGATTGCCCCCATTCTCCATTCTATCAACTTTGGTCAAACTATTACAGGCACAGTGGAGGAGTGATGTGTACAGTCACATGGTCCTTCACCTGGCACCAAGTAATGAATGGGATCGATGTCTGCAGGTGCCGGAAACTGTGACAGAATGGGGGTAGACAGTCATCACTTGGGGCAACAGTGGTGCATCATACTATGTATGGAGGGCAACAATGGGGCATTGTACTGAGTATTGGTGCAACAGTGAGAAACCATACTGTGTATGATGCCCCGTTGTTGGCCCCTGTAAACAGTGCAATGCCCCATTGTTGCCCACACTACATAGTTTGATGAATTATGGTTGCCCTCTATAATGATGCCCCACCATTATACTGTGTATAGGGGCCAACAGTGAGGCATTATACTGTGCATAGGGGGCAACAATGTGGCATCTTGCAGTGTATAGGGCCAAGAATCGGGTACCATCCTGTGTATAGGTGGCCTGGCATTTTACATACAAAATAACACAGTATGCTGAACTATTGTGTCAATTTTTTACCTGAAGCTTCTGAGCTTCCATTGCACACAGAGCATCCAATCACATATCTGGCCAAGTTCACAGAGCTGTAATACTGAAGTAATCTACAATCTACAGTGGGTAAAAAAAGTATTTAGTCAGCCACCAATTGTGCAAGTTCTCCCAATTTAAAAAGATGAGAGAGGCCTGTAATTGACATCATAGGTAGACCTCAACTATGAGAAACAAAATGAGAAAACATCTAGAAGATCACATTGTCTGATTTTTTAAGAATTTATTTGCAAATTATGGTATAAAATAAGTATTTGGTCACCTACAAACAAGCAAGATTTCTGGCTCTCACAGACCTGTAACTTCTTCTTTAAGAGGCTCCTCTGTTCTCCACCCATTACCTGTAGTAATGGCACCTGTTTGAAATTATCAGTATAAAAGACACCTGTCCACAATCTCAAACCGTCACACTCCAAACTCCACTATGGTGAAGACCAAAGAGCTGTGGAAGGACACCAGAAACAAAATTGTAGACCTACACCAGCCTGGGAAGACTGAATCTGCAATAGGCAAGCAGCTTGGTGTGAAGAAATCAACTGTGGGAGCAATAATTAGAAAATGGAAGACATACAAGACCACTGTATGTCGATCAGGGACTCCACGCAAGATCTCAACCCGTGGGGTCAAAATGATCACAAGAACGGTGAGCAAAAATCCCAGAATCACACGGGGGGACCTAGTGAATGACCTGCATAAAGCTGGGACTAACGTAACAAAGGCTACCATCAGTAACACACTACGCCGCCAGGGACTCAGATCCTGCAGTGCCAGATGTGTCCCCCTGCTTAAGCCTGTACATATCTGGGCCCGTCTGAAGTTTGCTAGAGAGCATTTGGATGTTCCAGAAGAGTATTGGGAGAATGTCATATGGTCAGATAAAACCAAAGTAGAACTGTTTGGTAGAAACACAACTCATCGTGTTTGGAGGAGAGTGAATGCTGAGTTGCATAAAAAGAACACCATACCTACTGTGAAGCATGGGGGTGGCAACATCATGCTTTGGGGAGGTTTCTCTGCAAAGGGACCAGGACGCCTGATCCGTGTACATGAAAGAATGAATGGGGCCATGTATCGTGAGATTTTGTGTGCAAACCTCCTTCCATCAGCAAGGACATTTGAAGATGAAACGTGGCTGGGTCTTTCAGCATAACAATGATCCCAAGCACACCGCCAGGGCAATGAAGGAGTGGCTTCGTAAGAAGCATTTCAAGGTCCTGGAGTGGCCTAGCTAGTCTCCAGATCTCAACCCCATAGAAAACCTTGGGAGGGAGTTGAAAATCCGTGTTGCCCAGCAACAGCCCCAAAACATCACTTCTCTAGAGATCTGCATGGAGGAATGGGCCAACATACCAGCAACAGTGTGTGCCAACCTTGTGAAGACTTACAGAAAACGTTTGACCTCTGTCATTGCCAACAAAGGATATATAACAAAGTATTGAGATGAGCTTTTGTTATTGACCAAATACTTATTTTCTACCATAATTTGCAAATAAATTCTTAAAAAAATCAGACAATGTGATTTTCTGGATTTGTTTTCTCATTTTGTCTCTCATAGTTGAGGTCTACCTATGATGTCAATTACAGGCCGGCCTCATCTTTTTAAGTGGGAGAACTTGCACAATTGGTGGCTGACTAAATACTTTTTTTCCCCACTGTATATTACAGCTACAAATCCTGTTATTATGACTTTTATGTAGGGATCGACAACCTACGGCACACTGAGTACCTCATTCTCAATTTAATAAAAAGGGTGCCTACCAATGGTTTACATATATGTTAACACTGTATGTGTTTCACCTGTTGACAAACATAAGAAGAGCCTTAAGTGGTGTTTTTAAAGATGATGGTAAGATATGTCTTTGTGCCTTTTATGTTGCGTTTATGCAAGCAAAATTAACTTATTAGGAGTGGTGGAAAGCGGAAAGTTTTGTGCACATTTCTAGATTGAATCAGAAGGTTTACTGCAGTTATCTCTACCCTGAGGCATAAAGGTTGCTCAGTAGTTAGGAGTATGTGTGTTTCAATTTCCAGACTATACCACAAGTATTTGGAATGCACAAGCTAAATTACTTTTATTATTATCTGGACAGCAAAACATGTTAGTTTGCTCAGGTTTTACATTTCTTTGGAAAACGAATGGATTCTATTTCACGTATTTGGGATTATCTGGGCCTCTGCTGTTGGTTTGGATGTGGATAGAAAGTGGGTTTGAAAGCATGGTGAGGTCATATGAAATGCTTTAGCTGGGCCAACAATCACATTGCAGAAGTGTTTGTTAGACTTAGAATTTACATATTTGCTATTTTCCACTTGATTTCACAGTTTATTTCTAAACCCATAGGAATCCACAAAAGTGCAGTATACAGTATGTTGTCTGTTCCTTTTCTCTAAACACTTACCTAAATAAGACTTGCCTGAAAGTTAGTAATTATTTTAATGTTATATGATAATATACAGTCATATGAAAAAGTTTGGGCACCCCTATTAATCTTAATCATTTTTAGTTCTAAATATTTGGGTGTTTGCAACAGCCATTTCAATTTGATATATCTAATAACTGATGGACACAGTAATATTTCAGGATTGAAATGAGGTTTATTGTACTAACAGAAAATGTGCAATATGCATTAAACCAAAATTTGACCGGTGCAAAAGTATGGGCACCTCAACAGAAAAGTGACATTAATATTTAGTAGATCCTCCTTTTGCAAAAATAACAGCCTCTAGTCGCTTCCTGTAGCTTTTAATCAGTTCCTGGATCCTGGATGAAGGTATTTTTGACCATTCCTCTTTACAAAACAATTCCAGTTCAGTTAAGTTTGATGGTCGCCGAGCATGGACAGCCCGCTTCAAATTATCCCACAGATGTTCAATGATATTCAGGTCTGGGGACTGGGATGGCCATTCCAGAACATTGTAATTGTTCCTCTGCATGAATGCCTGAGTAGATTTGGAGCTGTGTTTTGGATCATTGTCTTGCTGAAATATCCATCCCCGGCGTAACTTCAAATTCGTCACTGATTCTTGTACATTATTCTCAAGAATCTGCTGATACTGAGTTGAATCCATGCGACCCTCAACTTTAACAAGATTCCCGGTGCCGGCATTGGCCACACAGCCCCAAAGCATGATGGAACCTCCACCAAATTTTACAGTGGATAGCAAGTGTTTTTCTTGCAATGCTGTGTTTTTTTGACGCCATGCATAACGCCTTTTTGTATGACCAAACAACTCAATCTTTGTTTCATCAGTCCACAGGACCTTCTTCCAAAATGAAGCTGGCTTGTCCAAATGTGCTTTTGCATACCTCAGGCGACTCTGTTTGTGGCGTGCTTTCAGAAACGGCTTCTTTCGCATCACTCTCCCATACAGCTTCTCCTTGTGCAAAGTGTGCTATATTGTTGACCGATGCACAGTGACACCATCTGCAGCAAGATGATGCTGCAGCTCTTTGGAGGTGGTCTGTGGATTGTCCTTGACTGTTCTCACCATTCTTCTTCTCTGCCTTTCTGATATTTTTCTTGGCCTGCCACTTGTGGGCTTAACAAGAACTGTCCCTGTGGTCTTCCATTTCCTTACTATGTTCCTCACAGTGGAAACTGACAGGTTAAATCTCGGAGACAACTTTTTGTATCCTTCCCCTGAACAACTATGTTGAACAATCTTTGTTTTCAGATCATTTGAGAGTTGTTTTGAGGAGCCCATGATGCCACTCTTCAGAGGAGATTCAAATAGGAGAACAACTTGCAATTGGCCACCTTAAATACCTTTTCTCATGATTGGATACACCTGGCTATAAAGTTCAAAGTTCAGTGAGGTTACAATACCAATTTTGTGCTTCAGTAAGTCAGTAAAAAGTAGTTAGGAGTATTCAAATCAATAAAATAAGGGTACCCAAATTTTTGCACCGGTCAAATTTTGGTTTAATGCATATTGCACATTTTCTGTTAGTACAATAAGCCTCATTTCAATCCTGAAATATTACTGTGTCCATCAGTTATTAGATATATCAAATTGAAATGGCTTTTGCAAACACCCAAATATTTAGAACTAAAAATGATTAAGATTAATAGGGGTGCCCAAACTTTTTCATATGACTGTATATATTTTTTCAGATATCTAATTTGGCATTTTTTATCCTATAGACACATTTATATAGGCACTTCAATACGGGTGCCTCAGGCATTGCACATGTCTAGTTCTTTAGAGCACACTTAATATTTCTTCTGAATGAGCTAGTTAGTAACATCTATGTAAAATTTACTTGTTTTGTACAGTATATTGTATATGTATTTGTCTACCAAAACACCATAGTAGGTACAGTGGAAGCATGCCAAAGTGACTGAGGGAAAGTAAATTGGTTCAGAGAGATAAGCGCTTAGACAGTAAGTGAGTCAATATGTCACTTAGGCTTAAACACATTTGATGTAAGGTAGACTGATGCTCGGTAATAGCTCTTGACAGCAGTGCGTCCTTGTACAGTTTCACTGTTTTTATAGACTTTTTTTTTTTTTTGTGCTTACAAACTATTTGCCATTTTCCATGGTTTCCCTATTTCTGTTATTTCTTCCTTATTTAATAATATTGCCTTTGTATTTAAAAATGACTTTCCAGACTGCTATATGAAAATATTTGACACTTTTTTATTATTTATTATGCATTTAATTTATTTTTAGATTGTAGATTTATAGAGTACCTCAAGCATACACTTAAACAGGTGAAAATATGTTCCATTCTAAATAATTTGTTTCTGCTGTTTGGCACATTGTGTGAAACCGCACCTGCCAGAGCACAATTTTCATTTGTGGACACTGCAAATCAATGTCTATGGGCGATGTCTGTCTTTCTGTTGTGAGGACGACACCAGAGGCACATTTCTATGTTCTATAATGCACGAGGTATGACTGTTTGAATTGACCTGTCCATGACAGCAGACAATCCTCTCATGTAGGCTTCGGGGGTTTGATTCAGCAACCCCTCCCCAACGCTGATTGCCGCTTTTGGCTGTTCAAATCTATCAGGGGGTCGTGTAGTGGTCACACTTCCCCCAATCACTGCAATTGATCAGTCTGTACAGACCAACCAATTACAGCCACGGCGGGCGGTTCAAATTACCAGTAATAGACCTGGTCACATCACTACCACTGGGATTGTATTTGAGTCCCCCCTTCCCCACCTTGCTGTATGCTGTGTGTTTTTTTTGTTTTTTGTTTTTTTTTGACCCCTCACCAGCCACTTTTGGGGAGCATTTTTTTTTTTTTTTTTTTTTTTTTTTTATATTTATTCCCCGTGCCTGTAGTCGCCACTGAGCGCTGGTCAGTTACCTATACAGTAGCATTGGTCATTGACATATAGGTTACTGATCGCATCTGTGCTCAGTTTTTTTGGCGCAGTTTTTTTTTTTTTTTTAATTTAATAGTAGTTAGAATCAGTTGCTCTCTCGATCTAGCTCTCATATATATAAAATATCTCTAGATAGATGGATTAGATAGCTATATATAGATATGACAACTCAGGGGTTATTTTAGCTCACAGGATCGCCATCTCCAGACTAAGATGGTTAGCACATCCAAAAACTTCAGTTCCACACAGGCAGTTCAGGTTCAAAACTGACCTCAGCAGCTTTATTTCTCCAACCACAGCATGCAGAGATAGAATACAGGTTCCCAAAACAGTTCTAACAATAAAACAAATCCTGGTCGTCTGACTACATAGAATAGTGTCCCTTACTATCAGGGTGTAGGCCTAGCGCTTAGATCCTCAAAACAAAATAATGTTCTTACCAGAACTTGTACGTGTAGTTTTCCAGGCCCTCAGCTCAGCATGTCTTCCTCTGAGCTAGCCATGTCTCAGTGATGATCTCCTTTTCTTTAGGAGTCCTCCCAGCTGATGCCTAATGAGGTTCATTAACCCCTTCCTGCCGGTGACATTTTTCGATTTTCGTTTTTGACTCCCCACCTCCCAAACCCCATAACTTTTTTTTTATTATTGTGTTCACAGAGCCATGTGAGGTCTCAGTGTTTGCGGGACAAGTTTACGTACCATTTATTATTCTGTGTAATGTACTGGGAAGCTGGAAAAAAAAATCAGAATTGGGGGGGAATTGGAGAAAAAGTGCATTTGTGCGGCTTTCTTGCGGGCTTCGTTTTTACGGAGTTCAATCTGCAGCCAAAATGACATGTCATCTGTATTCTATGTTTTGGTATGATTCTGGGGATACCAAATAGTTTATACCATTTTAGGGAATGTCTATTGCTTTGATCACTTTTTTTTCAAATTTTTATCAGAGGCAAAACAGCGAAAAAACGACGGTTCGGCCTTTTTGATTTTTTTTTTTTTTCCCCCACTACAGCATTCACCGTACAGGAAAAGTATTTTCATAGTTTTGTAGACCGGGCGTTTTCGTCACACAGGGATACCTAATGTTTGTGTTTAACAGTATTTAAGTACTTTTATATGCGTTCTAGGGAAAGGGGGTGATTTTGAATTTTTTTTTTTTTAATTGCACTTATTAGATCCCCTAGGGGTCTTGAACCCCAGGGGGTCTGATTATTAATGCAATGCATTGCAAAATAATGTTACTTTTATTGCAGACTGCATCAAAAGACTCCCAGCTGTCATAGTAACGGGACGCCGGCCCCGGAGCTTATTCGTATAATACAGCAGAGACCGGGTGGGTATGGCGGGCGCTCAACTCCTGAGTGGCTGCCATATTTAAATACCCGACATCCACATCCACATCCATTAGGGAGGATGTCGGGAAAGGGTTGAACAACCCAAATCCTTGACTGCCCTGCTATATGGAGTGGAATCTGCTCTTTTCTTCTTCCCAATCCAGCAAACCAGCCACTTGAATAGCTGCACTGCAAGATATATATATATACACACACGTATTGAAGCATAACATACACCCCACACTTTCAAGTTTCAAGAAATAAAGTTTCTACACACGTGTAAAAACACAACACAAAAACAAAATGTCACAAACGTCCCAAAAATGTATTTAGCAGAAGAGGTGTATGCCTTACTGGCCTCTGAAACTGATACCGCTACTGCCAGCAAGGGGACAAGAGGAAGATGCCTCATTCCTCTATTTTTTTTTCCCTTCTCCCCCTCCTCCTCATCACTCAGTAATGAGCGACCCCAAAGAAGGCGCCCCAGAACAATTGCTGCGGCAACTCCTGAAATTGCTGAACCAATGTGGACCCCTCCCCCTGAAAATTATGAGCCTCAGTTTTCTTACTTTGACTGTGAAGCCTTTAGTCTCAATTTGGATTCCTGACCTGCCCACAAAGTCTTTTTCTCTGATGATTTTATGGAGGCCCAAAGAAATTTATATGCCCAGCAATTTATAGAACAAAATGCAACCTCTTCATATGCTGAGCCCCAGAGGTGAACCTCAGTAAATGCAGTAGAGATGAAAATTTTCTGTGGTCTTGTTCTGCATGTGAACATACTGAAGAAACTAAAAATTTAACAGTATTGGAGTACAGATATCTTGTATAACACTCTAATCTATCGAATGGCCATGACCAGGTCACTCTTTGAAATTATCCTGAAATTTTTACACTATAATGATAATACACAGTGTACGCCCCGAGATACCCCAAACTTTGACTGCCTATTTAGTCAAGTCAGGCCCTATTCAGAACATTTCTATAGATAAGTCCATGGTCGATTTCAAAGGGAGGCTGACATTTTTGCCAATACTGTGGCATTAAAATGTACAAACTGTGCGAGAGCAGCTATGGGTGTACACCCAAGTTTAGGGTTTATGAAGGTAGGGTAGGGACACAAGAATTAAGCACCCAGAATACCCCCCAATCCTAGGAGTTAGTGTGAAAATAGTGTGGAATTTGCTGCATCCACTGCTGTTCTAGGGTTATCGCCTATATGTGGACAACTTCTACATCAGTATCTCACATCTTTGTGTGTCGTTCCAGGGGAACTGCAGCTTGTGGGACAAGGAAAGACACCATTTATCAGTGTGACACCTGGTCTCTGTATGAAAGAGTGCTTTTGATTGTATCACACATCCATGGATTATTAAATTTAACTGACCTGGTAATTCACCTCCTTATACCGTGATGTACTCTGTAAAGATTTACCTTTCAACCTCTGTTATGCAGTAATTTCTGGAAAACTAAATTAATGTAATTCCTGTGGGGTACAAATGCTTGCAATTCCCCTTGACAGGGGTGTAACTAGCAAAGACTAGGCCCCATTTCAAACTTTTGACTTACCCCCCCCCCCACAGCATAGCACCCACTTTCCTGGCCCCCACACTGTATAATGCCCCATTTATACAATAATTTCCCAGAGAGTATGATATTCCATGTGTCCCCTCCACGCATTATAATGCCACATAGTGGCCCGTCCACACGGTGGTATGTCCCGTCATGGCCCCTCCACACAGTATTATGTCCCATCGTGGCCTCTCCGGCGTTCGTTGTAAAAATTTCAGGTTTGGCAGAACCCGAAATTTTTGGGGTACACCACCCACTAAATATTATACTTTCAGACCCCAGAGAATAATGATCAGAGGCCCAGACGAGGTGACAAACATAAAGATGAGTGTTACTCACCTCTCCTGGGCTCCAGCATGACTCCCTGCTGTTTTCGGTCCCTTCAATGACGGCACAGATGTGGGTTACACCAGCGTCATTATGTGTCGCAATGCTGGCCTGACGTCTGCGACGTCACTCCCCTGGGCCCTCCGCTCATTATATTCTGGGGTATAAGAGACCCCAGAGTATAATAATAGCAGTATTTGTAACAAATACTATTGCTGCAGGCCCGCGGCCTCGCCTACCGATCCCCGCTCCTGCTCATGGTTGCCTCCGCCTCCCTTCTGCCCTCCAGGGAGCCCCGTGCATCCCATATCACGTCACTGGGACGCACAGGGCTCGCTAGAGGGCAGAAGAGGAAGTGGAGGCAACCGTGAGCATGAACGGGGATCGGTAAGTAAATGAGGCCCGTTACCTGCTGGGATTACTCCAGCAGGTAATGACCTATTACAAAAAAAAAAACAAAAAAAACTGCAGGGGCTGCTTTAGATTGCCGGCCCCCAAGTAGCTGCTACAGCAGTACTTACGACACTGACCCTTGATAACATTTTCTAAGGGGTGTAATTTCCAAACTGAGGTAGTTTGTTTAGGGTTTCCACTGTTCTGGCACTTCAGGTGCTCAGCACATGCGACATGATACTTGAAAACTGTTACAACAAAAATCTGCTCTCCAAATGTTACATCCACAAGTGGGGCATTTCTTTAATGTGGAGAAATTGCTTAACAAATAATGATACTATTTTTCCTTTAACCTCTTGTGAAGATGAAAAATTTGTAGTTCAAGTGACATTTTATTAGAAGAAAAGTAATTTTTCATTTCCACGTCCCCTTGGTACAAAATTCTGTGAAACACCTGTATGGTAAAAGTGGTTATACCCCTTGGGAGGGGGGCGGTAGGGGTTTCCACTGTTTGGGCACTTCAGGAGCTCTGCAAATGCAACATGGTGCCTGAAACAAATTCCAGCAAAATCTGCCCTACAAAATCCAGAAATTGCTTCTGTTCTGTACCCTGCTGTGCCCATACATCAGTTTACATCCATATCTAGGGTATTTCTGTAGTTAGCAGAAAATGCTCAACTGCTGTGACAATTTGGGGAATTAGACTCAAAATGGCGGCAGACTCCTGGTCCGGACAGCGGTGGTTCGTGGTACTGGGCGCCGGAAAGATAGCTTTCAGACGGTCCAAGTGTAAAATAAAAGTGGCTTTATTCAGCTTAACTGCAACACAGCAAAACAACAAAAAACCTAGACCACAGTTAGGGTCCTAACTCACTCCTTGAGCCCCTAACTGTCCTGACTGTTGCTCAGCTCCAACAACAGTCCTCTGTGGACCCCAGCCCTTCTGGGACAGAGCCTATCTCTCTGTCCTTGCTGGTCCACCCCTGTGGACCCCAGCCCTTCTGGGACAGAGCCTCTTTCTCTCTGTCCTAGCTGGTCCACCACTTCCTGCTTCCTGCAGGGTACTCCAGCCCCTCTGGAGTTACGTGCCACCACCCAAAGGCGTGGCTGAGAGCCTTTTCTGGCCTGGCCTGGGTCGCTCAACAGCGCCCTCTGGCTCACATACTTACATACCCTCCCCCTCAGCTCACTACCCATGGAGTGAGCTACAATGGGACGAGACATCCTATGACGAAGTCCCTCTTCAACCAAGTAGGCCTGTCCAGTGTCTCTCCAGAATTCCCAATCTGGGGGTCTCTTCTTCCAAATTTCGCTTGCTCGACATTTCTGGTTTCTCCGCCCTTCAAACACTACGCGAAGATCCTGGCCATTCTGTGCAAAGGCAAGTTTTACTTCATCACCTTCACAATTCGCCATACAGGGGATCACATCATTTTCATCACATTTCTCGCCATAGTCTTCAGCCATCCCATTGCATGACTTTGATCCCTTTAGTGAATAGCCGTAAAAATCTTCATCTTCACCTATCATGAATTCACAGGAGCTCAGAGACCAACTAACACGTACTTCATGCACATCAATGTCTTTAGAGTATAACTGTATCACGGGAACTTTTTCCGTAACCTTCATCTCAAAGCAAACTTTGCCATCACCATCAAGGCTTAGAAGTTTAGGAGAAATAGGCTGCTTGCTCTCCTCTTTGTTTGAGATACACAAGCTCTGTACCGCAATATCTTCTCCTTCTGCACGAGGGCCATACCGTACACCCTCACATAATAGATCACGCTGAACTACATTTTCTGGCATGTCTTTAACAACTGTCACATCATTGGTGACATGTAACCATCTCTTACTTCCTGACTCCCCCTTCACAGACAACATGGAGTCATTATTCACCGTTTGTCCACCAGACATTTGGCTAGAGACAGGCACAGCAACACCTTTATCCACAAGGGCTTCAGACACTTTAGCTGTTGGGACAACATATGCGTGATCAGTCTTCTTACGGATTCTTGTTCCACATTTTTGATGACCCTTCACCTTATTTACCATCTCACAGCCCTCTAGGCTTTGGACCTCATTGGTTTGAGGCTGGACCCACTCTGTCACAGGCAGTGTGTGACCAATCACAGTTTCTTCTTCTGTTGGACCTTCTTTGGCCTCCTCACATTTTGCAGGAAGTCCACCTTTAGCAGCATCTTCCTGGGGAACTATACCCTCTACTTGACGTTTTACCGAGACACATGGTTTCATTATAATTTGATCATTGGTATCAACATCAGTGGACAGGTCACTCATGTCTCTCTGACTTAATGATTCTCCTTTCTCTGCCTCTATGCTGGCAGCTTTTCCCAATTCTCACGCCTTCTGTAGCGCACAAATCTCTGATTCCAGCTCCAGAATTTTCTTCACTGCGACATTTTTCTGTGCCGCTTCCATCTCATTCTTTACTAGTGCACCTTGCAGCTCTGATTCTTTAGAGGTTAACAGGCTCTGCAGCGAATCCTTCTCAGCTTCTAGTGCTGACAGCTTTGAAGATAGGGCAGATGCCGACTGTTCAGTATTGGATAAAGACTGCTGCAATCGATCCAATTCTTCTCTTTTAGATTCCACTTCGGTTTTTAACTGTTCAATCTGAAAAGTGCGCTCTTCCAACTTTATTTCTGACTCGCGCTTCACTTGATCCATCTGAAACTCCAGCTGTTTCTTGATGCGTGCAACTTCCTCCTGCTGGTTCACTTGCACCTTTAGTTTAGCAACAAGCATTTTTAGATCTACAATCTCAGCAGATAAATTAGACAGGTTTCCCTCAGACTGAATCTTCATGTCTTCTATCTGGAGGTCCAATTCTCTCTTGGCCTTTTCCAGCTTGTCAGAAGCATTAGCTTTGTTCTCATACAACATCTGCACAGATTCCAGGTTTTTCTCAGCTTCATCCCTGGAGCTAACCAAATCCTCCATTTCCGTGCACAGTTGCTTGTTGAGCCTCTCTAACTCGGCCTTCAATTCAAGGGCCTCTGCTTCAGCACGGTCACGTTCTTCTGCATATCTAGCAGAAAGAGTCTTCTCTTCACCAAGCAGCTGATCAAACTTTTTCTGCTTCCTTTCCAAATTTGACATCATCCGACGTTGATGATCAAGATCTACACCTGTATCTTCTAGTTCCTGCTGCAGTCTAATTTTCGTCTTCTCAAGTTTGTCATAAGCAGCAACCTTCTCCTCAAACCGTTGATTTGTAGCTTCTAGCACCTTTTGCAACCTTTCCTTTAGTTCTTCAACAGAGTCCAAGGATCCAATACTATCTTCCATTTTTTTCTTCATATCAGTCGCCTGAGCCTGTAGTGTTGAAATCTGCTTTGTCAAATCTCTTTTTGCTATTTCCTCTTCCTCTAGTTGCTCAAGGAAACCATTTTTCTCATGTTCCATTTGTTTTAGTTTTGTACTAAGGTCAAGCTTCTGACAAGTTTCTTCTTGCAAAAGTTCCTGAGTGTCCTGAAGCTGAGATTCTAGTGTAGAAAAATCTTTGGAAAGTTTGATAAACTTGCTGTGTGCTTGGGAAATAAGCCTTGTGACATTATTCAATTCCACCTGCAGTCTATTTGCCTTGCCTAGTAGTTCTGCTTGAAACCTGTCCCCTTCTGTGACTTTTAGTTGCATCACTTGAAGTTGAGTCTCTACTTTTTTATGACTCTCCTGTAAGGCTTGCACTTTCTGAGCATGGACAGATGACATCTTCATCAATTCTTTGTCTTTATTTTGCACCAAAACAGACAACTTCTCATTATCTTCACAAGATCCTGACAGCGCCCTCTCCAGGCTACATATTCTAGCTTTGAGTTCCCTTTCTCTTTGTTCCAGAATTCCAGCTCTGCTTCGCCATTCGTGGATTTCACCACTTAGGCGAACCTGATGCAAGTTTTGCTCCGACTGCAATGTCTGCACCACAGATTCTAAATCACTCTCTCGGTCAGACACATGCTTCCTCAGCTCTGCAATTTCATTTTCTTTGTCAGTCAATGCAACCGAAAGTTTTTCACACATCCTGACTTTGTCATCCAGACATTCTGATTGACTCTGCAAAAATTCACTTCTCTCACATTTAGCAGTTTCAAGATCATCTCTTAATTTTTCAATGACACTCTCTTTGGCAATGGAGTCTTGAACATGCTGCTCCTTTAAATCCTGCAATTGCTTCTCAAGCACTTGCTTTTGCTCTACACTCTGTAGAACTTCATTAGATAGAGCACATTTCATTTCAGCGAACTCTTTCTTAGTGACACAGTCCATTCCAGGCAAACCCAGTACCACATTTTCACAATGACTAGGATATAACCTCTTCATAGAGTCAAGCTCTGCCTTTAACTTAAGGTTCTCTCTTTCTGATACCAAAAGTTGCCATTTCCAATCAGATATTTCATTCTCATAACTGAACCTGATGGTTTTATTCTCATCTTGAAGCTGCTGCACCCTAACGTTTTCATCTTTGGCGCGTTCATACACTCCATTATGAGACACACACTCAGCAGGGACATATTCCATCATAGAACAGAGGTGCTTTAGAAAAATTGAGTCACCGTCATGCAACCCTTTATCTTTACTTGCATTCCACATGATCTGTTCCGGGTTTTGTGTCTCTCTGCATTCAGACTGCTGCACTAATAAACCTGTGCATAACTTCTCTGCTTTTTTACAAGCTGAAATTCTCTTTTTCTTGCCCATGGTTTACTAACAAAATTACACAATATTCCACAGCAACCTTGGGTTCAACCAGCAGCAACTTTTTACTATCTTCTGCAGTCACCTGTATTCAAACAGTTAACTTATGTGGCACTACAACCAGCATTTTCTTCTGTCTTCCACAGAAAACACCAACATGGCACCATAGCCTTTCACATAGACTGTTTGCAATATACAGCTTCTATTTATGTGGCACTACAACAACCAGCATTTTCTTCTGTCTTCCACAGAAAACACCAACATGGCACCATAGCCTTTCACATACACTTGTTTGCAATATCCAGCTTCTATACACATTGCTTACTTTCTTGCCATCAGCAAGTACTTTATAGACTTCTGTGCCACAGTATACACAAAGTCCATTCCCTGGATTCCTCTTCCAGAGTTTTACTTTCACCAGTTTTGCACACACTTTGCTATGTTGCAATTCACTCACCCCTTTCTGGGCTTCTCAGTTGAAATCACCGATTTCTTCCAGCTGTAGGCCACAATGCACACTTAGCAGTACTGCAGTCACCAAACACTTGTCTTCCAGGACATGCGTGGATCTCTTTATGCGCGCGTTCTCCACCATATGTGACAATTTGGGGAATTAGACTCAAAATGGCGGCAGACTCCTGGTCCGGACAGTGGTGGTTCGTGGTACTGGGCGCCGGAAAGATAGCTTTCAGACGGTCCAAGTGTAAAATAAAAGTGGCTTTATTCAGCTTAACTGCAACACAGCAAAACAACAAAAAACCTAGACCACAGTTAGGGTCCTAACTCACTCCTTGAGCCCCTAACTGTCCTGACTGTTGCTCAGCTCCAACAACAGTCCTCTGTGGACCCCAGCCCTTCTGGGACAGAGCCTATCTCTCTGTTGTAGCTGGTCCACCCCTGTGGACCCCAGCCCTTCTGGGACAGAGCCTCTCTCTCTGTCCTAGCTGGTCCACCACTTCCTGCTTCCTGCAGGGTACTCCAGCCCCTCTGGAGTTACGTGCCACCACCCAAAGGCGTGGCTGAGAGCCTTTTCTGGCCTGGCCTGGGTCGCTCAACAGCGCCCTCTGGCTCACATACTTACACTGCTTAACAATTTGTGGTGTGCATTTTCTCCTTTTAACCCCTTTGTGGAATTGCAAACCATGGGATTAAAGCAACATTTTATAGAAAAAAAAGTTGCTTTCCATTTCTATGGCCCAATTCTGTGAAACACATAAAAGGTCAAAGTTCTCACTATACCCCTTGGTAAATTCCTTGAGGGGTCTAGATTACAAAATGGTGTCACATTTTTGGGGTTTCCACTGTTTTTTCACCTTGGGGACTCTGCAAATTGGACATGGTGCCTGAAAGCTATTCCAGCAAAATCTGTCCTCCAAAAGCTAATTGGTGCTATTTTCGTGTTGCCTTGTGCCCATACAGTGTACCAGCAAATTTGGAGAAAAAGTAATTTTTCGTTTTCATGTCCCATTGAAACACCTGTAGGGTCAAAAGTCTCACTATACCCATTGAAAAATTCCTTGTGGGGTCTCAATTTTGTTTTCATTGCTGTGGAATACTGAAAGGGTTATGAAACTTCCTAAATGCGGTTTTAAATTCTTTCAGTTCAGTTTTGAGAATGGTGTGATTTATGGGGATTTCTATTTGAGATGGCTTCCAAGACCATTTCAGAACTGAACTGGTCCATTGAAAAATGGATTTTGGAAATGTCCTTGTTTACTGTTTGACTTGTAAGGCTCCTTGCAGACGACCATGGGCTAGGTCAGTGTGCTGTCCGGGTTTTTCCCCAAGTGAACCCCCCCAAACGGAAATCCAAACGCAGACGTGAACCTAGCGTTAGCCTTATAATATGTGAAAAAAAATATAAGGCTGATTAAATGTTGATTGCAACATAAAGCAGAGGTATGGTAAATTTATATTTATGAAGTAGTTTGGGTAGTATGACTATATGAAAGGGATTCAATTTCAAAGTTTGAAAGTTTCATTTTTTTCTCTCCAGATTTTCACCAAATTTCCTATTTTTTTCAAAATTAATGCCAAAACTTAATGCCCAAAATTTTACAATGTAGTACAATGTATCGCGAAAAAACTGTCTCAGATCAGATTGATAAGTTAAAGCGTCTCAAAGTTATTATCACATAAAGTGACACATGTCAGATTTGAAAAATGAGACCTGGTCATTTAAAGAGGTTGTCCAGGATAAAATTGTATTTTAAAATTAGGGTGGGGGAGGTGGGAAAAAAAAAAAAAATTGTCCCCAGTGCTCTGGTGTCTTGCAGCACGGTCTGGTCCTGCTGCGATGTTTTCTTCCAGCAGACGTCTCAATCAGCGGCCTAAGGAATAGTACCTAGGATATCACAGCCACCAAGGCCTTCTAACGCAAGAAGACAGCCGAGCAGCAAGACAGTATTGGGAGTACACCGAAGCAGCAGGGACAGATGAGTATATTTTTTTTTCAACTCCTCCGACCTAATTTATAAAAAAATATATATATATATTATCCTGGACAACCTCTTTAATCACTTCCGGACCACCCATAGACTATATACGTCCAGAAGGTGGTTGTCTAGTTCTAGTTTATTACCTTCCGTGCCTTCCCGATCACGACGTACACAGTGCTTAATGAGCGCTATATACACCACTATGGGCGCCGCCATGTTGCGGCTCCACTCTGACCCAGTGGTCATGTGATTCGCCAGGATCAGAGTGTGTTAGAGCTGCTGGGTCCTACAGGACCCAGATCAGGTCTATAGTAACGTGCAGGAGGCTGTATTCCTCCTTCAACTGGGGCTAAATGTACCAGCACCAGTTACAGAGAAAATCAGCCTTCCCCCCTTCGAAAAAAAAAAAAAAAAAAGTGATCAGATGTTCCCAAAGGTCTATTATGACCTTATGGGGACACGATGTAAAAAAAAAAAAAAAAAAAAAAAAGTCAATAAAATAATTTAAAAAATAAATAAAATAATACGCCAATAACACACCCTTATTAAAGGTTATAGCCCCACCCCCGACGACACCAAACAAAATAAAAATTACCGTAACTGAGTAAAAACTATTTTAAAAAGTTTTTTTAGTAGCACTATGTGTTATTAAATTAAAAAAATAAAGTGAAAAAGACACGTTTTCCCTCCTCTTTTGTTTATATTTTCACAGATTAAAAAAAAAAAGAAGAAAACACATGCAAAAATAAAAACAGCATAAAAATAAAGCCCTATGTGTCACCGAAAAAAGACGCAGAAATTAGTTGAATAACGCAAATGATAAAAATGTTATAGCGCTCAAAACCTCACATACAAAAAACCCCCGAAAATGTGTCTGGTCCTGGACCAGAAATTGGCCCGGTACTCAAGTGGTTAAGGTACTTTTAGACTGTGTTCTAAGGGGATAAAAGTCCAAGTGACCAGTGATGATCTTCATAATGCCATATACTTCAATAATTATATTTTATCTTTGTTCTCTTTAGTGCGCATATTTGAGTTATTGTACTTTTTAGGAGTAACTTTGTATGTCAGCGGGTATAATATTCCATTCAGGAAGATCAAAGCTGTAATTATTTTAGTAGTCTGACCTTGTTCCATAATTGATTTACCCAAGATAATACCCAGTGGGTTTTACAGAGTTCTGTTTAAATTATGCATGTAACTTAAGTGGCACCCTGCAAGTTTTGCTCAGTTTTTGTCACTTACATGTAACATATTGTAAAATACAGGTGTTACTTTGGAATATTCCTTGTAAAACAAATTGTACAGCACTCCTGTTTCATTGTTTGACTTAAAAAGACTGCAAGCGTGAATGTTTGTGAAATGTTATCTGCACTGGTATTGACCTACTGTAAATAGGTCCAATGATATTAAATTATGTGAAGTGTGTTACTGTCAGAATAATTGAAAGATGTAGTTAACTTCTTCCTTTTTTATTCAAGTAACATATTATATTGAATTCCATTTTTGTTTTAGAAATCCTAATACCAAACTTACCTCTTTATATGGATACAGGGTTAAAGGATAACATTTTATAGGGATGATGATGATGATGATGATAATAACTTTATTTATATAGCACCAACATATTCCTTAGTACTTTACAAATCATAGGACACATGAGACATTACGATGTGACAAAGAAATAAACATATCAAACAATAGGAGTAAGGGCCCTGCTTGCAAGAGCTTACATTCAATGTAGGGATGGTTTACTGAAGATAAATTTGTTTTAACTATACAAAAAAAAAAAAGTCAACAAATACTGTAACCCAAAGCAGTCTGCCCCACTGACATGCTACATCTCCTATCAGACATGGAGGCCAAGTTACTTTTTATGTTGCCTGTTTCCTGCTTTTTTACAATACCATGTACAGTATTCAGACCCCTTTAAATTTTTCACAATTTGTTTCATTGCAGCCATTTGCTAAAAGCAAAAAAGTTCATTTTATTTCTCATTAATGTACACTCAGCACCCCATCTTGACAGAAAAAAACCAGAAATGTAGATATTTTTGCAAATTTATTAAAAAAGAAAAACTGAAATATCACATGGTCATAAGTATTCAGACCCTTTTGAGCTAGTACAGCCATGAGTCTTCTTGGGAATGATGCAACAAGTTTTTCACATCTGGATTTGGGGATCCTCTGCCATTTTTCATTGCAGAACCTCTCCAGTTCCGTCAGGTTGGATGGTGAACGTTGGTGGACAGCCATTTTCAGGTCTCTCCAGAGATGCTCAATTGGGTTGAGGTCAGGGCTCTGGCTGGGCCAGTCAAGAATGGTCACAGAGTTGTTCCGAAGCCACTCCTTTGTTATTTTAGCTGTGTGCTTAGGGTCATTGTCTTGTTGGAAGGTGAACCTTCGGCCCAGTCTGAGGTCCAGAGCACTCTGGAAGAGGTTTTCTTCCAGGATATCTCTGTACTTGGTCGCATTCATCTTTCCTTCAATTGAAACCAGTCGTCCTGTCCCTGCAGCTGAAAAACACCCCCATAGCATGATGCTGCCCCCACCATGTTTCACTGTTGGGATTGTATTGGGCAGGTGATGAGCAGTGCCTAGTTTTCTCCACACATACCGCTTAGATTTAACACCAAAAAGTTCAATCTTCGTCTCATCAGACCAGAGAATCTTATTTCTCATAGTCTGGGAGTCCTTCATGTGTTTTTTGGAAAACTCTATGCAGGCTTTCATATGTCTTGCACTGAGGAGAGGCTTCCTTCGGGTCACTCTGCCATAAACCCCCAACTGGTGGAGGGCTGCAGTGATAGTTGACTTTGTGGAACTTTCTCCCATCCCCCTACTGCATCTCTTTATCAGCCACAGTGATCTTTGGGTTCTTCGTTACCTCTCTCACCAATTGCTCAGTTTGGCTGGACAGCCAGGTCTAGGAAGAGTTCTGGTCGTCCTAAACTTCTTCCATTTAAGGATTATGGAGGCCACTGTACTCTTAGGAACCTCGAGTGCTGCAGAAATTCTTTTGTAACCTCGGCCAGATCTGTGCCTTGCTACAATTCTATCTCTGAGCTCCTTGGGCAGTTCCTTTTGACTTCATGATTCTCATTTGCTCTGACATGCACTGTGAGCTGTGAGGTCTTATATAGACAGGTGTGTGCCTTTCCTAAGCAAGTCCAATCAGTTTAATTAAACACAGCTGGACTCCAATGGAGTAGAACCATGTCAAGGAGGATCAGAAGGAAATGGACAGCCTGTGAGTTAAATATGAGTGTCACAGCAAAGGGTCTGAATACTTATGACCATGTGATATTTCAGTTTCATGTTTGACCGTGGCATCCAAGGGTTTAAAACCTCCGATCGGAGCTAAGTTCCAACCGGAGGTTATGGAGCAGGGTGTTAGCTGTCAGTTACAGCTAACACCCAGTTCCGATGCCGCCCGCTCAGATGGTGAGCGGGCGGCTACCCTTGGGAGTACTGTTATGCCCTGTTGCGCGAAGTACCAAGCGCGCAGGACGTAATAGTACGTCCAATGTCGTTAAGAGGTTAATAATCCCAGCATGGGAAAATTCAGTGTGTTACAGCAGCAAAGATATGCAAAGGTAAGCAATACAAATACAACATATACAAGAACTTTCCAAGATAGAGGCATTTCATTGATAGTAGACAGAAAGGTACAGGTAAAGAAGTAGCAGCGGGTGGGGAATATCACAAACAGAAAGATATTTCAGTTCTCTGTATGGACTAATCTCCGCTTAGGTCTGTGTTGGTTGTACAGCCTGACCGCAGTGGGGAGGAAAGACTTCCGATATTGCTCCTTCTCACACTTGGGGTGAAGTAGTCGGTCACTGACAGTACTGCCCAGCGCTATCACGGTGGGATGGGAGTTATTCTCCCGCATGGAGCTTACCATGGACAGTATCCTTCTGTCACCCACTGCCTGCACTGGGTCCAGTGGGCTCCCCAGGACAAAGCTGGCCCTTATAATCAGCTTGTCAGGTTTATTTCTATCTCTGGTTGATATGCTACTCCCCCAGCAGGCCGCGCCGAAGGAGATGGCTGCTGCCCCTACCGAGTTGAAAAAAGTCCTAAGAAGTGCCCCCTGGACTCCAAAGGCTCTCAGCCTCCTAAGCAGGTAGAGCCTGTTGTGGCCCTTCCTGTACAGGACCTCCATGTGATCTGCCCAGTCCAGCCTATTATTAAGGAGCACACCCAGGTACTTATAGGTGTTGACAATCTTGATGCCCGTCCCCTGGATGTCCACTGGTTTAGAAGGGCATCTGAATTTCCGAAAGTCCACCACCATCTCCTTGGTCTTCCCGGCGTTAATCCTCAGGTGGTTCCGCTGGCACCAGTCCAAAAAATCCCGGTTCTGTTCTCTGTACTTCCTGTCATCTTCATCTGTGATGAGACCTACTATTGCAGAGTCATAAGAATACTTCTGTAGGTAGCAGCTAGACGAGTTGCACCTAAAATCTGCAGTGTACAGTATGAAGAGGAAAGGGGCAAGAACTGTACCGAGGTGTTCCCGTATTACAGATCACGGTACCTGACACACAGATACCCAAAATAAGTCACCGAAATCCTTTTTATAGGGAACCAGCGTAAACACTTTTATGTCCTTTTGTGGCAAGTGTCCACACCTGTAATCATTTACATATCTGTCTTAAACATAATTGTATGCCAAGTTTTACAGCATGCTGACATTTTTATCTGGGTGCGTTACTTTTTTTTTTTTTTTTTGTGTGTGTATATACTGTATGTGTAATAAATAAATATATACAGAGAGAGAGAAAAACAAATACATCTATCTATATGTCTATTTTTATTATTTTCTATTGAGCTTGTCAAACTGATAACTGCCTTTGCAAGTTAAGCATTTTGCTAATGTTCTGTGGTAGGCATCATACTGGGCAATTAACCAGGGCATCGTCACTGACTTTATGGCCAAATTCAATGGGCCATGTGGTAAGCCGTTAGAAGTAAAAAGGGCTGTTGGGAGCACAAAAGACATTTCAGGGAGACGTTTTAAATGCTTCAGTGCAAGTTTAAGCGAAAAATAGGCTTTTGTTTGCTTTCTCAATCAAGATTTCATATGGTAGTAGAAGTGAAATTGCTGATGAAACTACACTACGCTGACTTTGATACTATTTGATTTGAGCCATTGATCAAAGAAACATACAGGAAGAAGAAATTCTGTAAAATCTACCACGAGTGATGCGTGTCCATGTACCTACCTGGTGATTTGATTGAGCAATTAACGGCTTGCTAGTTAACAGTTCTTGAAAGAAAAAATCTAAATATGCATTAGATTCCCATTTTCTGTTTACTGACACTGTGCAATTTTTTATTTATTTTTTTTACAGCGCGTATATCTATATATCTATCTATCTATCTATATATATATATATAGATAGATAGATATACTGTATATATATAAATAATATACACAGATTTGAGACACATTACCGTGACCACCAGCTAATATCCAGAGTAACTGCCTTGTGCAACATGGACAAAAGCTAGATGGGCTGGGAGTGACTCAATAAGGTAATGATATGTTGTCTCAGGTATCTGGAGCCATGCTGTAGACCCTCGTTTCCTGGAGGGTGCATGGGGGAGGATCTACAGAACAAACCTGATGATCAAGATGATACCTTAGATGCTCCGTTGGGTTCAAGTCTGGGGAATTAGGGGCCAGCCCACGTCATGTCACTAACTTCATGGGCTACGTGTTGCCAAGTCGATAATGATGATGATTGTCATCTTGACTGTGGACTACAGATGAATTTAAAAAAAAATATTTTTAGAAGTTTGTAGTTCAGGTATTTTTGGACATGGGAATAACTAATGTGTTTGTTTTACCTTGTTTATTTTTATGTGTTTAAGGGAATGGGGGTTTATTTTAAATTTTTAGTCACTGGTTTGCGGCTGATTATGGAAAAGGTTAAATTTGATAGGCCATAGAATGCCATCCTGTCTATTCACAGGGAGGATTCAGGGGGACTTTCTCTTCTCCATTCTTCTGATCACTGTGGATCCCTATCCTATGAATAAAGGATATGTTTTGCACAACCACTTCAACCCCTTCCCGCATCATGACGTAATAGTACATCATGGTATGTCGTGGTAATGTCACAATGTCAATGGTAAGAAGCAGCTACCTGCAACACCTGCAACCAGAACTGCGGCAGCTGTCAATCATGAACGCAGCATCTAAGGGGTTGCCCTAGCAACCCAGTACCTTTTTATCTCCTTCTGTCTCTGGATGATTTTTCTGCATCCTGGGGCCCATTTTGTGGCATCCAGTCTGCAATCCTCTAGATATGTCTTGATCATGCAGGATCAGTTAGGCCTGCCAGCCTATGCATAGAAGAGCATTGGCTCATGTCCCCTATTGGTACAAAAAAATAACACATATATACTGTGTGTGTGTATATATATATATATATATATATATATATATATATATATATATATATATATATATAAAATAAAAGTACTCCCCATATAAAATGCCCCTTTTCCCATAAATGATGGGCTGTGCGCACAAACTGAAGTTTATGCCCACATGTATGACACTGGTGTACCCAGGATAATAACGTACTTAATGTCATATGTGGCTATAAACTGATATTTTGGCACACAGCCAGGCACAGAAGGGAAAGAGCACTATTTTATTTTTAGACTTCAGGCTTAGATGGTTTGGTTTTGGGACGCCACGTCACTTTTACAGAGCCCGTAAAATGCCAAGAGAGGAATCCCCTGATATGTGACCCTATTTTGGAAACTGCACCCCTGAAGGAATTTATCCAGTAGTACAGTGAACATTTTAACCAAGTGTTGCATTCATTTATTTTCCAGAACTTAATGCACAGCTGATGATGAAAAGTGTAAATGAGCCCTGCAGTGTGCTCACACAGGAGTTTATGCTCACATATAAAACTTTTTGTTGCCGGGATAACCCTTTCGAAATTTTTATGAGTGCGTGTCTCTGATGACACAAGGTGGGCACAACATATTGAGCACTGAAATGGCATATTTCTTTAAATATTTCAATTTTCACTTTGCACATTCATTTTTGGGAAGCACTTTTGGGTTCAAAATGATAATACCCCTTGAGAAATTCCTTGACAGGTATAGTTTCTAAAATGGGATCATATTTTGTGGGCAAATTGTCTATTTTATCTCTGGGTCTCTGCAAATGCCTGTCAATGCAGTGTAAATGTCCACACTTCTGTCTCATTTAGTTATATTTCCACACAAAATATTAGGGCTGCATGTAGGGCGTTTCCAAAATCAAGAAGCAGAGCATAACAACTGTAGAGATGACCTTTCACAGTGCCACAAGCTGGGCATGATGTATCAGGCACTGAAATAGTCTATATCTTGGAACATTTCAATTTTCATTTTGCACAGTCCATTGCACATTTATTTTTGGAAACTAGATCTTGGGTCACAATGCTCATTATTCCCCTTGATATAATCTATGAGAGGTTTAGTTTCCAGAATGGGATCAATTTTGGGGGGTTTCCATTGTACTAGTACTTTAGGAGCTTTGCAAATTTGACATGGCACCCGAAAACTATTCCAGCAAAATCTGCCCCCAAAAAGCCAAATAGCGCTCTTTCCATCTGAGCCCTGCCATGTACCCATACAGCAGTATGGGGTATTGCCGTGTTCATGAGAAATTGTGTAACAAACTTTGAGGTGCTTTTTGTCCTTTAACCCCTTGTGAAAATGAAAAATTTGAGGATAAAGTGACATTTTAGTAATTTTTTTACATCCCAATGTTAATAAAAATTTGTGAAACAGCTGTAGAGTCAAAGCGCTCACTATACCCCTTGATAAATTCTATGAGGGGTGTAGTTTCCAAGATGGGGTCACTTTTGGGGGGTTTCCAATCTATCTTTAGGGGTCTATAAATGAGACATGTCACCTGAAAACAATTACAGCAAAATCTGCTTTTCAAATGCTCAGTGGCGCTCCATCAATGTTTACCACTAACATTGACGTACTATGTGTCACGAAAAAACAATCACTTTGGTAAGTTAAAGAAACTCAAAGTTTTTGCCACATAAAGTGACACATGTCCGTTTTGAAAAATGTGGCCGGGTTTTTTTTTGTCCCCAAATGAATTTTTCATTCATATGACCTATTCATAGGATAGGTCATCGTTATGTGATTTATGGGGGGTCCGACACACAGATCCCACACAGAAAAGCTCTTCTGGCAGCCTCCCAGTGCCGGAAACAGCTGTAGTGGACATAGATTGCATGCAGGACCATCGTATTCAAGTAATAGGAGCCATGTTGCAATTCCGTGGAACCACTGCTATGTGGTGGACAAGGCTGCATTGCCGTTCCCTTTGCTTGAATTGGAACAGCCAGCATGTGCTCCCAGTCCACTGCTGTAACTTCAGGCATCTGATTTTTGCAGGGTCCGGTTATTGGACCCCCACAGATCACGTAATGATAACCTATCCTTTGGAGAAAAATCCATTTGGGACCGCGCAACCCCTTTAAGACTTCCTAGATTGTGTTCTATCAGAGTGTGTTTTGTGTGATTGATTTGGTGTCCTTGATGTATGTGACAGTGGGTACGGAAAGCACTCAGACCCCTTTAAATTTTTCACTCTTTGTTTCATTGCAGCCATTTGCTAAAAGCAAAAAGTTCATTTTATTTCTCATTAATGTACACTCAGCATCCCATCTTGACAAAAAAAAAAAAACAGAAATGTAGATATTTTTGCAAATTTATTAAAAAAGAAAAACTGAAATATCACATGGTCATAAGTATTCAGACCCTTTTGAGCTAGTACAGCCATGAGTCTTCTTGGGAATGATGCAACAAGTTTTTCACATCTGGATTTGTGGATACTCTGCCATTCTTCCTTGCAGATCCTCTCCAGTTCCATCAGGTTGGATGGTGAACGTTGGTGGACAGCCATTTTCAGGTCTCTCCAGAGATGCTCAATTGGGTTGAGGTCAGGGCTCTGGCTGGGCCAGTCAAGAATGGTCACAGAGTTGTTCCGAAGCCACACCTTTGTTGTTTTAGCTGTGTGCTTAGGGCCATTGTCTTGTTGGAAGGTGAACCTTCGGCCCAGTCTGAGGTCCAGAGCACTCTGGAAGAGGTTTTCTTCCAGGATATCTCTGTACTTTGCAGCATTCATCTTTCCTTCAATTGAAACCAGTCGTCCTGTCCCTGCAGCTGAAAAACACCCCCATAGCATAATGCTGCCACCATGTTTCACTGTTGGGATTGTATTGGGCAGGTGATGAGCAGTGCCTGGTTTTCTCCACACATACCGCTTAGAATTAACACCAAAAAGTTCAATCTTTGTCTCATCAGACCAGAGAATCTTATTTCTCATAGTCTGGTAGTTCTTCATGGGTTTTTTGGCAAACTCTATGTGGGCTTTCATATGTCTTGGCTTCCTTCGGGCCACTCTGCCATAAAGCCCCGGCTGGTGGAGGGCTGCAGTGATAGTTGACTTTGTGGAACTTTCTCCCATCTCCCTACTTCATCTCTGGAGCTCAGCCACAGTTATCTTTGGGTTCTTCTTTACCTCTCTCACCAAGGCTCTTCTCCCACGATTGCTCAGTTTGGCTGGACGGCCAGGTCTAGGAAGAGTTCTGGTTGTCCCAAACTTCTTCCATTTAAGTATTATGGAGGCCACTGTGCTCTTAGGAACCTTGAGTGCTGCAGAAATTCTTTTGTAACCTTGGCCAGATCTGTGCCTTGCCACAATTCTGTCTCTGAGCTCCTTGGGCAGTTCCTTTGACCTCATGATTCCCATTTGCTCTGACATGCGCTGTGAGGTCTTTCCTAAGCAAGTCCAATCAGTTTAATTAAACACAGCTGGACTTCAATGAAGGAGTAGAACCATCTCAAGGAGGATCAGAAGGAAATGGATAGCATGTGAGTTAAATATGAGTATCACAGCAAAGGGTCTGAGTACTTATGACCATGTGATATTTCAGTTTTTCTTTTTTAATAAATTTGCAAAAATATCTGACTTGGTGCATGGATAATAAGAGTATATTAGAAGTGGAAAAAAACTTAGGTAATGAGGTGGAGGTGAAGTGGGATTCCTGAATATAGATAATGTCAGGTTTCAGTTTCTCATATTGGAGGAACGCCTTACAATGTTTTTTAGGGTAATTTATCCCTGTTTGTTATGGGAGATAATTTTACAGATAGAGAAGATGGAAATTAGAGCTAAACATCAGGCTACTAGAAAGGACTGTACAGGTCAGGTAGTCATGGGTGAGGTTTAGGCAGGGGGCGAGGTTGACCATGATCATAGGTAGGAAATAGGTAGCGCTTTGGAAGGAAAAAACAACAGCAGTGAACAATAGCAACAAATTGAAAACTAGGGTGTACACACCAAGGGTAAATGGTATGCAACAATCCCTATAATGCCTAGGGCACAGAGATGACATGGTGACCGCCGTTACAACCAGCTCTCAGTAGTAAAAGGGGGAAAACACAAAATGCAATCGCCTATGAAAGGATGGAACTTATAGCCCCAGGAACTGTCGTGTGAACAAAGGAGGTAATACTAGCAGTCATAACACCTGCGTAAAGGCTAGAGAAACTGCAATAATGAGGTTAAGGCCTGAAGAGGTAACAAGGCAGTAGTAGGTAGCAATTGGCCAAATCCAAAAACCCTGAGAGAACTTTCATAACAGTAAAGGCACATACTAGGGTCCATAATGGAAAACCTGCAAAGAAAATAAAACAAGAATCCTTCTGAGCCTTCTGTAAGGCCTGTCCAGGGTGGCTGTAGCCAAATCTGCGAAAAGTTGAACAGAAGGGACTATACCTGGCAAAGGCTGGAGGTTTCGGGTCGCTGACAGGAGTTTGTCATGAATTTCTGGGTAGTGCAGCTCAAGGATAATGTCTCTGGGAACATTCGGGTTTTTAGGGTACCCCAATGCCCGATGAATACGATCCATTCGGAGTTTGGGTCAGCCTGTGGAAACAAAGCTGAGAGTAACGTTGTAACAGTCTCCAGTAAGGTGTTTACCGATTCTGGCATTCCTCTAATGCGGAAATTGGCTCTCATTGACCTGTTTTCCAGGTCTTCTAGCTTAAGATAAATGGCCTCAAATTTTAGGGCGTAATCATCTAGGTGGGTTTTGTCTTTGGTAAAATCAGCCACCGCCTTAGAAAGTTGAGTTGAAAACAGCAGTTTGCTTTTTGCAAAGAGGGCATTGCAGTTTAAATCGGTATCCACAGCATCCGCAATAGGTTCCTGGTCAAAGGTTGTGAGTAAGGTAGTGCTACCGTGAGGGGAGCCTCCACCAGCGGAGCCAGTTGGGCAAGGTGAGTTCATGTAGTGTGTGCCAAGCAGCTGAGTCCTCTCTAAGTTTACAGGCTTTTGTTTTTTGAGAACAAATGGACATCCTGATGAGGAAAAAGCCAGGTGGAAGGGCGGTGTAGGGAGCTGAATCAAGCTGTTGGTGATGGCGGGATAGCCGTGACAGAGATGTTAACCAGACATTATAGCTATGGTGGGTTCAAAGCAGGAAGTGAGGACCAGCAACTTAGCAGACACTGGCCTGCCACCGCTACTGTATATTGCAGACAGTCCGATCCAGCAGGTGTTAGGCAGCGGTGCCAGGGACTGGTCTAGGAGATGAAGAGACTGCAATGATGTCCGTGGCTGAAGGTAAATGCCGCGACTGAAAGACAGTGCCGCTCTCCTTCACTGTCAGGGAGCCTGTGGTGTAAAGAAGCTCGGCTGCCTCACAGAGCCGGCAGTGAGAGGCTAAAATGGAGCCCATGTCATGTGTGGCGGCTGTGCAGACAGCAGTTGTGGCCGTATTGGTGACAAGAATGGACCCTGGGATCCTGCCAGATCAGGCACAGAGGTGCAGGAGGGGGTCCAGGTGAGGAGCCCCCAAAGATGACAAAAGGAACGGAGGCCACCGGAACTAAGACTCTCTATATCCTGTCCTCTTCAGAGCTTGGCTTCGCCCCTCTGATTTATATGTCTAATTTAAAAGGACTATGTCTTCCTAAAATAATCTATTGTATAAGTCAAGTTTGTCATTTTTGAATGCACTATCTGTTTTTAAAAAAATCCAAAAATCCTACAGTTTTCAAACTGGCCACTTGTCTTATAATATTATACTGCTAGTTCCTATTCTTTGCGTATTGCTTTTAGGCGACATGCACACGACTGTGTGTTTCGCCGAGCAATGATTGAACGACATGGTTTGTCATCCATTGGCCGTGCTTCCGTGAACCCATTCATTGGGGACAGTGAGCATGGTCCACAAAACGGACAGTAATTGGACCTCTCCTGAGTTTTTCTCAGGGTCCCATACACCTGACTGTGAAAATAAACGGTTGTGTGTATGGGGCCATATGAATTAATCGCTCAGCGTTCTAGCTGTGCTAGCACACTGACTGTGCACACACTCGTGTGTATCAGGCCTTCGTAGTCATCTGTCTTCACAGGCAGGTTTTCAATTAAAGGTATCACCTACAGTACAGACCAAAAGTTTGGACACACCTTCTCATTCCAAGAGTTTTCTGTATTTTCATGACTATAAAAATTGTAGATTCACACTTAAGGCTTCAAAACTATGAATTAACACATGTGGAATTATATACTTAACAAAAAAGTGTGAAACAACTGAAAATATGTCTTATATTCTAGGTTCTTCAAAGTAGCCACCTTTTGCTTTGATTACTGCTTTGCACACTCTTGGCATTTTCTTGATGAGCTTCAAGAGGTAGTCACCTGAAATGGTCTTCCAACATTCTTGAAGGAGTTCCCAGAGATGCTTAGCACTTGTTGGCCCTTTTGCCTTCACTCTGCGGTCCAGCTCACCCCAAACCATCTTGATTGGGTTCAGGTATGGTGGAGGCCAGGTCATCTGGCGTAGCACCCCATCACTCTCCTTCTTGGTCAAATAGCCCTTACACAGTCTGGAGGTGTGTTTGGGGTCATTGTCCTGTTGAAGAATAAATGATGGTCCAACTAAACGCAAACCGGATGGAATAGCATGCTGCTGCAAGATGTGGTAACCATGCTGGTTCAGTATTCCTTCAATTTTGAATAAATCCCCAACAGTGTCACCAGCAAAGCACCCCCACACCATCACACCTCCTCCTCCATGCTTCACGGTGGGAACCAGGCATGTAGAGTCCATTCGTTCACCTTTTCTGCGTCGCACAAAGACATGGTGGTTGGAACCAAAGATCTCAAATTTGGACTCATCAGACCAAAGCCCAGATTTCCACAGGTCTAATGTCCATTCCTTGTGTTCTTTAGCCCAAACAAGTCTCTTCTGCTTGTTTCCTGTCCTTAGCAGTGGTTTCCTAGCAGCTATTTTACCATGAAGGCCTGCTGCACACAGTCTCCTCTTAACAGTTGTTGTAGAGATGTGTCTGCTGCTAGAACTCTGTGTGGCATTGACCTGGTCTCTAATCTGAGCTGCTGTTAACCTGCGATTTCTGAGGCTGGTGACTCGGATGAACTTATCCTCCGCAGCAGAGGTGACTCTTGGTCTTCCTTTCCGGGGCGGTCCTCATGTGAGCCAGTTTCTTTGTAGCGTTTGATGGTTTTGGCCACTGCACTTGGGGACACTTTTAGAGTTTGCCCAATTTTTTGAACTGACTGACCTTCATTTCTTAAAGTAATGATGGCCACTCGTTTTTCTTTACTTAGCTGCTTTTTTCTTGCTATAATACAAATTCTAACACTCCATTCAGTAGGACTATCAGCTGTGTATCCACCTGACTTCTGAACAACACAACTGATGGTCCCAGCCCATTTATAAGGCAAGAAATCCCACTTATTAAACCTGACAGGGCACACCTGTGAAGTGAAAACCATTTCAGGTGACTACCTCTTGAAGCTCATCAAGAGAATGCCAAGAGTGTGCAAAGCAGTAATCAAAGCAAAAGGTGGCTACTTTGAAGAACCTAGAATATAAGACACATTATCAGTTGTTTCACACTTTTTTGTTAAGTATATAATTCCACATGTGTTAATTCATAGTTTTGATGCCTTCAGTGTGAATCTACAATTTTTATAGTCATGAAAATACAGAAAACTTTTGGATTGAGAAGGTGTGTCCAAACTTTTGGTCTATACTGTATATATAGAGAAAAGGATCATCTACCATTGACAGTAGCTAATGGTCAAAGCTCCTCAACCTCCTTGCATGTGGCCGCTGTAAAGCATACTGTATTTTAAATGCTTTTAAGAGCAGCTCAGTCAAGATGGTTGCAACGAGAACTATGTACAGAAAATAGAATAAAAAGAAAAAAAAAGTGATTTACTTGAAAATGGGGCTCCAAAGATGAATAACAGAGGCATATTTGGAACCTGTACAATCACGTCTACATGGTACTGTGGTTAGGTTTATAACCAATTTACTGCCGACAGGCTTCCTTTATGGTGGATGCCGGGTCTTTAAAGATCGTGGAGACCTGAAGCTAATGCCGACGATGAGTCCACTCTGATAGCAGGTATTGCTAAGTGTGAGCTCCCCCCCCCCCCAAGTATAAAAACTGCCCACGGGGCTTGTCCCAACCGGCCCTGTATCTTTGCCGTTTCTGGCCAGCTCCCAGCCTCAATAGTAATGTAGCGAATCTCCCATAGACTACAATACAGTTCTATTTCAGTCTATGGGACTTGCAATCAAACAATTGCATGACTAATAAAATAGTAAAAAATAAATAAAAGTTATAAAAATATATATAAAAAACTAAAAGTTCAAATAACCCCCCCTTTCCCTAGAATAGATATAAAATTAAAAAATTACTATGAAACACATACACATTATGTATTCCTGTGTCCGAAAAAGCCCAGTCTACAAACTTTTAACATTTTTTTCCTGTACAGTAAACGCCATAGTGGGAAGAAGAAAAAAAATCAAAGTGGCGAACTGCGTGTTTTTTTTTTTTTTTTTTTTGCTGTTTCGTCTCTGATAAAAATTTTAATAAAAAGTGATCAAAGCAATAGGCATTCCCCAAAATGGTATAACTAAAAAGTACACCTAGTCCTGCAAAAAAAAAAAGTAAATCTGCAAGATCTATGTCTCCATCTGACTTCTGTATGGACAGGATAAACACAAGAGAGTGGGTTTGGGTAAGGGACTTTTAACCCTCTCCATGTCTAGTCCATGATTGAAATGGAAATTAGAAGTGAAAGAATAACGTAACAAAGTTTAAAAAAAATAAAAAAAACGGAATGGGGTACGGAATCCCCGAGCGCAGGTGTGAATACAGCCTTATTTATTTTTTTATTCACTTATAATATTCGTATTCAAAAGAGGGGGAACGTGCTTTTTTTCAAACCTACATGTGTTTTTACATGTGCTTATGTGAAAAAAGCACCATGTAAACCCACCCTAACTATGCCAAAGTTTGGGATTGACAGTGTGTGTTTAATGACAACTTGATGACATAGATCTCTAGAGTTGCAGTGCTGCTCCACAAGTTTAAATCTCAGAAACGTAATATTAGTTTTTGCTTCTGCTAGGGTTTAGATAAGCTTTCATCTCTCACATATTCACTGTAGTTCAATCTGATCAGGCTTTCAATTTGATAACAATACAGGTTAGCTCCTCAGTTTTTCCTGACTGTCTGCAGTGGCTTGAAGCATAGAGGATTGCATGTTTCTGCTCACTAGCCTTTTAATGACCTTTCAACTCGTGTGAAGCAGTGGATGATAGAATGAACACAAGCATGTTTGTACAAAGTCTTAACCACTTCTTGTGTGCCAGTATTTATTGTGGTAACTTAGATTTCTATAATACAATAGAAATTTTGAACTTACCGCATTTTTGAACATACAGCGCCGCCTCTCTTCTTCTTTAGCAGACGCCTCTTCTTGACGTCATCCTTCGTTCCAGAGACATGCGCCGACTGCGCATGTCCATTCGGCCATTTTCCTGTGGTCTATTACATACAGCGCATGCAGTACGCTCGTGTAATAGGCCACAGGAAAATGGCTGAATGGACATGCGCAGTCGGCGCATGTCTCCCGAACGAAGGATGACGTCAAGAAGAGGCGTCTGCTAAAGAAGAAGAGAGGTGGCGCGGTAAGTTCAAAAATGCGTCTGAGGAGAGCACGGGGACGCCCCCTGCGCAGTTTAAGCACTGGAGGAACGCCTTATGTGCATTCTGAAGACGCATTAGCATAAAGATAAAAATCAACATTTCTTCTAAACGGCGGTGAGGAGCGACACAACAAAGGTAGGAGAAGAATAGCCTTTATAAAGGATATTACGACGTGGTCTTACTAAAATTGGCCTTTCTGAATGATAGGATCCCTTTAAAGAGGTTGTCCAGTTTCAGCAAATAAATGTTGTTTGTATAATAAAAAGTTATACAATTTCCCAATATACTTTTGGGATCAATTTCTTATGGTTTTCTAGATCTCTGCTTGCTGTCATTCATTTTGTTTTCTTCCAGTGGATAAAAATCAGTCCATGGTCATATGATGAACACACAAGCTAACTGCTCATTACAGTTTACATCCTGATTTTTTGCTGAAGAACTGCATGAGGTTTTTTATTGCAGTAAAGAGTAGCACATTTCTACTATGCCGATATTCCAGAGGTTTTCAATTTAATGGACTTCTACATACAGATGAAATGCATAGTAACGTGCTACTTATTACTGTAGTTATCAACTGAATGGAGTCCTCAGCCTCAGTAATCCGATATCAGTCTTATAACAGGTTATGCATCTGTCTATCCATCGCATGACCATGGACTGATTTTTATCCACTGGAAGTAAGTAGAATTAATGACAGCAAGCAGAGATCTATAAAACCACAAGGAATAGGTACAATTATTTGTTGAACCTTTTAATGTGACCATAGTCCGGCTGTAGATGGTTGGTATGAACCGGAATTTACAGATTAATTGTTCCACTATGTTAAAGATTTGCCTGCTTGGGTAATAACAGACCATACCACTAGTTCTCCTGTATTCATCTCTTACACAATCTGTTTTCCTACAGGTACATTTTCTTTATTTTGTCTTAGACACCTTTACTTACGTATAATAAATGATATATCTTTAGTTAAGCAGCAGCAGGCAAGGGGAGTGATTCTGAGCTCTGACGCAGTCTGCCTCTGGATGGAGTTCTGAATCACGCTCCCTGCCTGACACCACCCTTCTGACATTACAAAGCTTAAATAGCATATCGGGCAACAAAACTAACTGCTCTTGTTGGAGAATGGTGGGGGCTAGAGAGAAAATATCAACAGTGCTGAGATCAATGGAGTGGCGCCTATTCATGGATACTAAGAATTGGTGAATTGGAATTGGTGGAGGAGGTGAAAGGTCCTCTTTTTTTGAGTTAGACAAAAAAAATGCTGAAATTAATTTTTCTTATTGAGTCCAAATAAATATTTCCTACCCTTTTGCTGAAATGTGTGACCACTTCCTCACTGGTCCTGATCATGTGCTGTTCATTGTGCACATGATATAAGGTGTTAGCCACACCCACAATGAGCATGATGTAATCACTGAAGAAAGCAACATTTGTCTAAACTTTAACTGCCAGAGGAGCCAAGAGGAGGTGGGAACTGGTCTTGGTCACCAGAAAAGCCAGCACCTAGTTCACATCAGTGATTAGAGGCAGCAGAAGTAGCAAGGTAGAGAAGCACATATTTTATTCTATTTATTTATTAACAATTCTAGCCACTCCTCTGTCTCCATCAGACCGGAATTCTTTCGTGAGTGGTCAGAGGGTTTTATGAACACTGACGGGCTGGCAGCATGCAAGCATAGGGAGAGTGAAGGAGACAAGCAACGTGCAAAAGATGTGAATGCTTTATCATTAGCATAATGCAGGGAAAACTACATGCTTTGAAAAGCATGTGTGTGTTTCAAAAAACCCCATGCATCTTTTTTTTAAGACGCATTTTGTTTTGTTTTTTAAATTATTTTAGCAAAACCGCACCATGTGAACACAGCCTTACTGGGAAGTGTTGTCTCATGGGACCAGATTGTGTGATTGTGCTTTACAGACATTCTCAGTCATAAACATTTTATATATATATATATATATATATATATATATATATATATATATATACACACACACACACACAGATACACATGCATATATTATTATACTATGTATATATATGTGTGTGTGTGTGTCTATATATATATATATATACAGTCATATGAAAAAGTTTGGGCACCCCTATTAATCTTAATCATTTTTAGTTCTAAATATTTGGGTGTTTGCAACAGCCATTTCAATTTGATATATCTAATAACTGATGGACTGTCGGGGGTTAAGTTCCCCCGGGATGGATGTCACCGTAATCCTAATTAAATATAGAACAGGTACGAGCTCGGGAAAACAAACTACAGACACGCCCAGGAGTCTAGTAAGAATGATTTCGTTTATTGTATAGTTCATACAAGTTTTAAAGGCAAGTTGGTTACACAACAGTCATGTGACCAATGTACATATTTGGTCTTTCCGGTTCCGCTGCTAGGCAGATTCACAGTTTCTCATAATATGTGTTATTTCTCATCACTTATCTGTATGTTTTCTTTTAACTTTCTTGAGAACAGCAAGGCCTTGAATGCTATCTCAGACTTAGTGTCTGCAAAAACTCTAAATTATGCTGACTCTCTGCAAAATATTTCACTCTGGGTAAAGAGAATATAACATATAATACAAGTTATAATTTTGATCCTTACAATTCCCCCATTTTAGGACTCTATTTTTAATCCAATTCAATGAATACCTTCACACTGTTTGTGTGCCATCTTTGATGGATTTTCCATTGAAGAGGTTAAAAATAACATCCTATCTTACATATTTGGTTAACTGTATTCCATTTCCTTCTCAGCGCTTCAACTTTCTTGCAATGTGAAGCGTGTATCCAGGTAGATTTTCCCTCCAACTTTACTGAGGTGGCAGTTGTCAGCAATATCTGGAAGGGACCATCATATCTGGGTTCAAGAGATTTCCTGGAGTGTCTTTTCACGACTACCCAATTACCAGGCTGCAAGCTATGCGTTCCTGAAAAATCAGAAGAGTCTGGAATAGAAGAGAACATTTGTTTATGTGTTTCTTTCAGTTTTTACACAAATTTTGTACATAGCTGGCAATACTGTCATAGTTAAGCTGTAACATCTGAGGGAAGTACAATCCTATTTTAGGTGCACTTCCAAACAATATTTCAAATGGTGACAACCCTGTCCTCCTGTTAGGAGTAGTTCCTACTGAATATAAGGCTAGAGACAGGCATTCAGGCCAAGGCTTTCCTGTCTCTGCCATGGCTTTCTGAATCTTCAACTTAAGTGTACCATTCAGCCTCTCCACTTTGCCTGAACTCTGAGGATGGTAGGGTGTGTGGAAAGCTTGCTCAATCCCTAGTGCAGACATTATTTCTTTCATTATCTCACCTGTGAAATGTGTACCTCTGTCAGACTCAATCACCTCGGGCACTCCAAACCTACACACAAGCTCGGACATCAGTTTCTTGGCAGTTGCTTGTGCGGTTGCTTTGCTCACAGGGTAGGCCTCAGGCCATCCTGAAAACAAATCCACACAGACCAATACATACTCGTATGTTCCAGACTTAGGCAACTGTATGTAATCTATCTGTATTCTCTGAAATGGGTACAGGGATTTTGGTGTACACTTGGTGGGTGTTTTAACTACCTGTCCTGGATTGTGTAGAGCACATATGTGACATGCTTTTACGTGATTGCTAGCAGCTCTTCCAAAACCTGGGGCAAACCATAATTTACCCACTAATGACTCCATGGCATTTCGAGAGGCATGCACCTTACCGTGGGCCAAGCCAGCCATCTGGGGGTAGACTGCTGCGGGCAGACATAATCGATCCCCCATTTTCCACATACCATCACCTTCTGTAGCACCTGCTTTCTTCCATCTTTCAGTTTCCACACTGGTAACCTTTGAGTACAGCCCTTTTGGGTCTGCTAGGTCAATGTTCATTTTGCTCACCTGGATGGGACCCCTTCTGGCCAGTAGTGCTGCAGCCTTGGCTGCTATGTCAGCTCTCTCATTTCCACGGCTTTCAGGGTCCCTTCCTTTTGCGTGAGCTCTGACTTTCACAATTGCCAGCTGCTTTGGGAGCAGTATGGCCTCCATCAGTCGACTTACCACATCTCCATTCTTAATTGGCTTGCCCTGGGCCGTTAGGAAGTTCCTTGACCTCCATATCGGACCATAATCATGCGCAATGCCAAAAGCATACCTGGAGTCAGTGTATATGTTTGCTGTTCTACCTTTGGCTATCTTACAAGCCTCCATAAGGGCTTTGAGCCCAGCTTCTTGGGCTGACGTGTGGTGGAAGAGCTTCTTGGACTATGATGTCATGTTCAGTGACTACAGCATACCCTGTAACAAATTTGCCTTCATCTGTTAGATACCTTGAGCCGTCCACAAACATCTCATAATCAGGATTTTGTAATGGCACATCCGTGACATGGTCAAATCCCACTGTTTCCTGTGACATAAGAGCCACACAATCATGTTCATGCTGGCTGTCAAACAGTTCCCCTTCAGAGAGAGAGTTTAAAAATAAAAATAACTCATCTTCCACTCCCCCTTTTGAATCATGAACTCGTACAGGAAGAAGAGTTGCAGGATTCAAAGTTAAACAGCGTTGAAAAGAGATATTTAAGGAGGACTGCAGAGCAAATTCCATTTTGCTCTGCCGTGCCAAAGAAAGGTGACGTCTGTCTACCTGTGTGAGGATAGCATGGATGTCATGAGGTGTATACACAACCAATGAATGATCTAAGACAATGTCTGAGCTCTTGTCAAGCAACGCTTGTACTGAGAGGACAACCCGCATACAGGAGGGGGTCCCACTGGCTACAGCATCTAACCGTGAGCTGTAATAGGCCACCGGGCGTTTCTTATCCCCGTGTTGTTGTGTGAGAACTGCAGTTGCGTGTCCCATCATCTCAGTCACGTAAAGCTGAAAAGGTTTCTGATAGGTAAGCCTAGGGCTGGAGCACTGACTATCTGCAACTTCAGCTGGTAAAACACATCCAAGGCCTCAGGTGTGAGGCTGAATGGTTTTAAGGAGAGGCAGTCATACAGAGGTTGCATGGTCAGAGATGCAGATCTGATCCATGTCCTACAGTAGGATACCAATCCCAAAAAGGTACGTAGCTGAGCATGAGAGGCTGGCACCTGCATGTCTCTCACCACCTTGGTCCTCTCATCAGACAGGTGCTTGGTACCCTGGCCGAGACAGTGTCCCAGAAACAACACTTTTTGTTTGCAAAATTGCAACTTATCCTTGCTGGCCTTGCAGCCGTTCTGGCAGAGGAAACACAACAGGCTGATGGTCACTGCTTCACAGGTTGATTTGTCTGGAGCACAAAGAAGAAGGTCATCAACATATTGTAACAAAACAACATCATCATGTAGTGGATACTAAGTACTCATGATTAGTGTAAGGCACCTTGTAAATTGGTTAGGACTGTTTTGCGCCCCTTGTGGTAGTACTGTCCAGGTGTACTGTTTTCCCCTAAATGTGAATGCAAACAAATACTGGCAATCGGGGTGCAAAGGTACGGGGAAAAAAAAGAGGAAAAAAAAAAAAAAAACATTGCAAAGATCTATAGCGCTGTAATAAGTGGTTCCAGTAGGGACAGCTGATAACAGGGTATGTGGATTGGGCACTACAGGTGTTTCAAGTAATGTCACTTTAATTCCCTGAGATCGTAAACCATACGGTATGTGTCTGGTTCTCCCTTCTTGCCCTTTTTTGTATCTGCTTATCTTTGCTGCTGTAACACACTGAATTTCCCCATTGTGGGACTATTAAAGGACTATTATTTTCTTCACTGGGAAAAGAGGAGTGTTTGCTACAGAAGTACACTCCTTTAATGCCTCTGCCTTCACTAATTCCACTATTGTTACCGCTATGGCATCCTCTTGAGCATGAGTCAGGGGATATTGTTTAATCCTGGGTGGTTGAGCTTCAGGTTTCAGGGTTACCATAACAGGGGGTACATCCAATTTACCTAAATCTGTTTTCCCAGTTGCCCATAATGCTGTTGGCACTTGGGATAACAGTACATTTTCTTCTTCAGTAAGGACAAAAATACAACTTGGTGTACTTAACTCAGCAGATAACAAGCATAAAATCTCATGATTGGTATGTGTGACTTTTACATATGCTTCCCCTGATTCACCTTTCTCTCTTTTAGCAGATACCTTACTTCAGGTGATAACAGCAAAGACAATAAATTCACATAACATAGTACAAGACATAATTTCATATGCTTGAGTATTTTCTTGAATATTTTACACATATATATTGTCATTGTACCTTACTTTTCCATTTAACCTTAGGCTAACACTTTTATCAAAATATTTTCCCTTTGGGCACAAACAGTCATCATACACAGGCTGCGGACCCCGGAGGCCCAAAGCCAAGTTTCACTTTGTAATAATTGACATGTAACATTATTGGGTAACACAGCATCATGTTTAGCTTGTGATTTTCTGCATTCCTTTCACGTCAGACACAACGTCCTTGGAGCTACTTGGCAGTCAATTAATGTTTTGGTTATTCCTTGCAGAACATCTGCACAGCGCTACAACAGAATACAGGAATACAATTCAAGCAGATAGCAGTTAATACTGACACCAAAATTACATATTACTATTTTTGTACAATTTTCAAATATTTCCCAAACCCCACCTTTTGTCATTACCACAGGTGTTCAAAACCCCTGAGTTATACTTCAGGTTACCATAAGGGCAAACTGCCAGACTTTAGAATTTTCTTCACTGGATTCCAACCAAAAGTTGAACCCCTGTGGAACATCACAATATCCTAGTTTCTTCTTTTTAGGGGACATTTCCTGAAAGCGGATTTAATTTTACAAAAAGCATAAAAGTTGAATCCTGGCATTGATATAAACAGAATTAATATTACAAATACAGGTTGACATATATATATATATAATACATAATCCAATAAACATCATACCGATGGTGGACAGTTTTTCTCTTTGCACTATATCAGATTCTCTGAGTATTTTGTTAAAGTAAGTAATATTTCATACAGAACTGGGAGATAAGATGGGTTATATTAAACAATAATACTGAGAAGGGTGATGTCTCCCTTCGAGCCTGATTCTCGGAGTGAGGTGGGGGTGATTCATTATTTCCTGAACTATCATCCCTTTTGACCTTCCTTCTTGGAGCTCTGCACTGCCTTTTTCTATTCTATTGCTTCCTTCTATCAGGGCATATATACCTCTTTGCAACTTATAATCTTGAATCAATCCCGCATGATCTAATCTCCACTGATCCCAAAACTTACTGTCTACCAACCCAGTTTTGTGTATTCCTGCTCTTTTTAGGATTGTTTTTACCTGTGCGGCTGTCTCTCTCCCTTCCCCTATTTCTATTAGTTCAAATGGGGTGTACCATTTCTTAGAGGGTCCCATCCCCATCTTGGCTGGTAGCTAATCAGCCAGTGAGCTTCTCACTCCTCTAGGGCAACCTTTGAGACAATAGAGGGTCACTTATGACTACTTCAGTGAGAACTCCCAGACAGACTCTTCTGTCTTCTATGAACTACTTGTGGAAGTTCAGGAGTAGTGCTCAGGGCAATGCCTAATGGCTTCCACAGACTCAACTTTCTGTCTGTGTCCCCTTACCAAAACACTCCTAAATCACTGCACGCACTTCGCGCGGATTCTACTAAGTCCTTCGTGCTACTACTCAGGTCCCATTCGACCTTGACCGTCCAGGCACGGCTGGAGGCTAGTGTTCCAAAACAAGGACTTTTCAATCACTCAGTGCTTCTCAGTTCCGAACCTTGTCTGCAACTCTAGGGGTTAAGAATAGAGAACTTTTCCCCATTCTTTTCAGCCTTATGTATCTTATAACACAGGTAACATGCAAACATCAGTAGACAGGTAAGACAAAAAGCAAAGAAAACAATTTCCACATCATTTACAGGTGACATGTCCCTTTTAGGTTCTTCCGTACTATTCAATTGGCATCGAGATGTCATATAAACATGCAGCAGCTTACCTCACTCATCGATACAGAGTATAGACACACAGGAACCTCAGATATACTAATTGGCAAGATAAGGTCTTACCTCACAGTACTGTTTTTATATATCTGAGGTCCTCTGGTCCCGTCCTCAGGTCGATCGATGAGTGGGTCGGCACTCTATCGGCTGCACATCAGACGATCTCGAGCCCCACGTTGGGCGCCAATTTCTGTCGGGGGTTAAGTTCCCCCGGGATGGATGTCACTGTAATCCTAATTAAATATAGAACAGGTACGAGCTCGGGAAAACAAACTACAGACACACCCAGGAGTCTAGTAAGAATGATTTTGTTTATTGTATAGGTCATACAAGTTTTAAAGGCAAGTTGGTTACACAACAGTCATATGACCAATGTACATATTTGGTCTTTCCGGTTCCGCTGCTAGGCAGATTCACAGTTTCTCATAATATGTGTTACTTCTCATCACTTATCTGTATGTTTTCTTTTAACTTTCTTGAGAACAGCAAGGCCTTGAATGCTATCTCAGACTTAGTGTCTGCAAAAACTCTAAATTATGCTGACTCTCTGCAAAACATTTCACTCTGGGTAAAGAGAATATAACATATAATACAAGTTATAATTTTAACCCTTACATGGACACCGTAATATTTCAGGATTGAAATTTATTGTACTAACAGAAAATGTGCAATATGCATTAAACCAAAATTTGACCGGTGCAAAAGTATGGGCACCTCAACAGAAAAGTGACATTAATATTTAGTAGATCCTCCTTTTGCAAAAATAACAGCCTCTAGTCGCTTCCTGTAGCTTTTAATCAGTTCCTGGATCCTGGATGAAGGTATTTTTGGCCATTCCTCTTTACAAAACAATTCCAGTTCAGTTAAGTTTGATGGTCGCCGAGCATGGACAGCCCGCTTCAAATTATCCCACAGATGTTCAATGATATTCAGGTCTGGGGACTGGGATGGCCATTCCAGAACATTGTAATTGTTCCTCTGCATGAATGCCTGAGTAGATTTGGAGCTGTGTTTTGGATCATTGTCTTGCTGAAATATCCATCCCCGGCGTAACTTCAAATTCGTCACTGATTCTTGTACGTTATTCTCAAGAATCTTCTGATACTGAGTTGAATCCATGCGACCCTCAACTTTAACAAGATTCCCTGTGCTGGCATTGGCCACACAGCCCCAAAGCATGATGGAACCTCCACCAAATTTTACAGTGGGTAGCAAGTGTTTTTCTTGCAATGCTGTGTTTTTTTGACGCCATGCATAACGCCTTTTTGTATGACCAAGCAACTCAATCTTTGTTTCATCAGTCCACAGGACCTTCTTCCAAAATGAAGCTGGCTTGTCCAAATGTGCTTTTGCATGCCTCAGGCGACTGTTTGTGGCGTGCTTTCAGAAACGGCTTCTTTCGCATCACTCTTCCATACAGCTTCTCCTTGTGCAAAGTGTGCTGTATTGTTGACCGATGCACAGTGACACCATCTGCAGCAAGATGATGCTGCAGCTCTTTGGAGGTGGTCTGTGGATTGTCCTTGACTGTTCTCACCATTCTTCTTCTCTGCCTTTCTGATATTTTTCTTGGCCTGCCACTTCTGGGCTTAACAAGAACTGTCCCTGTGGTCTTCCATTTCCTTACTATGTTCCTCACAGTGGAAACTGACAGGTTAAATCTCGGAGACAACTTTTTGTATCCTTCCCCTGAACAACTATGTTGAACAATCTTTGTTTTCAGATCATTTGAGAGTTGTTTTGAGGAGCCCATGATGCCACTCTTCAGAGGAGATTCAAATAGGAGAACAACTTGCAATTGGCCACCTTAAATACCTTTTCTCATGATTGGATACACCTGGCTATAAAGTTCAAAGTTCAGTGAGGTTACAATACCAATTTTGTGCTTCAGTAAGTCAGTAAAAAGTAGTTAGGAGTATTCAAATCAATAAAATAAGGGTACCCAAATTTTTGCACCGGTCAAATTTTGGTTTAATGCATATTGCACATTTTCTGTTAGTACAATAAGCCTCATTTCAATCCTGAAATATTACTGTGTCCATCAGTTATTAGATATATCAAATTGAAATGGCTTTTGCAAACACCCAAATATTTAGAACTAAAAATGATTAAGATTAATAGGGGTGCCCAAACTTTTTCATATGACTGTATATATATATATATATATATATATATATATATATATATATATATATATATACACATACATACATACATACATTCACGTGTGTGTGTGTATATATAGGAAAATACGTGTAAAGAGACACACCTATATATTTACACATACATAAGTATGTATACTGGACATAAATGAAAAACTGCTAGGAGGTGCAGTGGGCGGATGCTTGCTGGGGGGGGGGGGGAGCTGCCTGGAAAAAGCTCTGACACTCCCACAACAAGGAACTAGAAACAGGGAAGTATTGCATGAGCTTGAAAATGGTGAGGAATGGTAAAAAAAAAGTCCAAAACCACATAAATGTACTCAGTTATGTTTATTCATTCACAAGACAAGCATTTCCTGCCTTTAGTCAATTTTCTTAGTCCTGGAAAACACCTTTATGTAACTTCAGTAAGGCAAGACATTGGGACACGATGGGTTAACCTATCTCTATTACAGAACTTGCACTGCTGAATTGGCCCCTTGACTGATTTAATTGTCTAATGCTTTATTAGATTGTTCCTCTATCCCCTCTTCAAAGCTCCACACCTACCTTACGTTAGTCCCTAGGCCGAGGAAGGACCATCTAGACAGCTATGGCCCTATTGCTACCTATCTAAAAGAAAAAAAGAAAAAAAAACTATCACGTTATACTTAATTTAATCCAGGTGGTCAAAACTCTCCTTTTTTGTGGGATTTCTGCCATTAAAATGACAATTCTCCCTAAATTATTCTACCTCTTCAACACTCTTCTCATTTCAGAGTCCCTCATGGATCTTAGGGCCCTGCAGTCTCTCATGCTTAAATCCATTTGGGCATGGAAAAGAGACAGACTTGTTAGAAGTCGGACTTCTGCAGGGATTGGTGGTACCACACATTTTAAAACATCTGCCTTGCCATAATATTTTTAGTGGGGTGAAATTGAGAAGTTGTGGCTGGCCTCTGTGCATCCAATTTCCTCTAGAACAACCTATATGCTGCCTCCTCATCTATGATGCCAGACCCTATAGTTTTCACCAGAGAGATCTGGTAGACCTGCTCTAGTCGATTTCTGCTTGCCTGCCCCCGATCCCTCCCTAACATTTTTCCTATTTCACTCAGGATTCCTAGAAAGCCTCACTGCTGCAATGACCAGACCTCGGATGGAAAAAGACCTTTTCAGATTTGTGGACTATAAGAATTGGGGCTGCTTTTCTTTGAGGAGTTGCAGGAGAAGTTATCCCTGCATCCAAGTTCAACTACATTTTGATGTCGCTATGGCACCTTTCTATTCTGTGCCCCTCAGGTCTCTCCTCACTGTATTTGAGTATTTGTTACTCTGAGACCTCAGCTAAAGGCCTGATTTCAGGCGTATATGACATCCTCTCAATCCCTGCACTGGTGTAAATGTCCTGACATGCTTACATGGCTAAATGGGAGGAGTACCTGGTAAGATCCATCCCTGATAGGATCTGATGTCTTGTCTGTCAATGGATGACAAAGTCATCTATTTGTTCGGTTTACAAGTAGAACTAATATAAGCTATTACCAAGATGGTATTATACACCCAAACTACCTTAAAGGGATATTCCCAAGAACATAATCATATATATATTTGTAGATAATTAAAAGTTAAGCATTTTTGCAAATATAAGTAGTTAAAAATTCTGCAGCGTTTTAAAGATTTTCTCTAACCATCTTAGTGGTGACAGTCTGTTGTCTTGATCGGTTGCCAATGGATAGGACCACAAATGCAGAAACTTTCTATGGCCTGGGACTTGTCAGGAACCCAGCCATAATTTTCTTATTGTAGGAGGGTTATCAGGCAGGGACACTACATGTATGAGAAGATATCCCGGCCACAATAAGGAAATCATAGCTGATTTTCTGACTTTAGAAAGGTCCTGCATTCATGGTCATATTCACTGGCAACCGATCAAGACAACAACTAGTAACCACAAGATATTTAGAGAAAATCTTTAAAACGCTACAAAATGTTTAATTACTTATATTTGCAAAAATGTTTAACTTTTAATTATTTACAAATTTTAAAATGATTATGTTCATGGGAATACCCCTTTAACGCAAATATTCCAGCCAGCTGTTGGTGCAGCAAACTCCAAGGATGCTCGATTTTTTACATATATTGGAGTTGTACACTACTCCAGCCATTTTGGACTGATATTGGGGCTTATACGCTGGGTTCTGGACATGGATATTCCCCTAGATCCCCAATTCTACCTGCTTAACGTCCCCTCCTAACGTATTCAGAAAATGTCCATGAAACTACCTCTCCATCTTTTCACAGCCACTAAATGCTTACTTGCAAGGCGATGGGGGCTGACATCAGCACTATGGAGCATCTCACGGTACAGTGCAGAATAGACTGTAGGCCTTTCAGGCAATCTGATCTCCCTGGGACTCTTACTTTATTTCAGCTACAGGTGCATCTCAATAAATTAGAATATTTTTGAAACGTTCATTCATTTCAGTAATTCAATTCATAATCAGCGTCTTCCATGATTGTGTGTCCTACTGAACCAGACTGTGGGACCATTTAAAGGCTTAGGAAACCTTGGCAGGTGACACACTGAATTTACAATACTGAACTTTTTCACAATTTTTTAATTTTCTTAGATTTGTGTTTTCATTACCTGTAATCCATAATCAACATTTACAGAAATAAAACACTTGAAATAGAACACTCTGTGTGTAAAGAATCTAGAAAATATAGGAGGTCACTTTTTTAATTTACTGAAAGAAATAAACATTTCAAAGATATTCTAATTTTTTGAGATGCACCTGTACCTAGAGGTGTTATGGGAACTCATTGGTGACAGGGACCTTTTCCCATCTGGTGGTTTTACCCCCTTGTTTGTACCACTTTTGTTTCTTGCTCTGTCTGTTTAGTCTTGCTTCTTTCTCTTTACCATTTCACTGTTTTATCATCTGTCTTAAAGTAGAAAAAAATCTTGAGATTCTGTATGTATTAAAGTTTAGCCAATTTTATGTACAGATTTAAAGTGCAAATTAATGCTTTAAATGAGTCTTTATCTGACCTTCCTTTTAGAGCTAACAAAGTAGAGTAGAAGACTCCGGTACCATAAATGTATTTTTAAACTTTATTGTAGAATAGGCAGTATTTTCTAAATCTGTGTTTTTCAAAGTGTAATGCAGGCCTCATAGATAGTTGCCCCCTACTTATTGGTGAGGTGTAGCTGGTGAGGCAGTTTTACCAGAAGTGACTATAAGCTGCAGAGTCCTTTCTGTGACTGCAGTAATCTCTGTTTTAGGAACATATTTGACTTATTTTGTATTTAATATTATACAGAGTCCTACACAATACTTTGCACACTGGCTGACATTTTATAGGTACATTAAAGGGGTTTCTGAGGCTTATTGATGACCTTCCTTGAATGGGGCTGAGCTGTGAACAGGCCATGTGACCAATGAATGTGATCTCATATGGCCTGTGAGGCAGTAGTCGCGTTCAGGGATCAAATAACTGATCCATGGGTCTTTGGACCCTATTGATCATTAATTAATAAAGCCCAGAAAACCCCTTTAATAATGATGATAATACATTTTTTTTTTTATGTAACGCAAATATTTTCAGCAGGACTTTACAAACCAGAGGGTATATGTACAGACAAAATTAGACATTACAGAGTAATAAATTAATCATTTCAAACTATAGGCATGAGAACCCTGCTCACGAGAGTTTACAATCTGTGTGAAAGAAAGGGAACACAAGATATTTGTGCTTGTACAATGGGTCGGCCATCTGAGTAACACAAAGTTGAATGAGACTTTCATCCTCCCGATGCGTATTTACGGATATAATGTGTGTTGATATGCAGGGTTACTGTCTGGAGAAGTTTTGGAGACATGAGTTGGAGGTTAGAATTATGGAGGATGTTGGTCTTAGATCACTTGCAGAAAGGAGAGTACAGGTAGGGTGACATATTAACTTCATAGGTTGATCAGGTAATTGCCATATGTATAATGTGCCTTGTATACCTAGAGCTCCAATATACTCTGAAAAGTGATAAGAAGAGATGTTTCATTGTAGTAACTCATTGTTTACCAGCCTCTGACACATAATCATTTAATTTTGTTATATATTGTTAGCCACATTTCCAGACAACCACTTTTCATATGTCCTTTAGGGCATATAGACCTTAAAAGAGTAAAGTCACTTTTTTTAAGAAACCTCTCTAATAACTGAAATAGAGAACTGCGGCGGTGGAGAGCCACTGATCCTTTAGACAACATGGCCTAACATGTATTACATGGTCTCCCATTTATTTGCATAGGTGCATTGCCATATTTTTCCTTATAGAGGGCCTTTCACCACCTTCACCATCCCCGACTTTTTGCATTCTTTAATATATGCCGCTCCACTGATCTAAAGCACAGTTGTAATTTTTTCTCTGGCCCCCACCATTCCCATGCAGTTACGTTGGTTTCAGCGCTCAGTGTTCTAATTAGGCTCTCTACTGTCAGGTGGGTGGTCCTGGGCTGCAACAGATATTTAGGGATCACCCACCATAGGGCTAGGAAAAAAAATTCTAACTCTAGCTGAAATCAGTGGAGTGGCATCTCTTAAAGGTTGCAGAGAGTTTGAGTGTGTAAAAAGTTGCTCTTTACATGTCCCCTACAGGAAGAATGTCTGGCTGTATGATTGAAGCCAATCACAAGCCAGTCTGCATTTATTAAAAGGTTTTACCTGATGGAGCAGACTTTTTTATTTGTTTCCATAATGATTCTTTTTTTTTTTTTTTTTTTTATGGAAAAATTACAGAAAAGTGCAGAATACCCTGTCAACAGCATTTCTTGATTTTCCTGTTTTTTTTGGGATATTGATGGCCTAACCTTGGAATAGGCCATAAAGTATTAGATCAATGATATTGGATCCTTGGCACCTTTATCGATCAGCCGTTTTAAGGAATCTCAGCAGTCTGTAAGGGAATTTCTTAATGAAGGTTGAGATGACCTGTATCTCATTAATGTGCTCAATTTATGTTTTGATTTTTTTGCATATTAAAATAAATAACCTAAAGTAAATGACTTGTTTACATGGCTGACTTCATGACCCAATAGAATTGTACAGTAGGAGTTTCTGTTATCACTTTGATAGCCTTGTAGTATTTTTATTTACTTTTGTGTTTTCCTATTTTTATTCACATGGATGTCCTTAAAGTATGTAAGCATTGCTATGAAATTTCTGCAACTCCTACCTTTTCATGTTTGAAGGGTTTTATGAAGCTGTTTGTGCCTCATTCTTATGTTGTGACCTTCAGTAAGGATATTCTGGGAAATGGTTAGATAGAAAGAATGTAAATACACGCAAATCAACCATACTGATTGTTTTCTCTGTATGTGCATTATTTATTAATGAATCTAAGTACAGTTACACATGAATAAACAGAGTCAAAATCGACCTCGTCCTTCACTTTTCAAGGTCATTCTACAAATATTTATAAACCTTTCAGCAAAACAGTCATGATTTTGATATTTCGAGAACAAAAGCATTGTGTTAGGTATTGTGTGATACATTCTCTGTATAAGCTGGTAATAATAAACATGCATCACATTTCCTCTTGAAAAATTTAGTTGTCGCAGTCGCTATGTGGTAGTAGCCTTAGTTGTAAAGCAGTTGTTAGCAGGGAACATACTGTAATTGAAGGGCAAGAATTTGTGGATCTTCTGTTCCTTTAGCTAATTGTCATTATGGTTAAATGTGTTGCAACCAGTTATGTTTCTTTTGTGTTAACACATTTTACTTAAAGGTCTTTTCCGCCTATTAAAAGATATATATTTAATAGAATTTGAAAGAAGGATGGTTAGCATTGGGAAATGGTACTCGCCTCTATTTGATCACCTAATGCACTAGTTCCAAAACTGCCTGTGTCCTCACTGTTCTTCTCTTGCTTGTGTCCCGCAAACATACAGGAAATGATTTGGAGATTACTACTCAGTCACTGCTGCGGCCAGTAATGGGCTGTGTTGGTATCTCCAAGTATTTCCTTTGTGTCAAGAGACAATGACTTTTTGTTAATCCAAGAGGAGTGCCTGTTGTACCATGTGCAATTGTTGTACCAACTGCAGTTGCAGGACTTTTCGCCCCTCGATTTTCGGCGAAATATGCGACAGAGTCTCGTACAGAGACTCCGATGCAGATGTGAACGAAGCCTTAGTTTGCATGTTGTATGTTTACACAACAGAAGTAGAATGGCTTGAGCTACAGGTTCTGGAGCTGAATCATCTGCTGGAATTAGTGGCAAGATTGAGCATGATGCCCCTCTGTCCTCTCGATTGTTTACAGGGCTGAATTTGGTGCTGATTTTGAAATGGAATCCACCTCAAGATCAGCGCAGAATTACACCGTGTTAACATACCCTTAAAGGGGTATTCCCATGATGATAACCATATCTATATTTGTAGATAATTAAAAGTTAAACATTTTTGCAAATATAAGTAGTTAAAAATTCTGCAGAATTTTAAAGATTTCCTCTAAAAATCATAGTGGCGACAGTCTGTTGTCTTGATCGGTTGCCAATGGATACGACCACAAATGTAGAAACTTTATATGGTCTGGGACTTGTCAAAAATACAGCTATGATTTTCTTATTGTAGCTGGGTTATCAGGCAAGGACACTACATGTATCAGAAGATATCCCGGCCACGATAAGGAAACCATTGCTGATTTTCTGACCTTAGAAAGATCCTTCATTCATGGTCGTATCCATTGGCAATCGATCAAGACAACAAGACTGTGACCACAAGATATTTAGAGAAAATCTTTAAAACTCTGCAAAATGTTTAATTACTTATATTTGTGAAAATGTTTAACTTTTAATTATCTACAAATTTAAAAATGGTTATATTCGTGGGAATACCCCTTTAATGTTTGAAGCATGTATTTTTTTTACACATGCATTTTAAAACACTGGAAAAAAATGTCAGGCCTTTAATGCATGCACGCCACCATTCACAGTGTTAGACTTTTTTCAGTTCTTAAAATATACATCTGACGTGTAGCACAAGTGTGGTGTCAACAGATCTTAACTGCATAATTGCTGTAGCATACATTTATCACAGTGAAATGATGAGTCACTCTGGTGGTCTTTAGGGTCTTTTTATTTTTGAAACCATATAGTTTTAAGTGAAGTTTTGTTTCTGTGGTAGCAGTAAACCGCTTAAATGCACCACTAATTCTGTGTGTGAACATTTTTTTTTTTTTCAATGATTAATATATCCAGTATTCTAGTTTTTAGAGATCTACACAGGCATGTACACAGTATATACTGCAGCTCTAAAATGTATAGGAGATTATTGAATTATAATATATTAAATTCATAATATATTTTCTAGAGTATTCTCTTTTTTTTTTTCTGATAGGTATTAAACCATTAGACTACTACCCATTGCAGCCTTGTGATTGTTCCACCTAAACATGGAGCTAAAGCCCTATTTTCACCCAAGTAGTATGGAAAGTTTCTCTTTTTTTTCCTTTTTTTTGGGGGGGGGGAGGGCACTAAGTACATATGAATAGTTATGAGAACAAGAGTGAGGGAAGGCAGTGGTATCACTGTCAACCAGATTTCACAGGTTATGCCAGTCAGAACTGTGACAAAGCAAAAGGCAGCAAGTCTGCCCTACTATTAATACAGGTAATATGAACCCAGAATCATGACAGAAGCTCTTATCGCATTTTTCCAGATTTATTTCTGCTTTCAGTATGGTATTACAAGTCTTTGCAGAGAATTATGCACAGCAGTTTCCATAATCTATACAAATGCTGTTGCAGAAATTTCCATTTTTGTTCATATCTGCATTAAAAAATGACTGAGTTTAGTAAAATATACACCCGTACATAATGTATCTTTTCTGGGGAAATCCTTTCTTTTCAGAAGGGGTTAATGTCACAGGTTTTTTTTTCTTATTCTCTTATTTGATCACAAAGTGAACTTCTTAAAACAGTATAACATAAAGTCATCTTTTTACCCTAAAATTAAAGAGTAAAAACAGAATGTGAAGCAATTTGGGATAATGCACAAACAATAGAAATGCTGAATTTAGTGACTTGCTTCAATAATTTTTCCTGCTGCTGATTAAAGCTTCTGGATTCAGCAATTAAAACTTTTAATTACTCTTAATAGCCATAAAACTCAATGACTACTAGAGGGTGTTAGGATTATGCAGCATTGCAGGAAAAGTTTCCCGATAGCATCAATAGGCAGAATTTTTCTTAAGATTAAATATTAGCAAATTGGTTTGGCAATTATCAAAAACCTCATGACATATCATAAAAGCATGAATTAAAATGGCAATAATTGTCTTTATAGATAGCAAAAGATAACATGATTTCATCAGATGGTAGGATGTCCTTGCTCAGCTTTTTCCCCCACTGAATTCCATTGTGACTGCTTTATACTATCATGTTCTTTTAATAATTTACCGTCAAATAGAGTACACACAAGTCCATAAGAATCTTAAAGCTTTGTCTTAACCGTCATTAAAATATTAAAATGACATGAGAAAATGACTCTATCAAGTATATGGAAACTTTTCACTTATAAAAAGTATGTAGAGTTATTAAAAAAAAAAAAATTAAAGGAACACTGTAGAAAGCTGATACACAGCTTTATGCTTAAATCCTGGAAAATTCCTTTAACAATTATAAGGAAACCCCTGTTCGTGTTATAAACATACTTGAATAGGGGATGTACAGGTAAGGTCAGTCTTAAGGCAGTTACCTTGTAACCTGACAATTCGCATGGTGGAAACTTTTACTTGTTCCCAGAAGCATAGCTGTCAGAGAGAGAAACCACATAACTGCTATGGGGGCCTACTGGGAAGGACAACCGTACTGAAATGCTTTGCCTTCCTCCTGTCACACATCATGGTGTTTGCTGGAGGCGAACTCTATGGCATGATTACAGATTTTCACAGTTCCATGTGAATTCAGCATCAGCTGTATTTATCAATATACTTTACTGCTGACTGTGTGGAGGGAAGCAAGGGATTTGGAGCATTGTGTGTGAAAATCACAGCTGCCACACATAAAGATTATGAAATTATAGGGGAAGTAATAAGGTGGGCCTAATAAAATACTACAAATGAATTTTGCTATGACAGACATTGTGTTATTTTTCACATCAGGAAATGATTCAATAAAAATTAATGAATAAATGCTCTGTTTGCATCAAGCTCAGGCTTTACAGTCATATTTGAACAGTCGCACAGAATGTATTCCTTAATGCTTACACTGTATATCTACCTCTTGTTGTTGTTAAAAATAAATAAATAATTAATGGGGGGATCCATACTCTATGCAGTTGGCCAGGACAGTGTGTGATAAGTGGGTTTCCATCTGCTGAGACCCCACAAGCTTGCTATGGGATTGCCAGAGATGGCCAAATGCTGTATTCTGCTCTCTTATACCGCCACTGATCAGCTAGTTCTCACCTATGCTATGAAGAGGTAAAAAGTTTAAATAGACGTTAACGTTTCAGAAAATTTAGTCCTTTTTTTTATGTGATTCTGGACCATTAATTAATGTACTTTATTTAAAAGTGTTGATGTTTTCTGACTGAAAAACCTCTTTAACCCCTTGCCGACATCCACTGTACTATTATGGCAGATGTCCGCTCTTTAAAGATGCAGAGCGGGCACCATAAACAGCGGGCCTCCACTGTTTTACTCAGAGGTAATGTCCTCAATCAGTGTTTTCTCTGATTGCAGGAATTTATTTGTTTTATGCCTCCCCATCCAAGTAAAAAAAATATTCTCTACATTGCAAATAAAAATAATCAAAAACAAACAAATTAGGCATCCCTGCATCAGAAAATGCCTGACCTTTTAGCCTCTCAAATGAAATTGAATAAATTGTCTAAGCAAAAAATATATATTGTGTTGCAAAAAAGACGCCTTACACAGCTCCGTAAAGAAAAATATCAAAATAGTTATAGGTGTCTAAAATAATTTTTAGTTTTTGATTTTTGTTAAAAAAATGGCAAAAACAATATAAGTTTGGGATCTCTGTAATTGTGCCAACCCAAAGAATATAAGGAACATGTAATTTTTACTGCAAAGAAAATGATGCAACTGAGGTTTTTCTCTAATTCTACTCAATTCTGAAATTTGTTTGCGGTTACCAATACATTTTATGGAATATTAAATGGTACCATTACGAAGTACAATTTGTCCCGCACAAAACAAGCCCTGTGAAACTGAAAACTAAACAAGTTATGGCTTTAGAAAGGCAGGGAGTAAAAAACCGAAGATTTAAAATAAATAAATAAACAAAAAATGGCTGTGGTTGGGAGGGGAGATTCCTGCCACCAGATGTCTCCCTCCTTGCTAATTTCACTACCTGTTACTAGGGAAGGTCCTTCTTTAGAAACCCAGCTGGCTTAAAAAGGGAACACACAGTGTATGGGGAGGGCAGGTCTCTCATCATAGCCTCTGCATGTTTACACACAGCTTTGTAGTTCTGTGCCCCCTGTGTGAGTTTGTAGAGAGAGCAGTTGGTACATTCTCACAACTCACAATGAATGTATGGAGAGTGTATGTATTTTCGACTAGCTACTTGTTTTATTATTGATGGAATGTCATAGACAGCCACAGCTTTCCTGATTGTGCTCAAATTTCTCTTTTTCTGTGTCAAGCATCCAGAATCATAACCTGGATTTGAAGTCCATTGTTCTTGCATCTCCTACGTTATGTTCATTTGGGCTTTTTGCTTTTTTACGTTTTTTCCTGACAGGAATACATGTAAGAAAACCACTAATAGTAGCAATGGATTGGGCTCAGACTTCGCTGTATTGTACACACCACCTGCCTCATAGGGAAATTCCTAATGTACTACAGTGACAAAGGGGCTATTAGCAGCTGAAAAACTGATAGGATACCACGTATGAAGGCTTATACAGCCAGAGAACAGCAAAACACTGTACATATTTCAACTTTTGTTGAAAACTCAGGAACCCTTTACATTTTTAGACAACCTTGTTTAGTATTAATAAGCTAAATAATTTGTTACCAAACCAATAAAGCTGACAAAGCAGATGCTTAAAATAACAGACCAAGCTTTGTTTTTTATTTAACCCTTTTTCACCACAGCACTGTACTAGTATGCCATGGTGAGCATATAGTTAACGTCCAATGGCCTACTAACATGCTGATGTGAAACAGAAACAGTGCCTGCTATATTCCTGCCATCTTCTGGCTGTATTATTCAGCCAGGACCTGGATCCTGCTGTTGGAGTTGGCAATAACTCCGGTAAACATGGAGGTTAATCCCTTCATTCACTCCCTCAGCCCCCTGCTGGGGTTTAGGAGGGGTTGTCATAGTAGCCAGGTAACCTAAAACTGGCTTCCAGTCTGGCATATACAGATGCCTATTAAGTCCTTTTAGAAAAGGGACCTAATAGGCACTTGCTAAAATGTATATTATACAGAAATTTAGAAGCGTTGCAGTACATTGTACAAGTAAGACAAGATAGCTCAATTTACTTTGTGAGACTGTAAAATAAATCTAAAAAATAGTCTAGGACCCTACATTGCAGAAAAGCTTCCTTTTTTTGTTGCAGATTTTGCAGTAGTTTTTTTTTTCAGGCAAAGGAGTGGATATAACAGAAGGGAAATTTTTATAAATGCTTCCTTTTTATATTTTACATTCCTTTTCAAGTCATTATTGACTTTGGCTCATAAAACCGCAGCAAAATCTGCAACAAAAAAGGCATCTTTTCCGCAACGTGGGACCTTAGCCTGGAAGTGTTTAAGGCTGCAGTACGCTGTGTTTTTGTAAATCGCAGCATGTCAATTATACATATGTTTTCCATATAAGTATAATTGAGGCAGAAAGTCTGCAGAGGAAAACTCTGTAGACTTTCTGTGAAAAGAACTGCGGATAAAACGAGATACGTTTCTGCCACGCTTTTTAGCTGCAACTTGAACATTTAGGCTAAAGCCCCATGTAGCAAGTCCCCCTTTTTGATTTCTCATCCCCCTATTTTTGGTGAGATTGCCATCCTTTGGAACGAGATCCAGGGGCAGAGATCCGTTACTATAACAGCTGGGAGCCTACTGAAGGCTCCCAGGCCTCTCATTAGTATAGGTCTATTTCAGCCTGCTGTAAGAGGTAATATACCTCTTTGAATTTCTCACTATACTGCAATGCATTACCGATCCAATACCCTGTGGTTTTGAAAATGAAAGTTAATATTTTTAATTTTTTTTGTATAATTAAAAAGTACATCTGGCCCCACAAAAAAAAGACGCCTTATGCATCTTTGTCAACGGAAATATAAAAAAGTTAAGTGTGTCGGAATATGACGACTCCACGACTCCAAGAAATTGTTAAATAAAAAAAAAAACTGTATAAATTTGGTATTCCTGGAATTGTACCAACCCATAGAATACAGGTGATTTGTCATTTTGACTGCACATTGATTATTGTAAAAATGATGCTCAAAGTCATACAAATGCAATTTCTCTCCAATTTCACCCTATTCTGCGGACTTTTTGCTTCCATTATACCTAGCCTATCGGCGTTTCCGTAGGTATAATTGCCACGTTTACGCCACGTGGGGCCCCCGGCCTAAATCTGTAGATGCACAGTGAGTTTATGTTGAAGATTGTGCTGCGTTCTTTATTGTTTGTTTGTTTTTTTTAAAAGAGATTCTATCATTAAAAAAAAGATTTGAAACTAAAATCACGTAGGAATAGCCTTTAGAAAGGCTATTCATCTCTTACCTTTATTTTGCAGGTCCACGCCGCCGTTTTTGAATTTTTGGTTTCTTTCTTGATTATGCTAATTGAGCTCAGAAAGCCCATGGGGCGTTCCCCCTGTGCTCAGAAAGCACAGCCTCGTCACAGGTTACAGCTATGCCTCTCTTCTCGTGCTGATGTGTCTCCGCAATGTCTGCACCCGCCGAGCGCATCTTCAGGATCCAAATCCCGTGCATGCTCAGTCGGCTCTGCCACTTCGCGTTGGAGAGAGCCGACTGCGCATGTTCAGTCGGCCATTTTGATGTGGTCTCTGGAGTTCTAAGGAGTACTAAGCATGCTCAGTATGATCTGTACTCCTTAGAACTAAACAAGCGTAAGAGACCACATCAAAATGGCCAACTGAACATGCACAGTCGGCTCTCTCCAACGCGAAGTGGCAGAGCCGACTCAGCATGCGCGGGATTTGGATCCCAAAGACGCGCTCGGCGGGTGCTGACGTTGTGGAGACTCGTCAGCACAAGAAGAGAGAGGCGGCGCTGGAACCTGTGACGAGGCTGTGCTTTGAGAACAGGGGGGAACGTCCCCTGTGCTTTCTGAGCACAATTGGCATAATCAAGAAAGAACCATAAATTCAAAAACGGCGACACGGCCCTGCAAAATAAAAGGTAAGAGATGAATAGCCTTTTTTTAATGATAGAATCCCTTTAAGCCAAAGTTGTGAATTCAGTAGGAAGGAAAAGTATACATCCTTCCTTTTATATTCCCTGTTCTTTTTTAATCTACTCCTGGTTTTTGGCTCAAAAAAACAGCAAAATATGCAACAAAAATTCAATGTGTGTGTTCAGGCTAAAAGTGTTTTCATAGCCTATCCACAGCTTGCCATAAATGTGCAGAGAGGTGGGTTCTACCTCAGAGAATTGAACCTTCTCGATCCCGATGAAGAGGTGGCTGTGCATATGTGGCTCTCTTTACAGCTATTTAGGCATTCTGAAAAATAGAGGATGTTTGGCTGTTTTTGGATTTCCAATAAAAGTGAACGGAGAGAACTATGTATTATACATCCACCTTTCAATTCATAGCCTCACTGGGTGCTCCCCCATTTTGGTGAAAGGAGTCTTAGAGGAAGGTCCTACATCTGTCATCCACAAAATAAGATATACTTGTCCCAGAAAAAACCATTTAATTTCAGGACATGTGAAAAGCAAGAGTACAGTCTGTCAATGTGTTACCAGTAGTTTTCATTTAAGCTATAAAGTGCAACATTTTCAGCAATGGTTAAATAAGTGTTCTCAGTGATGTTCAATGTGCATTTCTCAGAGTTTATGTCAAAAAGATTGATGTGGAATTTAAAAAAAAAAAAAAAAAAAAAATAGCAGTCAGGTCTCTTTCAATTTTGCTTTGTTCAGAGCCTTGGAATACCGTTTTTTCCCACTTCCATTTAACCAGTCAGGCAGCACCGGAGAATGAGTTTTGCATGTTTTAATGGACAGCTGCTGCAGCTTTCCATTTGTTGTGCTGTAAAGGTATTACATTTTTCTACATGTTTCTATACTGACACTTAATAGATCACTGACCGTAGACACGTTTATCAGAATGAATGGCACAGCTTGTTCTTATATAGCTCTATTTCAGCCCTATTGTATTCAGAACACATTCTTATGCTCTTACATCTACCAAAGTGTTTCGTGGCACATGCACAGACAACTGAAACAATATCCAGCTGTTTGCAAGTGGTTAAGGTATTAAATAATCAAATGATTGAGATATCTGGAAGCAAGAGTGTAAAATAGAGTGAAAAAATACTGTATATTGTTACTTTTTTAATTTATTCTAGTACACAAACTACAATGTATTGTATTTACCAAGTGGTTTAAAATAAGACATTGGAGGGATTTATCATGTATTTTTTTTTTTTTTATTATTAATATAGCTATTTTTGCACCAAAGTTCACAACTTTTGGCTCATTTTCTGAAACATGGGCATGTTAGGGACAGGCCATTAAATAAATTAGGCGCACGTTAAAGGGGATCTTTCACCATCTCCACCAACTCCAACTCTTTTCATCCTTCAATAGATGCCACTCAGGACAATTGCAACCAGCATACAGGGAAAGACAAGTGGGTACTGTACATCGTCCATATATACAGAATAAGGGTAGTTACTTAGAGCTATACCCTGCATACAAGACTACTGTGCCAGTAGTCATATAAACAGAATAAGAGCAGATACTAAGAATTACACACATCATTCAGAACAAAATAAGTGGTAATGTGCAGTGTCTGAAATTTCAGGACAGGAGTAGTGATACTGTACAGTCTCTATATAAAGGGCATTAGAAGTACTACTGCACTATGCATTGGTTTTACATACAGGGCATTAAAAATAGTACTTTGCATTGTCTTCATAAAGGACAGACACACATCATACTGTACACAATAAATACAAATACAGTAAGCAATGAGCAGGTAAGCACTCCAAAAATAGAATAAAATAAAAGGTGTTGATGTACTTTTCACACTTCATGCTTGAGTGTGAAATGTCCGTCCGGTTCTGCTCATTCACGTTTGGTTATACCTTTATGTTGACTATTACTGGGCTTTATGTATGCTATTATGTTATATGGATTGTTATTTATTAAAGTAATAAGCTAATAGGGATATGCCCTTTATTTCCATATTTTACAGGATGATCTGATTGTATTTGAGGCTCAGCAGTAATTTGTGTGTAGATCTGTGTTGGTTGGTTATGTATTTTAATATTTATTATACTATGTATAATTTTAATAAAGATGTTTATCAAGGACCTTTTGGTCATGTGATGTTATCACATGATGTGCTCTGCAAAGATCCTGCAATCAAAGAAAAAATAAGGGGAAAAAAAGACTGTGGACAAGGAGGCTCCTGCCAAACATTGGTGTATACGTGGATTGCTATAGATCAGTGTTATGTAGAATTTCCTACCACATACACAAATGTGTGCAGGATTGTTCAGGAATGCAGGGTAGAAGGCTCAACTGCCACTTCCTGCTGTCCTGGGAAAGCACCGCCTGAGGCTAAAGGCTCACCACACCTTATGGATGTTGGTCCCTGGCGCCATTCCACTGATTCTGGCAAAGTTTCTTATTCCTGAGCAATAAGTACTGTTGGTTTCAGCACCAAATATTCTTATTGGGCTCACTACTGTCAGGATCCTAGAATGCATAGTCCATTGTTCTTAAAGCACAAGTAAAGTTTAATTTATTTTTTCTAAACTCTGTAGTGCAGGTAAAGAGAACAAACTTTGTAATATACTAAAGAAAAGTGCTTGTGTCTTTAAGTATTTCTCCTATCTTTAATTTACATCTGAGTGGTTTTATCCTGTACGCCTTACACAAAGCAGATCAGTTTACAATGGAGTCTATGGAGAGGATGAAAGAGAGACAGATATGGGGCCATCTACAGAATTAATTGCATCATTACTATCAGGAGAAGACTGGATAGTAATTCTCGATAACCCGGCTGTACTGTAAAAGAAAACTGACTCTCTGTATTGTAGATGTCTCCTCCTTTTGTTCTTATGTACAGATTTGCTTACAAAAAGTTTTTTTTACAGATCAGTGGCAGGAGGACAGAAATGAGTGAAGAAATATACATTTTTCTAACAAAAAAGTATATTACAAAGTGTTATATTCCCTTGAACTAAGAATTTTGAAACGTTTTGTTACTCTTTAACCCCTTCAGACGAGAGCCTATTGAAGGCTCCCAGGCTTGTATTCTATATATTTCTATTACAGTCTTCGTCTTATTAGATTTGCATATAAATGCCTGGCCTATCGCATTTCATGGGTAGCAATTACTAATACACTGTTAGAGAGATATAAGGGTGGTGATCTAAGATATGGATTAACTAGGACCAAGTACAGAAACAGTATATGGGCCCCTTTATTATGTGTCTGCCTATAAGGCATTTACAGTATGATATTGACACAGTTTATGCTGTAGATGTCTTTAAATGAACATATGCATTTAATGTGGCTCAATCTAGTTGTAGTACTATATAATGTGGCAAGTATGATTTTACTAGACTATGACTCATGAACCAGTAAACTTTTGTGCTGGGATCTGCTTTTGCTAAAACTTCTAAAACCTTGGAAAAAACAGACATAGATGTGGTTCACTATTGGATATTTCTCCACTTGTTTACTTTAGCCAGTCTTAGAAAGTTCATGTGAGAATACAGTCAGTGGTTAGTCTGCTATGTACCTACACGGCATTAACTAACTACTACATGTGACAATACACCACTGAATCCGATTTTATAATCGGTGCAACTCTTCACCTTATTCACATATAGCGAACATGTGACATCTGTTTGTATTAGAGCATCAATGTGATACTGTAATGTTATTAAAGGGAGACGCTCACCCGGGTGAATCATATATTTAAACCAGCAACTCCAGTAGATGACTCAGGCTCTCCTGATTGTCATTTTTTTCCCTATGAAAATTCACATCTCCATTGTAGAGAGATTTATATCTGAATATGCAAATGAGCATTCTAGAGCCCTGAGGGTGTCTTTTTTTTTTTTTTTTTTTTAACATTTAAAGTTTTTGTTGAAAAACAGTAAATATATCACAACACAATACCAACAGAGGTGGTGCATAGAAGGGGGGTTAGGGAAAGGGGCGGGAGGAGCGGGGCGACAGGGTACATCAGGTGGGCAACAGGGAGTACCGAGGGCGGGATGGAATAACAAAGGCTCTGTCGCAGCAGAGTCAAACAGTAGATTCAATAACAAAAACAAAGGCGGGTATACATCATATCAACAGAGAGAGAACAGGAGAATAAAAAAGCAAAGGGAAGGTTATGAAGGTACAAAGGGGAAGGCAGACTGAAACTCGGCAGAGTAATAGAAGTGGTTCCACAGGAGCCATGTTTGTTGATGAGCTCTATCGTCTTGTTTCAACTCTGCAATCAAGTCTTCCATGCTGCAAATGCGCAAGACTTCCTGAAGCCAAGACAACAGAGAAGGGGGTGTTGGGTATTTCCACAGTGTAGGGATAATGGACCTCGCTGCCATTAATAGGAAGCCTTACAGTCTACGGGTATGCTTCCTGAACTTTTGCGGGAAAATATAGAGGAGGAGGGGAGCAGGGTCATCATTTAGAGCGATTCCAGTGACCGTCCGAATAATTTGGACATCTGACCAAAAAGGGCGTAGAAGCGTACGTCCCCACCAAACGTGTGTCATTGTACCCCGGTCAACGTTACATCTCCAGCATCGGAAGGAGGATAAAGGGGACTCTATACCACCGAGAGAGGATCTTATAGTTCGTTTCTTGCGCCTTGCAAGACATGGAGAATTTGTGGCATGCCTAGAAAGCCGATGACCACACATCTGGCAAGAACGAGACCCCCAATTCCCTCTCCCAGCCACGTGCAAATGCTGGCAAGCAAGTATCAGAGCCCTCCATTAGCATGCCATAGACAAGCGAGACAGTATGAGCTGGAACACTGGGTGAGAGGCACAAGCGTTCAAAAGGCAACAATGCCCTATGAAGATTATGAGACTGTTTAAGTGTGGTATAAAAATGAGAGAGCTGGGCATAGTGCCAGTGGGAGGTGATGGAGTCAGGAGGTTTTGTACCTGGGGCGAGTAACTCAGAGCGGGGAAGAAGGGAGGAGGATGAGGTCACCTGATTGAATCTGAGGGTAGGCTGGCCCACAGTATGGGAGAGAAAAGAGGAGTGTACAGTCATGGCCAAAAGTTTTGAGTATGATACAAATATTAATTTTTACAAAGTCTACTGCTTCAGTTTTTCAAATGGCAATTTACATATACTCCAGAATGTTATAAAGAGTGATCAGCTTAACAGCAATTACTTGCAAAGTCAATATTTGCCTAGAAAATAAACTTTATCCCCCAAAACACATTTCAACATCATTGCAGCCCTGCCTTAAAAGGACCACCTAACATCGTTTCAGTGATTGCTCCATTAACACAGATGTGGGTGTTGATGAGGACAGGGCTGGAGATCAATCTGTCATGATTAAGTAAGAATGACACCACTGGACACTTTAAAAGGAGGCTGGTGCTTGCCATCATTGTTTCTCTTCTGTTAACCGTGGTTATCTCTAAAGAAACACGTGCAGTCATCATTGCACTGCACAAAAATGGCCTAACTGGGAAGAGTATTGCAGCTAGAAAGATTGCACCTCAGTCAACAATCTATCGCATCATCAAGAACTTCAAGGAGAGAGGTTCCATTGGTGCCAAAAAGGCTCCAGGGCGCCCAAGAAAGACCAGCAAGCGGCAGGACCGTCTCTTAAAAGTGTTTCAGCTGCGGGATCGGGCTACCAGCAGTGCAGAGCTTGCTGAGGAATGGCAGCAGGCAGGTGTGAGTGCATCTGCACGCACTGTGAGGCGGAGACTCTTGGAGCAAGGCCTGGTCTCAAGGAGGGCAGCAAAGAAGCCACTTCTCTCCAGAAAAAACATCAGGGACAGACTGATATTCTGCAAAAGGTACAGGGAGTGGACTGCTGAGGACTGGGGTAAAGTCATTTTCTCTGATGAATCCCCTTTTCGATTGTTTGGAACATCTGGAAAACAGCTTATTCGGAGAAGAACAGGTGAGCGCTACCACCAGTCTTGTCTCATGCCAACTGTAAAGCATCCTGAAACCATTCATGTGTGGGGTTGCTTCTCAGCCAAGGGAATCGGCTCTCTCACAGTCTTGCCTAAAAACACAGCCATGAATAAAGAATGGTACCAGAATGTCCTCCAAGAGCAACTTCTCCCAACCGTCCAAGAGCAGTTTGGTGCTCAACAATGCCTTTTCCAGCATGATGGAGAACCTTGCCATAAAGCAAAGGTGATAACTAAATGGCTCAGGGAACAAAACATAGAGATTTTGGGTCCATGGCCTGGAAACTCCCCAGATCTTAATCCCATTGAGAACTTGTGGTCAATCATCAAGAGACGGGTGGACAAACAAAAACCAACAAATTCAGACAAAATTAAAGCATTGATTCTGCAAGAATGGACTGCTATCAGTCAGGATTTGGTCCAGAAGTTGATTGAGAGCATGCCAGGGAGAATTGCAGAGGTCCTGAAGAAGAAGGGTCAACACTGCAAATATTGACTTGCTGCATTAACTCATTCTAACTGTCAATATAAGCTTCTGTTACTCATAATATGAATGCAATTATATTTCTGTATGTGATAAAAACATCTGACAAACACATATAAAAACCAGAGGGCAGCAGATCATGTGAAAATATAATATTTGTGTCATTATCAAAACTTTTGGCTATGACTGTAGTGCAGCTGGGAAGTCTGTATTGTCCGAAATAGGGGTCATAGGGCCATCATTACAGAACAGTCTCCGTACAGCACCATAAAGCCTGCAGGAGCTGAGAAACTGTCGTGAGACATATGGGAGCACATGAGTCATACTGTCTGACCAATGGCGTTTATGAAGCCATGGGAGGGCAGTGAGAGGGAGCGGACTCAGAGATCCCTCCAGGGCAACCCAGAGTTTAGAACGTGCAGCATGGTGCCAATCAAGAATACGTGTCTGTTGTTTTTACGCTGAAATCGGTGCAGGAAAAAGTCCTCCATTCAGGACTTTTCTGCATATACTGTGACGTAAATAGGAACGTAGCCCGAGAGAGAAATTTCTGGAAAAAAAAAAAAATCTGAGATTGTGTTTCCTTTTACTGTTCCTGACAAAAAAAACAACAACATTTTAAAAACAGAACTAGAGAGCAGCATTTTTGATTAATTTACAGGTTCTTTATTGTGTTTGTAGACCACTTTATTTACTGCATAACCTCTAAGAGTAAAGATAATTTTGTTGTGGAAAGGTTATGTGCAGATGTTAATGCCAACATTCTAATGCTAAGCGGTTTATCATGACTCTTGCTTAGAGTGCTTTTTACATGACCCCACTGTCTCATTTTCACACTGCACATATCATAGTGTTGACAAGGTTTCTCTTGAATTATTCCCTGAGCAGCCATTTGTCATATCTCTGTAGTAAATGGAACCTGCATGGGCTCTGTGTGCGCACACAAGAGGCCATTCAGTGTCAACAACTCCTAAGCTAAACAGTTTGCTGCTGCTGAGCAATCTTTGTGCCATTTCAACATTTTGTATGCTGGACTGGATCTATGTTTTACTAGGTATCCACTGGGTTAAATCAACTTAAAGGGGTTTTCTGGGCAAACCAATAGTGATGACCTAGCCAATCAACTTTTCTTAGTATCCACTATATGAAGATCAAAGTTGCAAGTAGATAGTGCTGTGTAGTGGACTGCTTTCAGCTCTGTTCTCTATATAGTGACTGCTGAAAACATTTGATCAGAAATATTGTTTACCTGGAAAACCCCTTTAATATTATGATGGACAGTGTTTACCCTATTACTCATTTAGCCTGACCATGGTCATACTTAAAGGGGTTTTCCGGGAAAATTTTTATTTTTTTTTTAGAAAAGGTCAGTTAGTGCTATTAATAGGTAAATCAGTGCAGCCAAATACCTTTTGCAGTGTTTTGAGTGATTTCTGGGTTTCTCTGGGAGTTCCTGGCATCCTCTGCATTTGTTTACATGGGTGACTTCCTGTTTTTTGTTTTTTTTCCTACAACTACCATGATGCATTGCACTTCACTAAGAGCTGACTCACACTAGCTTCTTTCACTCCCTCCCCCCTCCCTCTCTCACTCCCTCACACTCCCCGCCCTGTTCCCCGAGCTAGCCCGCCCACTACTAGCCCTTCTAAACTAACTCACTCAACTCCCCCCCCCCCCAAATCATACTTAACTGTCTTCCTGTCCAGATATTCTAGGCATGGGATATCACTTCCTTCTCTGGGGCCTGTTCTGTTTCCGGAAACGGAACATCACCGGAAAATCTGAAAATGTGCTAGAAGGTAATGTGCTAGTTAGAAGGTAGGTGGGGGGAGGGTATTTAGCTTAGTGTAGAAATATAATTTTATCTTGGACATCCCCTTTAATGTAGGCTTGTCAGGTGGTGGACAGTGCTCCCATTCACTTTAGTGGGAGCCAGAGGCGTAGCTAGTGGTTCAGCACGGGGGGCCAAACATGTCCAAGTGGGCCCCCAACTTGGACATGTTCGTATACTGATACTATGAGTATATGGTGAGTGTATAGTGGTATATAGCGGCTCTGCAGACGATTTAGGTGAATACAGGGCAGTAACATTTAGTGACTTACCGGTGACGTCTCTGACTAATTAGTTCACATTCCATATCTCTTTCATCTGGACAGCCATGACCACTTCTTCCAGTCTCTGTAAAGTTTGCAACACAGACATCTTTGGCTCCTCACTTTTCCAGGCACCTGACCCACATTGTCCTCACCTACACAAAACCCCCATCCTGCTGCTACCCCCAATTATAAAATATATGATATAACCCCCCCCTTAATGAATAATACCCCCAAGTGCATCTTTAAATTAATAACTTCCCTGTGTACCCCCTTTAAACAATGTGCCCCTTTATTAATAAGGCACCAGGTGTTTCCTAATTTAAAAAAAAGGAAAAAAAAATATTGGGGTTCCAATACCCGGGACTCCAAGGATCAGCTATTTGAATGAACCATGGTACCTGTGTAAGCGCTGTGACCCCTTCTCTGTTTACACAGTGTCATTCTTTTCATAGCAGCCATGTAATGAAACTACAGCCTCGTTCTATACACGTCTATGTGACAAGGCTGGAATGACATCACACGGCCACTATAAACAGGCGCCATAGTCCCTTCATACAGCTGGTCAGTGGGGAATCACTTATTTCTTCTTGATGATTTATTCTGAGGATAGATCATCAATTAGAATGAGCTGGAAAACGCCTTAAGGCTAAGGCCCCACGTGGCGTCCCACAGCAAAAAACAGCTGCGGGAAAAACCGTGGCGGCAACACATCGTTTTTCTTCCTGCAGCACTTTGCACAGAATGTTCACCGAGGTTTCCTCTGTGAACTTTCTGCTTCAATTATATCTATAGGGAAGCTGCTGGCGTTTCCATAGGTATAATTGACATGCTACGATTTCCAAAACTGCGACTGTTGTGGAAAATGCAGCGTATCCGCTGCTTGTATTTTACTGCAAAGTGGGGATGGGATGGGGCCCTATGTGGCGAAAACCCACAGAAAAAAAACGTGGAATTCTAGCAAATCCCATCCGTACAATGGGGAAAAAAAAAAAAGAAGAGGCGGGGAGATGTATTTTTTTATTACCATTTGGTTTTTGAAAATGGGAGATTTTTATTTATGGGGAGGGGGGGGGGGGGGGTTTCTATTTAGGTATAGAAAAAAAGGAAGGGGGGGGGGGGTGTGCTGGGCTGGTGGGGGGGGGGGGGGGGGGGGAAACAACAATTTTTTTGGGGGGGTTTTTTTGGCGGGGTTTTTTTGGTGCCGCCCCGTGCGTGGGGCCTTAGTGTTCTGTCCTCCTTATGTGTGAGGCATAAGTCGACATGCAGCTAAACTCCCTCCTAGTAATTCATTGACTCTGGAGTGATGTCCAAACTTTAACTTTTATTACAAGGATAGGGTGAAACTGGGAAACAGAAAGATAATGCATTTACTAATGCGTACAAGCATGTAGCCACACATTATAATACAGACCAATGTATACAAGGACATGTACATTAAATACAAGAACATTGTACATTATGGTACTACAGACATGAGGAACATCCATATACATAAACTGTACATGTGCTCCTGAGTGGTGCTGTCCTAACTACCAGCATGGTCTCCAGCTATGGTAACTATGGACTGGGAAACTACACCAGGAGACATGCAAACATAATAATGTGCATAAACACAAACTATAGTGCCGGGTAGCAGATGGAACATACCAGCGATGCTACTGTAGGTCCAGATGGGAAGGATGGAATAAGATGCTGCTAGCTGCACAGCAAGTTCCAAATGAAATGGCCACTGATGAGCTGACTTGATGATGTCATTAGGTCATAGGTGGGAACTACAGTAGCTCTAGTGGGACATACAGGGAATAGTAAGATTATTTGCCATTTGCACAAACAGCCACCAGATGGAGCTATCAGAAATCAATACATTACATATTGCTGAAGGCATGACACTCCCCGCCTGGTATCCCAAGGATACCACATTAAGGTATCTCTGAAGAGAACAACAATATCAGTTCAGTAACTGGTCTGAGGAAAAGTCTAGGTTCACTTTGCTTGCAAACCTTGAGTTCTACTTTCCTGACTTTCCCATCTTCCCTTGGAAACACTTTGGTCACCAGTCCTAGAGGCCACTCGTTTCTCTTGGACTGAGAGTCTTTTACAAGAACAACGTTGCCAACTTCCATGTTGGGTTTGCTGGCTTGCCATTTGTTCCGTGTCTGCAAAGTAGAGATATATTGTCGCCTCCACTTATCCCAGAAGGCATCTGCCAGGGTTTGTACTCGCCTCCATTGGCTCTTGTATAAGTCTTTAGTAGTAAACTCACCAAGTGGAGCTGTAGCTGTACCAACCTTTTGGGTAAGAAGGGTAGAAGGAGAAAGCAAGAGAGGATCCTCCGGGTCATTTGGAATCGAAGTCAAAGGTCTGGCATTTATGATGGCCACTACTTCAGCCATGAAAGTTGTGAGTGTCTCATGGGTGAGCCTTGAAGTTCCTAGTTGTAGAAAGATTGAATCAAGGATCCTACGAGCTATGCCAATCATACGCTCCCAAGAACCTCCCTTGTGAGAAGAGTGAGGAGGGTTGAATGTCCATGTACAACCTTGGTCAGCAAGATATCTCTCTACATGGTCACTATCAATGTTTGAAGAGATTCTCAGTTCCTTGCAGGCTCCAACAAAATTGGTACCTCTATCAGAGCGGATATGTTTGACTGGACCTCTGATAGAAATGAAACGTCTGAGGGCATTTATGAAGCTGGATGTGTCCATAGAATCAATAACTTCTATATGCACAGCCCTAATACTCATGCAGGTAAATATGACTGCCCAACGTTTGCTGTTTGCATGACCTCCTCTAGTGTGCCGTGCGGTGACAGACCAGGGCCCAAACACATCAAGACCAACATTTGTGAAAGGAGGTTCAGTACTAAGTCGGTCTTCAGGAAGATTAGCCATCTTCTGTGACTGAAACATACCACGGAGCTTTCGGCAGGTGATACATCTGAATATTAGACAACTCACAAGTCTTTTTGCTCCCACTATCCAGAAACCTGCTGTACGTAAAGCCCCTTCAGTGAACAAACGTCCTTGGTGCTTTGTCTGTTCATGATAGTACTGCACAAGTAAAGATGCAATATGATTGTTTGGGAGTGTCAACGGACTGGTTTCATTCCTCTCAAGTTTTGCATTAGAGATATGCCCTCCAACTCTCAACAGTCCTTTAGCATCTATAAATGGATCAAGTCTCTTGAGAGAACTGTCTTTAGGAACACTCTTTTGATTTTGAAGGCATTCAAGTTCACGTGAATAAGTCTCTTGTTGGATACAATGGATGATAACTTCTCTGGCCTGTGTGAACTCATCCACTGTATAGGCTTTGTGACAGTAGTGCCACCCTTTGCAACGCCCTGATGATGGTGGCGTGGCTCTGAACGATCTAGCAATGTGAATCAAACAAGCTATGGCTCTGTTTAATGACTTCCAAGTAGAAAACTTGTTAAAGCGTTTGGATCCAAGCTGTGTGTTAGAGACTGTCGTGGCAAGTGTAGAAACTTGAGGTCGAATCTCTATATCAGATTCTGGCTCTAATAGTTCATATGTGCCTTCGCCAAGAGTGTCAGGTATCGGTTTGTACAAGAATGTTGGCCCTGTGAGCCATGTAGTGTCTTTTAGGTGAGATGCTGATACAGCTCTTGTAGCATGGTCTGCTGGGTTGAGGTCAGTCGGTACATAGCACCACTGGGTAGGCTGTGTTGACTTCCTAATTCTTTGGACTCTATTATTCACATAGACATAAAATCTTCTAGTTTCATTGTAAATGTAGCCCAGCACTACTTTGCTATCTGTATGAAACAGTGTATTGTCAAGTCTCACATCTATTTCTGACATAACCAGTTCTGCCAGCTTTACTGCTAGAACTGCCGCACAGAGTTCAAGTCTTGGTATGGTAGGTTCTGGACGAGGTGTCAGCTTTGCCTTACCCATCACAAAGCCGACAGAGACTTTGCCTTTAATGTCTTTTGTTCTAAGGTAAGCAACTGCACCGACAGCTTTTACTGAAGCGTCACAGAATACGCACAGCTCCCTAGACTGAACATGTTCAGGAGGGATGTGGGCATAAGGTCTAGGTATATGTAGGCTAGACAACACCTTTAGAGAGTCTCTCCATGTTACCCATAATGCTTCTTTCTCTGGGGAAAGTGGGGAGTCCCAATCACATGTGTCTGTAGTTAACTCTCTGAGCAGAGTCTTACCTTGGATGGTCACAGGTGCTGCGAAGCCAAGTGGATCATATAGGCTGTTTATGGTGGATAAGACACCACGTCGTGTGAAAGGCCTTTGCTCTTGGTTTACCTCAAAGGTAAAGGTGTCAGTTTTGAGGTCCCAATTGAGCCCTAGGCTGCGTTGCATGGGTATGAAGTCTGTTGCCAAGTCTAGATCTTTCAAATCGCTGGCATGATCTTGAGTGGGGAAAGCCTCCATAACAACTTTGCTGTTTGAAGCTATCTTATGCAGTCTTAAGTTTGAACAGGATAACAAACTTTGGGTCCTTCTGAGTAGGCTGATTGCAGCTTCTGGTGAAGGAAGTGACTTTAGGCCATCATCTACATAAAAGTCTCTTTCAACAAACTGCCTGACATCTTGCCCATAGTCTTTTTCACCTTCCTGGGCAGACCGTCTTAGTCCATAGATAGCGACTGCAGGAGATGGGCTGTTGCCAAAAACATGTACCTTCATGCGGTACTCTATGATGTCTTTGGTGGGGTCGTTGTCTCTGAACCAAAGGAATCTCAATAAGTTCCTGTGCTCTTCTTTGACTAGGAAACAATGAAACATTTGTTGTATGTCGGCAACAATGGCGATGGACTCCTTGCGGAATCTGATGAGGACACCAAGTAGAGTGTTGTTGAGATCTGGTCCAGTCAAAAGAACATCGTTAAGGGATACTCCCTCATATTGTGAGCTGGAGTCAAATACTACCCGGATCTGTTCTGGCTTTTTAGGGTGGTAGACACCGAAGATTGGTAGATACTAGCACTCTTCCTTTTCTTTTAGGGGTGGAGCCACCTCCGCATGGCCATTCTCAAATATCTTGCTCATGAATGAGAAGAAATGTTCCTTCATATCTGGTTTTCTTTGAAAGTTGCGTCTGAGTGAAGAAAGACGCGTCAGTGCCTGATCCCTGTTGTTGGGAAGATGGCGTCTCTGCATTCTGAAAGGCAGCGGTGCAACCCAGCTATTTGTTTCATCCTTGAAGAAACCTTCTTCCATTATCTTTAAGAAAGCCTCATCTTCAATAGAGGGTGCTATTTTGTTGTCTTCTTTAGTCCTCTGGAAGATCGTACACCCCAAGTGATCTCTCTCTTCATCATAGGAATAGTTCATGGTTTCTGTAAGGTCAGGATGTACAACACTAGTGGGCTTCTCCTTTATGAGGAACCTGTTAGAACAAGGCTGGAAAAGAGATGGACGCCCATTCTCCAATAAGCTTGTGTAAAGCGCATTTACAGTGGTTGGTTTGTGAACAGTTCCTAGGCAGACATTGCCTATAATGACCCATCCTAGGTCAAGCTTCTGAGCGTATGGGGAATTGTGAGGGCCATTTATCTGCTTTCTCACCTTGTGGACTCTTATGATGTCTCTTCCGAGCAGAAGTACTATCTGGGCCTCTGAGTCTAGTGCAGGGATTAGAGGCACTATAGTTTTCAGATGTCCATGATGTAATGCTGCCTCTGGTGTAGGGATCTCCTCCCTGTTGTTGGGAATCTGATTGCATTCAATCAAGGTAGGTAGAGGCAGGGATGTTTTGCCATCTATAGATTCAATTTGATAGCCTGTGGCTCTTCTTCCTGTTTCTTTGCTCACACCTGAGCATGTCTTAAGTGAATATGAGCAGCTGTGTCCTTTAATCTTGAACATATCAAAGAAGGATGAGTTTGCAAGGGATCTGTTGCTTTGATCATCAAGGATTGCATATAGCCTTACCGCCTTATCCTTGTGGCCAATGGGGTACACTGTAACAAGACAAATCTTAGAGCAGGATTTACCGCTAAGCCCTCTTCCGCAGACTTGGGTACACTGGGGTGTCACTTCAGGAGGTACTGTCGCTTTCTCCTCCCCGCCGTGCTCTGTATCTTGCTCTGAGGGTGTGAGAATCCATGGAGCTGGCCCTGGGTGTAAAGCTGTACTATGGTCTTTGCTGTCACATTCTGTGCATTTGATGTTTGCTGTACAGTCCTTTGCAAGATGAGAAGTTGATGCACAACATCTGTAGCAAATGTGATTTTCCTTGAGGAAGGTTTTGCAATCCTTAAGAGGTTTCTCTCTAAACCCTCTACATTTTAGCAGTGTGTGAGGTTTTTTGTGTAGAGGACACTCTCTACATGGGTCTTTTGCTGAGATCTTCTCAGTCTCTGCAGTACTGCAAGTTTCACGTGAGGAGTTTGCAGGGGACACGCTGGTTTTGTGCACAGCAACTGGTGTAGCTTTCAGGTTACGAAACAATGCAGGTTTACCTGTTTTGGGATGAGCAGTGTCAGAAGTTGAGAAGTCAAAACTAGGATCATTTCTAGTCTTTGCTTGTTGGCGCACAAAGTCCACAAAAATGGAGAATGGAGGAAATGAAACATTGTGTAGTTGTTTGTACCTGGAACCTTGATTGATCCATCTCTCTTGCAGACTATAAGGTAGCTTCTGTACAATGGGGTTGACGCCACGTGCTGTGTCTAAGAATGCAAGACCTTGCAAATCTCCTTCAGCTTTGGCAACTTGGAGTTCCATCAGCAGGTCACTTAATTCTCTCAGCTTTTGGAAACCTTTGTTGGAGATTTTAGGAAAGTCATCAATTCTTTTATAGAGTGCATTCTCTATGACTTCTGGTGAGCCGTAACACTCGTCAAGTCTCTCCCATATCATGTTTAACCCTTTGCTTGGGTAGTTGATGTCTCTAATGCGCTTTGCGTGCTCTGCTGACTCATTTCCCAGCCATTTGACTAGAAGATCAACTTCTTCACTTGCAGACATGTCTAGATCTTTGATAGTATTCCTGAATGTAGCTCGCCAGGCTCTGTAGCCTTCAGGACGGTCGTCAAACTTTGAGAGTCCTTTGGTTATTAGATCACGTCGTGCAAAGAACTTGAAGAAGTCAGATATCCCTTGGTCTTTATGTGCTGCTTCTGGAGAGAAGCGACTGTGTAGAGGACTTGGTGGGCTATTGCACTTTTTAAATGTGTTGTTGCTGTAATAGCCACCATCTTCTTGTTCCCTCTTAAAGGGCAAGACTGCACTGCGGGCATTTGTTGGGTTGGGTATAGACTGCGTTGGAAGCTGATGGTAAACTGACGATGCTTGCTGTGTGACAGGATTCTGCTGGAGCACATTAGCAGGGGTTGACTCTGTCTCTGGACCAATATGCAGGCTGTCATCTGACTTGGCATATCGTAGTATATAGTCTGAAGTACGCTGTGTGTTATCACGATGACTGGGTTCAGGCCCAAGTATGCTGCTAGATCTCCCACTTGTAGGATTCACTGCTTCCTCTAGGGCCTCTGCCATAGCAGCTGCAGCTTCCTTTTCTGCTGCTAGTTTCTCTAGTGATGCTTCTAAGCATGCTCTCTCTATTTTCATCTGCATTTCCTGCTCAGCAATGGTTGCTTCCAGGGTTGCTCTCTCTATTTTCATCTGCATTTCCTGCTCAGCAAAGGTGGCGCCTATTTTGGCGGCTTCGGCCTTTGCGCGGGCAATGGCAACCGTGGAGCTGCTCACTGACCTCTTTGAGCTCCTGGAGCTTGCTGAGATGTAAGACCTTGTTTCAAAGGGTCTGCTGTCACTCGCAGACATGATGACACTGTGGACAGGCTTGTACACTTAAACTGTCTTGGGTGTCTGATAGCGGTGATGCTGCACTATAGCACCATGCAGGGTTCAGAATCCTACTGTCCGGCCTGTAAGAAGCCGCTGTTTCACTGTTCTGTCCTCCTTATGTGTGAGGCATAAGTCGACATGCAGCTAAACTCCCTCCTAGTAATTCATTGACTCTGGAGTGATGTCCAAACTTTAACTTTTATTACAAGGATAGGGTGAAACTGGGAAACAGAAAGATAATGCATTTACTAATGCGTACAAGCATGTAGCCACACATTATAATACAGACCAATGTATACAAGGACATGTACATTAAATACAAGAACATTGTACATTATGGTACTACAGACATGAGGAACATCCATATACATAAACTGTACATGTGCTCCTGAGTGGTGCTGTCCTAACTACCAGCATGGTCTCCAGCTATGGTAACTATGGACTGGGAAACTACACCAGGAGACATGGAAACATAATAATGTGCATAAACACAAACTATAGTGCCGGGTAGCAGATGGAACATACCAGCGATGCTACTGTAGGTCCAGATGGGAAGGATGGAATAAGATGCTGCTAGCTGCACAGCAAGTTCCAAATGAAATGGCCACTGATGAGCTGACTTGATGATGTCATTAGGTCATAGGTGGGAACTACAGTAGCTCTAGTGGGACATACAGGGAATAGTAAGATTATTTGCCATTTGCACAAACAGCCACCAGATGGAGCTATCAGAAATCAATACATTACATATTGCTGAAGGCATGACACTTAGTCTTAATAAAGCCTAAGTGCAACTTTAATTAAATTAATTGACCCTCATATTATGCCCCTGATTCCCCCTGACATAAATAATGCACCTCTAACGACCCCTTATATTAATGACCTCCCCCCCTTGTATTCATAATAACTTATAATAACCCTTATATAAATGACCCCCCATCCTCATAATGCCCCTAATGAATCCTCCCTTTATAGTTATAATTCCCCCTCCTAACCGCCCCTTACACTATTAATACATCCACAACTGCGCTTAAAAAAGAAAAAAAAAAGTCATACTCACCTACTTGTGATCCTAATGAATGGAGCCGCCGCTTCCCCCTGTCCACACACAGAACGTCTGTGTCTGAGCGCAGGCGATGTTGTGACGCGCTGCCCATGCTGAGAAGCAGACATCGGTCTGTGCTCTCGGGGATCTTGTAAACCACAGGCCTCATGTAGCTTGCGGTTTACAATACTGTTAAGTTGCAGGATTCGTTTTAACTAGATCGGTGTCTGCAGACACCAATCTAGTTAGAAATAAAGGATGTATTAATGGGGGCCCCGGGGTGGGCCCCAAAGAGTCAGTGGGCCTGGGGCAGCCGCCCCCTCTGCCCCCCCCCCCCCCCCCCCACTAGCCACGCTTCTGATGGGAGCGCTTCAGATAGCTGAGTGCTGTACTCCTTCGCCTGATATGCGATCAGGCTGAATGCACAAGGAAAGGGGGAGCCCCCCTTCTCAAGATTGTTGGAGATCTCAGCAGTAGACATGACCCTTTTAAAATTGCAACTAACAATTCGTTTTAAAGTAAATGTTTAGTTAGGATTATGAACTTATATAGAAGTTCTTCTTAAACCCTTCATGCCACAGCCAATATTCATATTTGCATTTCCATTTTTCCCTCCCCCCCCCCCATTCCAAGAGCCAGAGTCACATGATGGCTTATTGTTTGTGAAACAAATTGTACTTAGTAATGGCACCATTCAGTATCCTGTAGAATGTACTGATAAGCTAGGAAACATTCAGAATGAGATGGGATTGGAAAAAAAAAATTTCTTATGGGTTTAATTTTACGGCATTCACTATGTGATAAAAATGACATGTTACCTGTATTCTGAGGGTCAGTACGATCAGGGAGATTAACAAATTTATATAGTATTTTGTAATGTCTTAATACCTTTTCAAAAAATTTAAAACTTTGCAAAATATAAAAAAAAATGTGTTGCCATATTGTGACACCTGTAACTTTTTTTATATTTATGTATATGGAACTGGGTATGGCGTATTTTTATGCGGGACAAGATGGCATTTTTATTGATACCATTTTGGGGAAGGTTTGATTTACTTTTTATTCCATTTTTTACAGGAGGCAAAAAAACAGCCATTTGGCCATTTTGATTTTTTTTCCCCACTACGCCGTTTACGTATGGGATAAATATTTTAATAGTTCAGGCATTTTTGAGCATGGGGATTCCTAAAGTGTATTACTTTTGTTTGTTTGTTTTTATATGTGATCTAGGGAAAGGGGGGGGGGGGGGGGGATTTAAACTTCTTTATTTTTTTATTTTTTTTTATACTTTAAAAAACTTTTTTTTTATTTTTCTTTTACTTTTATTTCCAAACCCCTAGGGACCTTGTACCCTAGGGGGTCTGATCGCTCATACTATTCACTGCAATACATTATTAAAATGCTTAGACTTCTATTACACGCTGCCTACAGCAGCGTGTAACAGAGTCATACTAATGACAAGCCTGGGAGCCTTCAATAGGCTCCTGGCTGTCATGGCAACAGATTGCCGCCCTCCAATGATGTTCTGGAGGGCGTCGATTAAGTAAAGATGATGGCGCCTGCGCACTTTAGATGCCGCTGTCGCGTTTAACCGCCTATTTTAGGATAGGTCCTCAATATCAGATCAGTCATAGTCCAGCCTCTGGAACCTCAGCTGATCTGCAGCTGTGGCAACTGGATCTGCACAGCGTATTGAGCCTGAAGTACAGCGTTTTTTACACACTGTGGTACAGCTCAGCTCCCATTCACTTGAACGGCCTCTGAGCAATTGTAAACGTTGGGGGTTGGTGGTAGAAAAAGGCTTTGTTTACCTACATAAATCTGACAAACCACAAGAAAAGGCTAGTAAGTAGAACCACAGTGGGATCAAAAACCAATGCTTAAATATTTAGACAAATCCCACACATTTGTAAAAATGGTACATATTTATTAATACCTGCTTAAAATACTTAAATTAGCATATAGACAAAAATACATATACAATAAGGGGGTGGAGAGACAAAAAGTCAAAGTACTGGGAATTCCGCAGGTGCAGAGCAACCATATAAAAAGTGGGAGGTTATATTGGACAAAATATATTGGGGTATCAAGATAGAGTCGATAAATAATCACAAATAAAACTTCACTTTTATTAACATAAGATTAAAATGATGTCTGAACAATACAGAATAGTGCTACCATGTGATCAACAAACATTGAGGGCTAAGATAATAGCCACTGCCATCTAAACTCTCAGACCGAGAGGTCATGCTGACTCAAGTCCTCTGATTAACCGACATCATTGCGATGTTCGGTGAAACGCGTTGGAATTTCCTTTTTTATTTTAACTATTTACTGATTGAGGAAAAGATCTCTACAACTATAGGTGTCAGAATTGGGTGTGAAGTGGGTGCTGGGAGGCTGTGTGTGGTTGGTGTCACTGCCTTTTTGAAGGTATAATCTGTTCCTTCACTGCTAGGGGAATTCCAGTCCACAGAGCCGTTTATGGAAGGCGATATGCGGTCTTACAAACTGCGATCCCATATGTAAACAGGGTTTCTGGTGGACAACCTAAATAGTTTAAGCAGTGAGATATCTCTGAAATGGTTAAAGGAACTTTTATAGTGTCACAGAGTGCCAAACCCCTCTCTATATCTAAACCCCTTTCCCCCAATCAAAATGCACCTTTTAAACTGAGCTTTATGACCAAAGGGCTATTTACAAGTGCCTATCAATAACCAATCTGACGGGTTATTGGAGACATAAGTAACAAGACCGGCACTCGGTCTGGGCATAAAATCTCACTAACTTCATATATGTGATATTAGCCCTCAATGTTTGTTGATCACATGGTAGAACTTGGTAGCACTATTCTGTATCTTTCTGACATCATTTTAATGTTATATTAATAAAAGTGAAGTTTTATTTTTATTTTTGATTACTCATCGACTCTCTATCTTGATACCCCAATATATAATTAAATTGTGATAGAGATGAAGGTAGGGCTTGACCTCCTGCTAAATTGACTTACTGGTCATCTTGATATATATTGGACAAAAACATGGAATAGGATGACATCAAGGCAATCTAACCCCACATAAAATATTATATTGTCTACATACACTAGAAATGAATGTCAAAACCAAGTATACAATAAATACTCAATATACAATAGAGTAAAAAAATGTATATGTATATGCAAGAATATAAAGAATATATGTATGCCACAATAATGTACCACATGATGTGTACCACAATTCATATTAACCAAAATCTGAATGGAAGTCCATATATTTATGTGTATAAATTTCTTACTGAATTTAGTGAGTGAATTGCAGCACTTATAAAAGAAAATATTTGATAATCCAGCATCCTTGGATTGTCATGGTACCAGATTATTGGATCTTTTTTAAAACGTTAAATATCTATACGTATACTACATAATGACTTGTTCAGGAATCATGAGGATGAACACAGTCCCCACCACATGTTCTTATGATCTTGTGTCAGCATCTGACCTTCGTATATTTTTGATAATGTAAGAGTGCTGTTCAATTTTGTAACTTCAACATGATTTCAAAGAGCCACTTTCTGTGTTACTATCCAACGATGTTTGTGAGCAGATACCCCTTTTCTAATGGATTCACACGTTGAGTGCCCAACTGCTGGCATGTGTTCTTACACCTAACTTCTCTCTACACAGTACTTGCCCCCATTCCTGCAACCAGATGTTTATATATGTGTTGTCTTGAAATTTCCTTTTTTAAATAGTTAATTATTGTCTGTTTGTGCCTTTTTATTTTCAGTGTTCATGCAGCAGCGACATGGTGAAAATATCAATGGATATATTTGTAAAAATGTTTCAGCCAGAGAAGTATGAGATTTGGAAACAAGGAAAAGACATTTATACTATCGATCACACTAAGCCTACTGTTGAATCAACACCAGAAGTTAAAGCATGGATGAGTAAAAGGAGAAGAAGAATGAAGAGTGCTATGAAGGGGTATATTTCTAATTTTTTTTTTCTGTTTCTAAGGACTGTATTTGACCTACAGATTTTTCTGAATGAGCGCTGATCAGCGACAGAACATGCAAATCAGTGATCCTCGTCCACTACCTGATTACACAGGCTGATGCAGAACATATGCAGGAGGAACGATACCTAAATTCATCATTCCACCGGCATATCCTTTTAATTTTATTCCAAGAGCACAGCTATTACACAGGACAATGTACTGCCAGTGAGTGAGTTTTTTTGTTCTGGTAAAATCAAGAAAGCGACTGATGAACAGGCATGCACTCGTTCATCGGATGATTGGTGGCACTATTGGACAGGCTGATCATCGGGGAAAAGCGATCATGCAACTGTTCTTTCCTGATTTGTCTCCTGTAAAATCACTGGGTATAATAAGTCCCTTAGCCTCAGTTCACATCTTTTAAGTATTTTCTAACAAATGACATATATGCATAAAATGGGATACATTGGTAATAGGCTCCTATTGTAAAACAAAACAAATACCACATGGTGTTTTTTATGAAATATGAGAAACTTTTGTAATGAGCTTTTCTCACCCAATGGACTCAAAGCACAGGGAGCGTTGTAGAGTAGGGTTGTTGTTGGCTTTTGCAAAGGTGGTTTTACCCAATATCCACAAGAGTTAGTTGTTGTTTATGGATACACAATGTTCCTATCAGTATAAACAGTCATGGTAGGAAGTGTTGGCACCCCTGAAATTTTTCCAGAAAATGAAGTATTTCTCCCAGAAAATTATTGCAATTACATATGTTTTGTTATACACATGTTTATTTCCTATGTGAGTATTGGAACAACACAAAAAAAAGAGAAAAAAAAGTCAAATTGGACATTATTTCACACAAAACTCCAAAAATGGGCCTGACAAAATTGTGGGTAAATAACTTTGTTTCATGCATGTGATGCTCATTCAAACTCACCTGTAGCAAGTAACAGGTGTGGGCAATATAAAAATCACACCTGAAACCAGATAAAAAGGAGAAAAGTTGACTCAATCTTTGCATCATGTGTCTGTGTGTACCACACTAAGCATGGAGAACAGAAAAAGGAGAAGAGAACTGCCTGAGGACTTGAGAACCAAAATTGTGGAAAAATATCAACAATCTCAAAGTTACAAGTGCATATCCAGAGATCTTGATGTTCCTTTGTTCATGGTGTGTAATATAATCAGGAAGTTTACAACCCATGGCACTGCAGCTAATCTTCCTGGATGTGGACGTAAGAGAAAAATTAGTGAAAGGTTGCAACGCAGGATAGTCTAGATGGTAGATAAGCAGCCCCAATGAAGTTCCAAAGAAATTCAAGCTGTCCTGCAGGCTCAGGGTGCGTCAGTATCAGCACAAACTATTCACTGACATTTAAATGAAATGAAACGCTATGGAAGGAAACCCAGGAGGATCCCACTGCTAACACAGACATAAAAAAGCTAGACTGCAGTTTGACAAAATGTACGTGAGTATGCCAAAATCCTTCTGGGAAAACATCTTGTGGACAGATGAGGCCAAGATACAGCTTTTTGCTAAAGCACATCGTTGTGATGTTTACCGAAAACGGAATGAGGCCTACAAAGGAAAGAACACAGTGCCAACAGACAAATATGGTGGAGGTTCAAAGATGTTTTGGACTTTTTTTTCCTGCCTCTGACATTGGGTACCTTGACTGTGTGCAAGGCATCATGAAATCTGAAGATCACCAAAAGATTTTGGGTCTCAATATAGGGCCCAGTGTCAGAAAGCTGGGTTTGCGTCCTAGGTCATGGGTCTTCTAAGAGGACAATGACCCCAAACATACTTCAGAAAGCACCCATAAATGGATGGAAACAAAGTGATGGGGAGTTCTGAAGTGGCCTGCCATGAGTCCGGATCTAAATCCCCTTGAACACCTGTGGAGAAATCTTAAAATTGCTGTTGGGAGAAGGCATCCTTGAAATATTAGAGACCTGGAGCAGTTTGCAAAAGATGAATGGTCTAAAATTCCAGTTGAGAGGTGTAAGAAGCTTGTTGATGGTTATAGGAAGCGATTGGTTTCAGTTATGTTTTCCAAAGGGTGTGCAACCAAATATTAAGTTGAGGGTGCCAGTAAGTTTGTCTGATCCATTTTTGGAGTCTTGCATGAAATCATATCATTTGCGGCTTTTTTTTCCTCTGTTTTTTGTGTTGTTCCAATACACTCAAAGGAAATAAACGCGTGTAACAAAACATGTGTGATTGCAATAATTTTCTGGGAGAAATACTTCATTTTCTGGAAAAATGTCAGGGGAGACAACACTTACAACTATGGCTGTATTAAACTTGATTTATTGGTATTTTTTTATTTATTTTAAATTATAAACACAACAACTTACTGGGGATGAGTGGGGTGAGTAAGGGGCAAAGCTTAAGAATGTCCAAAGGTGGCCATGCCTGTCTGGTGGAGAAGATGTGTGACCTTGAATTTGCACAGTTAATTGTTACTAGGTTTTCCTAACCTGTCTAGTTTCATTACTTTGCAAGAGGGTGGGGAGTGGGCAGAGAGGAAAAAGTATAGGGATAGGGTTTGGGGTGTGGAGCAGGACCATAGACAATGTACAGATAAGCATTAGAGAAATAGGAGCAGGGCTGCTTCTGACTGTATACTTAGTATACAGCTTCTGGCTGCATCAGCTGATCGGCTCAGGTGTTGGACCCTGACTAATTTGATACTGGGTCATCAGTATCAAAAATGTTCAGATACTGGACAATTCCTATAAGTCCATTGCTTTGAGAAGTGTTGAGGCTGTAAGTGTTGGATTCTCAATTTTTGCTTTGGTGAGCGGATTTTGAGATTATGCATAATCTAATGGGTTATGAATAAATTTATAGTTAGTTTTGCCTTTGTGCTGTTTTCCGTAAATCATTTGAGGAGATTCTGATTTCATTACCGTTCTGGTAGGTGTGATAGTATAGTAGAGTCATACCTTAGCTTTTAGCATGCAAATAGTGGAAATGGAGGAAATTTATACTGGGAAATTTGGAACAATGCTCATCTAGGGTGAGGGCACAAGGCCCTGTGTTTGCCACTAGCGAAAAGCATGTTAGAAGCCATTTTGGAATTTACCGCTGTTCACTAGTGTTAAGTTGATCTGCGCTTGGAGAGAGAGAACTGGAATTAATGGCGTAATTTTAGCTACATTTTCCAAACTTGTTATTAAAAAAGGATTCACCACACTTTGTCCAGAAGATTTGTGTAAGGGAGATGTAGTAGATTTACCATGGGTGAGAATATCTGGGGTGAGAAGGCCATCCAGAATGAGGGAGGTGTAGAAGGAAGGCCTAGGTATATATTTTTTTTTTTTGAGATGTACGTTTTGTGTTGAATAGTGTAGTCTACTACATTATTCCACAGTGCAGAAAAAACGTTAAAATTTAATTTTCTAACATTAAAACCGGTTCCTGATATTGTGTACACCCCCTTATGCTGCCAACATAGCTGTAACCTGTCAAGTTATTGTCCTGTGCAATCTGGCAACATATCCTTTAAGTCCTATAAGTTGCAAGTTGGGAACTCGCTGCATCAGATTAGTTTTTTTTCCCAGCAGATGCTTGTTTAGAATGAGGTATGAGGAATTTAGAAGCCATGTTGATACCTTGAACTTTGTCATGTTGCAGAAACCATTCCTAAACATGTTTTTGCAGTATGGCAGTATTGTCTTGCTGAAAAGAAAGGTCATTAGAGAATAACTTTGCCAAGAACACGTTTAATTGGTCTTCAACAATGCATGCAATTAAAAGTAATAGCCACATGAATGGTAGGAGTCAGTGTTTCCCAGTGTCTGATCTGCATGTTATGATGTCTAGAGAGTTACAATAGGTATGTTTAGTCCAAAGATTTTCTATATCCGGGAACCATGGTTTTTCCGTACCCCAAGATAAAAGTATCTGTTTACAGGGGTATGTATAGAAAGAAATGTGGTCATTTGATACTAGGCAGAGATAAGTGAGAATTCTTCCCTTTCATTTCTAGTGAAGGAAATGGGCCTAAGAAAGGTCCTGGTATAGAGGATATGTTAGAAAATAAATGTTCTTGGTGGATTGGGCTTAATGAACACATACTGATTATCTTAAATCCAATTTCATTTTATTACATTTCTTTTAACAGACATTTTTGATGCTTTTCTTTTAATAACTTCCTTTACCGATTTTCAGCCACTATAGGTTGTGATCTAATTGATCTAATTTTCCTGAGTTATATTCATGCTCACCTTTCTCATGGCAAAGTCCCAAAGGTTATTTAACCCAACCTTTGAGAACTTGAGGAACTTTGATAGAGGCTTAGGAAGTCTCCAAATCAAACTGTGATCTGTAACATAATAAATTCTAAACACTATCAGCACACAAAAAAATGACATTTTTGTGCTATTTTATTAAGGTGAAAGGCATTTATATTAGAAGCTGTTTTATCTTATCCACACCAGACATTCTAATCTGACAGCAGTATCTTCTATTACAGCCTTCAGCATACCACATCTCGTTCTAAGAAGCTTAAGACTCAGGAGGACAAGAAAGTATCAGCCATGGTAGTCGGGGCAGAAATCATAGCTACTGACGCTGCTACAGATGGTTTCAAGGTCAATGAAAAACCCATAGAAAATGCAGTGCTAGTAAACAAAGAAGTGCCTTCAGGGGAAAAGAGGAACATTAGAGAAGTGCATCTGGATCACCGTTTATTGAATAATATCCAGGCCCCAGGTGAGATAGGGACTGATTAAGTTTCTTTGATAAGTTGTAGGTAGTTAAAGGTACAATGTTCAACCTTGTGTTCTGAGTTGCAAATCTTGAAGTGCAGTAAATTATGGGTTTCACTTAAAATTAGATCATAAACAGCCTGTATCAACATATGAAACCCCCTGAAGACACATTTCTGTTACTCGGGCAAGCAGATGATATGACTTGTAATCTTTTCCTTTAGAGTATATATCATACAGCAGACTTTACCTTGATTTTTTTATGTGTAGCACATTAAAAGGTTAGGACATAGGGCATGGAACTCTGGGATCATCCACAATGCCATGCATGCAGCCAATCAGCAGCCAGCCGGCCCTGTTATGTCACAGCCCTATAAATACCCTCCGTCATCTTGGATTCAGGCACTTTCCAGTGTACTTAGTGCAGGGAGAGACGTCAGCAGGCGTTAGGGAAAGTGGTAGAAAACTAGAGTAACTGTCCAAATGAGTGAAGTGTGCAGTGGCTCTAAGAGCGACGCCTATCATGTGCGTGTCATTCGGACTCACAGTATTGTTTGACTACCACAGTAGGCTCCCTATGCGTGTTACTGAAAGGCACAGTGTTCTACATCACTATACAGGCTCTCTGCAGCCAGGAAATAGCTGTTTTTTTAACGCGATTCACCGCAAATTAATTCAGATCGAATCGTATGGGAAAATTCGGCAAGCGACCGAATCGAATTTTTGAAAAATTTATTCATCTCTAGTCAGAACCATACATTAAGGGGGTATTCCCATGTCAAGGATCCAATTTGTACTGCTAGCTTATGTTGTATGTACGTTGCTTTAGAAATGCAGCTTTGTTTGCCTACTCAGAAATTATTACTCCTGTTGTTTACACATCGGTTCCTTGGTCCCCATCATGTATCTAACAGGCCAGATGACTCACTGCTCTCTCCAACCCTGTGTAATGTAATATGTATATTACTTGATGTGCATTTATATTAGATTTCTAGTAATGGTAAAGGTAAATGGTAAAGGTAATGTCTATATCTACTGAGGTATTTCATAGTGTCCTGTCCAACAAACAGTCAGAGCTGCCTACCGGCTTGTTAAATAATGCAGGAAGTGAGAAGAAGAGACAGCGGGCAAATTACTGAGAGAGGGAGAGCTTTTGAAATGTTTTGGACCCTATCCTCACCAGTCAATCTGTTGTGATGCTGTAGCCTCACCAGCAAAGAAATACTACCATGGAGTACCAAACAAATTCTATTGTGTTACACACATAATACCTAGGCAACACCACAGTACAGCATACACAATATCTGTAGCAACATCACGTACCACATTTTAGCACAAAATGCCTCAGCAGTTTCAAGTACCAGATTCCACTAAAAAAATATCTATCAGAAGCCAACCACCACAATGTAGCACAAAATATTTATCTGAACTTCCGAACTCCACATTCTGCACATCTAACTCAGACAATGCCAAATTAATACTACTGTACATGACAACATATCTCCACAGAAGTGCCAAACACCACAGTGGCAGCATAGTAGATGTAATTTTTAGAAATAGGTTAAGGAATATGCAAATAAGATCTTATTTGTGGAAAAGAGAAAATTGCTACTAGTACCTCCTTTTGTAGCTTCCTATGGATTAATGCATGGTTTTCAAAGAAACAGAAGGCATAATCTGGGAATAATTGCCAAGCCAGAATAACTCAGCCAAAAATAAGAGTCCCATCTGCAGACAGCTGTTGTGAGATTGTTGCCTCTCATCAACTTCCAATAGGTGGTGCTAGGAGCAAATTACTCTCTTCCACTAATGAGGTCTTATTGCATAATCCTTACCCAGAATTCTGTTTTGCATTGATGAGAGGCAACAACCTCACAACAGCTGTCTTCATATGGGACCCTTTGCAAAACAGGGTGCTGGCTGGCTGTGTGAGAGTTCTAGACATGGGTCAGAAGGGGTAATGTCTCTCATTAGGGAGAGATGTTTCAGGGATTATTAACGCCTTAACACAAAATGATGTAGCGGCACGTCATGATAGTGAGTGCCTAATGGCAAAATGATGTTCTGGTACGTCATTTTAATTTCACCCGCTCAGCTTCTGAGCGGGTGACATCAGAGTGGCAACAGCTGACATGCGCATTTAACACCCGCGGCGAGAGCTGGGCTCTGATTGCGAGTGTTAACACATTAGATGCCACGGTCAAACATGACCGCGGCATCTAAAGGGTTACGCATTAATAATTCCCCCATCGGTACCCCCGTGGGGAAATCTGGGGGTGCCGTTACACATTTTCAGCAGCCCAGGGTCTGGCCAGTGACCCCAGGCTGCCAGGACCCCCAAGTACCTGGTTGATCCTGCATAGCCTGACTTGCTCTATAGGCTGCAATACACGTGTATGTTGTGTATTGCAGTCTATACTGTAATACTGAACCAGCAATCAGAGTATCGCTGGTTCAGGTGTCCTTATAGGACAAGTAAAAAAAAATGTAAAAAAAAAAAATTAAATAGAGTTTAAAAATTTTTTTTAAAAAAAGCCCCAAAAATTCCCTTTTCCTATACAAAATAAATATAAAAAAAAAATTAAAACAATACATATTTGGTATTGCCGCATCCGTAACAACCTGTAAAATAAAAATGGAAACTATATTTAACCTACAAGGTGAACGTCGGAAGAAAAAAATGGGAAAAAACGCTGGAAGTAATGATTTTTTTGCCATCTTACCTCACAAAATATGCTATAAAAAGTGATCAAAAAGTCATATGTACCCCAAATCAGTATCAATAAAAAGCACAGGTTGTCCCGCAAAAATAAGTACTCAACCAACTCTGTAAACCGAAAAATAAAAATGTTACGCTTCTCAGAAGATGGCGATGCAAAGATAATTGATTTCTTTCCCCAATTGGGTTTTTGTTCTGCAAAATTCATAACGCATAAAAAAACAATATAAATGAGGTATCGCCGTAATTTCACCGACCCACAGAATAAAGGTAACATGTTACTTATGCTGTCCGCTGCATGGCGAAAAATTTAAAAGGTAAAACGCAATGCCAGAATTGATGGGGTTTTTTTTAATTCACCAAATGAAGAGTTAATAAAATGTATTCAATAAGTTATTGGCGCCCAAAACTGGTGTCATTACAAAATGCATCTCAGCCCGCAAAAAACAGCCCTCATATGGCTACATCACCAAAAAGATAAAGAAAATACAGCTTGTACAATGTGAAGACAAAAACCAATGTATAACAAATGTATAATCTGTGCAAGCGTATATCAGGGGTACACCCCAGATTTAGAGCTTACAAGTGAAAAGACGCCAGAACGGACCCCCAGAGTGACCCCCCCATTCATAGGAACTACTGGGGAAATAGTAGGGAATTTGGTGTTCCCAATGCACTCTGCACAGCATACATATTCACTGTTCACCATCCGCTGTGCATTCCTGCCTACACCCCTTGATAAATTCTTTGAGGGGTTCATTTTACACAATGGGGTCACTCCTTAGGGGATTCCACTTTTCTGGTACCTTTAGCGTTTTTGAGAGTACGAGCTCTTGTTGTAGTTGATGTTTGTGGTATATATAAATTGTGTACACCTTGGTCTTTTATTTTCAATGTATTTTGTGTATGAATGTAAGATTGAATAGGAGTTTTAAGTGCGAATATATGTTTTAGTGCATTTTTTCAAAAAATCATTTGTGTTTGTCACAAAGTTACATGAAGGTGGACATGGCTATTGATAACCCATTGAGACACATGTAATCTTCAGGTTGTCTACTTTCAAAAAATATGTAGGGTTTAGGGGTTCACTTGCTTTTCACAGTGTGTAATCCCTACATTTTATAGGATGATACTTTAACATTTCCAACTTCAGAGCAGATTTTTGCTCATTCCAGTTCTAGTGATTTTCTGAAGACATGTGCATGCAGGTTTAGGCCTTAGTGATATGAATGAACTCTGCACATGTTGATCTCTTATTTTTAGGAGGTTTGGTACATATAACTTTTTGTTTGGTTTCCACTTTTGGCAACTAATATAAATTTATTTTCATTTTTTTAAATAAAACATTCACTTTAAATCAAAGTTGCATGAAGGTGCTTGTTTGCATACAGTACCAAGTGGCATTCTGACAATGCTGCAGGTGTCTACTTTAAGAAAATATATAGGTATGGGGGGGTTGGATGATTTTTTTTAATGTTGCGATTTAGGTTTGATTTGTCCATCTCAAAGCTGTGAAAATTGCTCTGGCTACCAGAGGTGCAAAATTTCCGGAGACCTCTGGCAGTAAAAGGGTTAAAGGGGATTTCCCATCTCCCTCTCACCAGTTTGCCTGCTGTCTCCTCTTCTCACTTCTTTCATTCTTAAACAAGTTGGTAGACATTACCTTTAACATTAGAGATTATTTATTATGATTTCTATAATATAGTAATGAAGATCAAATAATATGCCCATTAAATGTATATTACAGTACACAGGTTTGGAGAGAACACTTACATGCTCCCAGGACTGACAGTGGACATTCAGCAACAAACAACAAAATCTCTAAAATAAATAAATAAATAAATAATTTAAAAAAAAAAAACTACGCTATTTTTGTTGTTGCAGAATTCCAGAAATTATTCTGCAAGAAAATTCTAAGCAGATCGCTCTCCTTTAGAAATACCCTTATAATCCTATTAGGACACTTCCACTATTGGACATTTATTTTAACTGTAATATCATACTACATGACATTACCTTACTGCTTTTCCAAATACAGAGATCCTGCTGTAGCTTACATGGGCCTAATAATAAATGCGGATATCCTTTCCCCAGAATGTAAATATTAAAATTGTTTAAAAATAATTGTAAGTATTACAGCTTTCTTACATGTTTATGGGAGTCTGTCACCAGAACCCAGCATAACAGTCTTTGCTGATAGTTTAGGTTCACCTGAAATAAACTGTGTCTTCCCTTTGTGAATCGGTGCCTCTGTTGTTGAGATGTTGTTTTTGTTAATATGCAAATGACTCTTTGGAGTAATGAAGGTAATCAAGGAAGGTAAGAGGCAATGCCCTTGTTGCTCCAAAGAGCTCCTTTGAATATTGACAGAGACGGAACTGTCTCAAGAGAAACTGGTCAAGAGATACTGATTCACAAGCGGAAAACACTGTTTGATTCAGGTGACCTTGACCTACCTATCTGCATGCTGAGTTGATATGCTGGGTTCTGATGACAAACTTCCTATAAGCATCACATTTCAGCTATTTTTTTTTTTTAAACTACATTTTCAGATTATAGATTAGGATAAGTAAAAAAAAAAGGGGACATATCCAGTTTACCAATCCGGCTGTGTCACACTCCAAAAAGTTTGGTCAAGCACTTGGCTAAAACAAGATAGATATTATTTATGGCAGCTCAAAGTGGACCCAAAGTGTGCGTCATCAAGTAATGACCCCTCAGGCGTTTAATTCCTTAGATGCTGCAGCATTGTCAATAGCAACTACAGCATCTAAGGGATTTTGGTGTTGCAGAGTGTGATTGCTGGATGTGGCAGAGTCAAAACCAGATAGACAGTTGTATATAACAGGAACAGACTTTAGTGAAACATGAATGCAGTAAGAGAAGATCACCTCACATGGTGAATAACAGATCTAGTACAGCACACACACTAACAATACAGGATGTGTATATCAACCAGCATCAAAACAACAAAAGTACAGTGTGTCTACAGATAAACATTTAGTAACAGCTACATCTAGTCTCATAAATGTGAACTGCAGTCAATCCAGCAAATATAGAGACAAAGCTGGCTGTTGTATATCTCCAACATTTGGAGGGAGGGAGCTCCTTCCTGGAGGCATCTGAACCCCTGTAAACATGTTTTCTTTGTTCTGATGTCTATACATGGCAGCTGGCGGCATAATGAAGGCCCGATGGGCTGCCTGGGTATAATCCTGTTAGGCTGTGCCTAGAAATCAGAAAAATATGAAAATCACAGGCAGTATAATGCATTGAACTACATAGGTAGTGCAATTCTTTAGAAAAGAAAAACATAGTTTTAAAGTGTAACTAAACTTTTGAGCAACTTGCTTTTGGTGTAATATGACACTGAAGCAAGGGAAAGAATAAAGAGATTCAAGATTTCCCAGAGGAAAGTGCCAAAAGTTAATAAAGTATATTACAACATTTATTAACGCAAATACTGCCAGAATATCAAAAGTATTAATATTAATCTCCCATCCCAAGCAATGCAACTGTAATGTTATTTTACTTGGATGATTAACGAAGTGAAACTGGTCGCTGGCTGAGATGTCCCAGATCCCTTCCGCTGAAGCCGCTGATTTGCCTCAGCAGCCTCAGGAAGAGATCCCAGGACGTCACAGGTAGAGACGTCGCGTTCCCCTCGCTGAGGCCACTGATTGACCTCAGTGGTCACGTGCAGCGGCGACTTCCTCCGGAAGACCACAATGGACCGGACTGCACTGGGAGGCATCGGGGAAAAGAAGAGTGTGTTTGTTTTTTGTTTTTTTTCACCTCTCTCGGCCTATTTAAAATATTACATTTTTTTCCTGGACAACCCCTTTAAGCAGCCCCATATATGAAAATACAAAAAATGTATGGATTTCAGAATGTGGCAACTCCAAGAAATTTTCTTTTTTCAAAGTTTTTTGCATTCTTTTTAAGTTGATAAAGTGTTAGAAAAACTATATAAATTTGGTAATGCCATAATAATGCCAACCCAAAGAATACAGATAACGTCATTTTTGGATGCACAGCGAATGCCATAAAAACTAAGCCTGTAAAATGTTTCACAAAGACAATATTTCTCTAATTCCATCTCATTCAGATTTTTTTTCAGCTTCCCAGTATATCGTACAGAATATTAAATGTTTTCGATACAAAGTACAATTTATCATGCAAACAAAAAAAACCCAGAAAAATAAAAAAAGTTATGGCTTTTTGAAGCCAGGGAGTTAAAAAATGAAAATTGAAAAATGGCTGCAGATGAAAGGGTTTAACTGCCGACACCATCTTGCAGAGCACATCAAAGTGACAAACAACATGCCATTGTTATGGATGTCGCTTTTGTAGATTTGGAGAAAAATAACTTTGAAGCGATATGCAAATGGGACAGTTGGTCCACTTGGGGCATACCTTTGGCTCCCAGAGTACCAACTATCTCATTTGCAAAGTTATTTTTCTCCAAATGACCTACATAACAAAGCTATGTTGTTTATTACTGTAATGTGCTCTGTAATATGGTGTAGACAGTTGAATGTGCTTGGAAGAAATGGTAGGCTCTCTTTTTATTAGCGTCTGTTTATTAAAGCCTGTTTCATCAAGATTTTATACTTTATAATTCTGGCCTATCCTTAGGAATGGTCATTTATGAGGTTATGTGGTGAAGCCACAGGTCAGATGATATCTGAAAATTGTATGGAGCTAAAAGCAAATGGCTCTGTACTCTACTCTGTGTAGTGACAGTGCTGCATTATTGCCTTGACTTAAAGGAGTTGTCCTGGATAAAATGGAATTCCTACACTAATCTAAACACCCTTCCCCCGCCTACTTTCTAAATCACATAATTTATCAAAAATGTATATTTACCCATATATATATTTACCCATTTACCCGCCACAGGGGCATTTCCTGGTTACCTGTGACGTTCCGTTTCCCCGTTTCTGGAAACGGAACGTCACTACTATTCCTCCTCCCCATCATACTTCCCTCTCTTCCTTCCAGACTTCCTCCTGTGGGACAGCTCCTCCCTCTTTTCTGACTCTGTCGGTGTGCGCAATAGTCCCGGCGCTGCTCTGTGCCCTTCAGCCAACAATCCACCTCTACTGCGCAGGCGTGGGATCAGTAGAGATGGTTTACTGTCTGTAGCGCAGCGCTGGGACTATTGCGCGCCCCGGCAGAGTAAGAAGAGATGGTGTAATGCTACATTACAAGGCAGATTTTTTTTTCCCCCCCTTTATCAGTCAGGGTCTGGAAAGAAGGCTATTAACCCATATGGCATGGCTGACTTTAAACATCTATCACAAAGTGGAGATTGCATGCATACTTCCATTTCAGTACACTCAGAACAGAATAAGAATTATCCTATTCTGTTACTCTGACTACCCTTAGAACTGTAGAATTTTTTTTTTCTTCATCTGAGCAATGTCATAATAATATAATAGACTGGCTCACAAATGTGACTTTTTCCAATTCTATAAACCTTTTCAGAACATTTGATTTTTCCATCGTGTTATGTCCTGTGGTTAGCCAAATTGAAAGCCACATCTGGAAAGGATAAATTTGTTTTATTTTGGTGTGCAGGTTGTCTTCCCGTTCCCTTGGATCAAGACACAAAACCAGAAGAAATGGATAACCATGACCTCAGTTTGGCTGCTTCAGGGCTGGCAGAGTTGTGTGGTTCTCTTGCCCAATCTGCTCCGGTTAAAGTAGAAGACTGCATCAGTTCACTGGAAGGGAATGACCAGAAAGCAGTCACTCAGAAGACCCAAGTGTATCATCTTTCAGAGGCTGAGAATTTCGAGAAAGAAGAGACTAGCAGCTTTTCAAGTGGTGCGGATGAGGATGATGTCAGTGACCTTGAGGTTGCCGAATGTGGCCTAGAACCGGGTGAAGTTCCTAGCTTGACGAATGATGAGAACCAGTGCTCTGAACAGACCAGTTTGTGTGTAAGCACTGATCATTTCATTGTATTTATGCACGCTCTGTCCTATTGAGCAGCTGTTAGCAGATCTTTAGCCGTAAAGCTGGAACCTCATTAATGTTGCAGAGATGGTATTATACTTGCTCAGTTACTGAATCGGACAGAGCATTAATCACTATAAACCAAGATGGATTTGATTGTACAGTCTTGACAGCCTGTCTGCTGGACTTGTAAAATTAACAACTATCAGCATAAATCACTGGGCTACAGTGAGCATCATGTATGACAGGTTACCTGTCATGTGCATAGAGGTGCCATGTACATCATGCTTCCTCTTTCAGTGTGCTAGCTATAAATCAGAACTCCGATTTCTGCAACCTAAGAACACAATTTTTGTATCCATATTCAAGTGGCGGTGATGTACAGATGCTTTTATTTTTTATATCTTGTAAAAGTAAGAATTTGACAAATTAGACTCTCTCCACTATGTAGTATGTACTAGTCTAATACTGAAAAGACTAAACTGCTTACTTAATAGTCTGACCAACTTGTTTTTACACTGCTACAGTATTCTTTATTTTGAGGAAATTGGCTCCAACTGCGGACAATTGTGGTCTGTGGTAAAAGCTACACCTAAACCATAAATTTTACTTTTGTATATTTGTGTTGCAGTGAATTAATGCAGTGTTTTATTTCTGTAGGATCAGCTGAAAACATCGCAGGGCGTAGCTATATTCCCTGGTTATTTAGTAGCAGTTAAACATTAATGTAGCTATGTTATGTTAGTATTTAGGGTGAGTCTGTCTCACGTTTCTACTAAATATCAAAATGGTATTCTAAGATACTTATAGCATATCCACAGGATATACTATAAATGTTCATTAGGTGTCTGTCCCGTACCTATTTTAAGATCTAGGGTCCCTCACTCCTCATAGCTGCTATGAATGCATGTGCAGCTGTCTCTGTTCTCTTCTATGGGTGTTCTGAAAATACCCAAACAGGCTTTACTATTTATGGAACTCTTATAGAAGTGGTTGGAGAGAGCTACATATGTGACTGCATCTCCACTCACATAGCCTATGAGAAAGTGGGTGGGGCATCCGTCCTTGAGATTGGAATACCCCTTTAGGTGAAGCTTTTTCACTTGCATGCAATGGGATTCACTCTTACAGTCTATACTTGTAATTTTTCGTATACTTTGCAAGTTGATGTACTGAATTTTGGCAATCTTAGGGCTCCTTTGTAAATTATTTTTCCAGCGTTTTTAAACACTTGTAAAAGAGCAACCTGAGTTTGAAGAGGTTTTTATAGGTTTATGATGTTTTTTTTTCTTATTTTGAAACGCATTAAACATAAAATTTAATTAAAATTTTTGCAGTCCTGTAGAGGAGCCTATGGATGTCATTTAAAAAACAAAACAAAAAAAAAACATACTTAGACCATGCTACACTTTGATGAAAACTGTAAAACCTAAAAGCAATAGAATCACTGTGCTTGTGAAATTTTCAGTAATTTGATTTGGTATCTAAAGTAATATTTTGCCACAACTTTTTTGGCCAAAAAACTAAAACTGTTAAACATAGCATCAAAAGCACTTTGAGAAACTCGGTGTAGGTATGCTGTCTGACCTATAACTTGAATCATGTATGCATTTCTGAAGCTCATTTTAAGCCTAAAAACTGTGAAAAATTTATCTTTTCAGTTGAGTAACACTTTGCCTTTTTATGATCTAGGGATGGCCTGAAAATATTGAGAAAAGACAGCAAAGAGCAAAAAGTTGGCGACTTCCACTTGGCAAGCCTCCTTCAAGATCTCTAATGACAGTTGTTAAACAGCAGGCAACTAGTGATGAAGGTATTTATTCTGTTTGTCATGTATAATATTACATTAAAGAACGTGTATTAAAGGTGTTGTCCGGCATAAACTAAAACTTTAACACTAATCTAAACCCCCTCCCCTCCGCCTAACTTCTAATTTATGCCCTTTAAAAAAAATGTGACCGCCCCAGGCACATTTTCTGATTTCCTGGTGACGTTCCATTTCGCTCTTTCCTGAGACAGGAGGTCACCAGTACTCCTCTCCCCCCTTCCCTAGTCACCCCGCCCGTCCCCATCATACTCTCCAATGCTCACATCCTCTTCTTCTTCTGGACGTCGCTTCCTTCACAAGGGATGCGACGCCCGCGCAATAGAACGCCGGCAGAAGCGAAGAGAAGCAGCATTCTATTGCACATGCGTGGTCGGCCCGTTGCTTCTCTTCGCTTCTGCCGGCATTCTGTTGCACAGGTGCCAGCTCCCAGGTGCGGGCAGAAGAGGGGACAGCGGCACCGGCAAGTCATCTCCAGGACAAGAAGACAGGTAAGGATGATGGGGTGGGGAAGGGGTTGGGGGACTGAGTTAGTTAGCTAGGTAGGTAGGGCTAGTAGTCCGCGGGCTAGCTAGGAAAACAAGGGGGAGTTGTGAGGGGGGATCTAAGTGAACTACAATGCATCATGGTAGTTGTAGGCTAAGGTCATAAAACTTAACCTTTAATGTAAATAATAATAAATATTTAAGACGGTCAGAGAATATCACCAATTAATGTGCACAACGGGACTTACAGATGAAGGGCTGGTATAATTATACCCTATCTCTCACCTATGCCCCACAATGCCTCCTGTCCTAACAAGGACAGTCCCAAAACTCGCCCTGTATCTCCCTAGCAAATTAGATCCATTTTTCCAACGCGTTTCATATCCCAACCAGATGGAGGGGCAATCCTCAGGGGAAATAATACACAAAACAAAAGAAGAGAACACTTACTATACCTAACAAAAATTCATTGTTGCAATAAGTACAATATCTGGTCTATACGGTGTTGGATTGCCAATATTGACCATGGCATTCAGGATGTTAAACATAACCAAAATGACCATTCAACTTCCAACACCATATATCCAGACAGTACCATAAGTGCACACTATAAAATTGTGGCGAATTAACTTTCATTTAAAAGCAAAGCAGAGGAGCCTGCATTCAGGGTGGAGAGTACATCTGCACAGCCCTACAACTGGCAAGCTATGATAATACACGGTTGAGTAGCTTGAAGGGCTGTTACTCCCCCCTAGGCTTATATTCTGCTGCTGTCTGTCCAGGCACATGCACGCCACTTCCCTGCAGTGGCTGGAAAGGACTCGGTGATGTCACTCATATACATGATTGGGTCCTTTCCAGCCAATATTGAGGCCACTGGTGGCCTCAGCAGTCACGTACAGTATGGCACGTGTCTGAACAGACAGGCGGCAGACACCAGAGCACTGGGCACAGGTAAGGCTAGGTTCACAGTAGCGCTCGATTTCCATTTTTCGGGTCCACTTGCTGACCTGAAAAACGGAAACCCAATTCGCTTGTAAAGCGGTTACCTGTGGACCCCATAGACTATAATGGGGTCTGCTGGGTTTCTGTTTGAAAAATGCGGACTTTTCTTTCCGCATTTTTGAAACGGAATGGGGGACAGAATCCCTCAACAGGGTTCAAGTGTTGGTGTGGACCCAGCCTGAGTATGATTTTTTTATCACCTACCCCACCTCCACTGTGATTTGTCCACTTCCTGGGCAACCCCTTTAAAGAGGACCTTTCAAGTCCTCATGAACCTGTGATTTTATATACCGCTAGAAAACCGACAGTTGGCTTTCCCATTACCTGCCCCGATGGAGGAGATATCGGTGCCGTTAGTTTCGGCACATATCTGTCCCCACTGTCAGAAGGGCGTTCCTGACAGTCTAGCGTTATCGCTGGGCTGTGAGGAAGGCTCCCCCTGACAATACTCTAACATAGCCTTGTACTGTCAGAGGGGGCATTCCTTAAACGCCCTGCGATGACGCTGAGCTATGAGGAAGGCCTCCCTCCCCCAGTACAAGTCTTGGGGGGGGGGGGGCACGTTCCTCACAGCCCAGCGATGATGCTAGACGGTCAGGAACGCCCTTCTAACGGTGGGGAGAGATCAGTGCCGGAACTAACGGCACCGATATCTCCTCCATCGGGGCACATAACGGGAAAGCCGACAGTGCGCTGAATTCATGAGGACGTGAAAGGTTGTCTTTAATACAAAGGAGTTATTAATAGACATTGTTAATACAGAGGGGCATTTATGTAAGAGGGCATAATTTATACAAGGAGACATAAGAAGGTATAATTAATAATAGGGGGATTGGGCAACATTAATTTTAGGTGGCACTCGGGCATTATTGATTTAAGGGGGTACACAGGGCATTATTAATTAGGGGGAATTATTAATTGAGGGGCACTATTAAATAAATGGGGCACATAGGAGCATTATTAAATTAAAAAGTCACATGGCGTATTAATTTCCAGGGGATTTTATATCATATATTTTATAACTGGGGTAGCAGCAGGATGGAGATTTTATGTAGTTGAGGACAATATGGGTTGGGTGCCTGGAAAAGTGAAGAGCCAAAGATGTCTGTGTTACAAACTTTACAGTCACAGCTGGAAGAAGTGGTCATGGCGGTCCAGATGGAAGAGACAATAAGTGTAAACAGTCAGAGATGTCACCTGTAAGTCACAACATTTTTCCTGTACTGTATTTACGTAACTGGTCTTCACAGCCCTGTGTAGAACCACTATCTACCACTGTACGGTCACCGTATAGTGATCATGTTGGTATACCTGAGTTGGGGGCCCACTTGGATGTGTTCGCCCCCCTGTGCTGAACCCCTAGCTACGCCTCTGCCATGAAGCAATAAGGTAGAGATTCTGAAAATCGCATGCTACAGTCCCTCAGGATAGGATATGACTTAGGATAAGATGTTAGATGTCAGTAGTTCTCTGATGCTCAGAAATACATATTTATTTGCATATATTCATTGTAAGCTACAGGAGAAGCTAATTATTTTTGCCATGAGCATGTTTCCAGCAGTAAAACAAAGAAGTTGCCACATCTATGTTACATCGGTAATACAGTTTTATGTTTAATCAGTTTTTATTGAGGTTTTTGCAAATAGTAACAAAAGGAAACAAAACCAATACAAAGGCATCAAATAAGGCAGTAGGAGGCATGCAGGCCACCCAATCGTGGAGAAGTCGCTGAGGAACAGCCAGGGTATAGGGCTGCTGACGCCTGCAACAGAGAAACCAGTAACGGGTGGCACTATAACAACATGGGGAAATGCATCATTGTGGGGAAATGCATCATTGTGGGGTAATGGCAGGAAACTCTATAGGACAGAAGGAAAAGTCCGGCTGTGGAGGACCACCACAGTGCCACTTGCGCACTAGAAGAAAAAGACAAATGCTGGAGGGAAAGGGGAACTTGGGGAAGACACTGGTGAACAGAAACACATAAAACCACATACAAGACCGGGATGGGACAGGGCACACTGAGGAGAGAGGGAAAGGGAAGGGGGGAGAGAGGCATGGTACAGAAGGGGACGGCCAGACCCCTTACGGGAAGGGGAGCAAGACGCTACCAGTTCAGGAAAAGAAAGAAGAGAACTCTGAAATCTTCTGGAAAATCACCCAACGGCCGCCAGAGGGACTCAAATTTAGAAGGGTCAGGCGAGTCCTCAGCCACCAGGGCCTCTATTCTCTTAATAAGGAGAAGCTCCTGTAGGAACTCAACCAGGGTGGGCACAGCAGTACTGCGCCAATGCCTGGGAATGCCTGTTCTGGCGGCAGTGAGAAAATGTTGCAGGAGGTCTCTCTTAACAGCGGAGACATTCCCTGGTATAATGGAGAGAAGGGCTAGACGAGGTGAGGGTGTGACAGATGTGCCACTCACTTTAGTATAGAATGCGAAAACAGCATCCCAGAAGGGTCTGAGGGCCGCGCATTCCCACCAGATGTGATACAGTGTACCTCTTTTGGAACCACAGCGCCAACACCGGTCAGATACACCAGGCTAGATCCTGTGCAGCAGGTCAGGACAGCGGTAACAGCGGGTCAGTATTTTGTAGTTCTTTTCCTGCGCACTGCAAGGCAACGGGAGCTTATGCGTATACAGGAAGGACCTATCCCAATCGGCAGGTGAAAGACAAGTACCAAGGTCAGATTCCCGTAATACAGTTTTATAGTAAATCTCTTCTTTGACATTCATTGCAGAATATTGAAATATTAAAACACAACCTCTATTAGTTAAATTACTAACTGCCTTGATAAAAGCTGGGATATGTATTCCTGCTATATAAACATTATTACACAACCTTGTCGTTCATATGCCTCTCTTCTGGACAATTGGGGTACAGTGAACATACAATAAGGGGAAGCTGTGAAACCACAGAAACAGAGGGTTCCAATGTGTTGGCTAAATACAGGGCAACCCCAGTAAGCAGACTGCCTTCAGAGACTGATTCAGTCAACTTTTTCTCCTGACACTGAGCCTGTGCTCATTCCCCCCACTGACCAGTTCAGTAAATTAATGCCATCAGGGTTCTGATATTATAGTAGCTGACTAATCTGCCACCATCGCACTGTGATGAAGATGAACTGCACCAGAATTCTGGCATAATGTGTGCCACAAAGCTGGTATACATGCTTTATACCTCATTTTATATGTGTTTTAGACACTTTCTAATCATTTATGCTACTCATCCAGCAGGTAGGCAGGGCTTGTAGCTTAATTAATTAACTTTTTTATTTTGCTCTCTTACATATCGCTATTATATTCTGCAGCGCTGTACAGATATTGTCAACATTGTCTTGTATAGGTCTTTCAATCTAAATTCCTTATTGTTATACTTTTGGAGTGTGCAAGTAAACCAGAGTACCAGGAGGAAACCCATGCAAACAAAGGGAGAACATACAAACTCCATGCATGTTTCAGATTTTTCAAACAGCATTATACACTTTGGAAATTCTGGTGCAGGACTGTCTAGTCTAACTTTGCTCAGTCTAAAAGTTAGAGAGTATTAGTTTATCTCCTCCAATGTGTGCAGGCACATTGATAGCAGCGACATCTCTTCCAATGTGTGCAGGCACATTAATAACAGTGGCACACAATGCCTGAAATGCTGAGACTAAATACAGAAAGCCACATCCTCCATGAGGCTTGGCAATCAGAGTCTCCAGATTTGTTGGTACCTAAACATAAGGTGAACTCTGCGGTAACCAGGCTGATTGGAACTCTTGATTCCAGACAGCCGGAGGTTATGGCCATTCTTGGCAGATTCTGGAACATCCTAAGGTTGAATATAGATATAAGAAATCATATAACACTGACAGCATTGGTCAGGTTCTGCAGGGGCAAGAATATCCAAAATAGACTGATCCACTTGGCAGCGTCGGTGACAGCCATAGACCTGGCTTGATAAAGTATCAGGTACTTGTAGACTTCTGAATTTATCCAGTCTGGACATATGTTTGAGAGTGCAAGTACTGGTCAAAAGTTTGCGATTTGGGATTTAGAGAATTGAAAAACTGGTAGTGTGCTGTATTTGTTGACCTGTCCATGCCTGCTAAAATACATTGGCAAAATGATTAGCCAATTTCAGTGCTCTATCAGGGACCACGTAGATGATGTTATGACCATGAGGGACACACAGATCTCGAAAACATGCATGACAAGCATGCAGGTAGGACCGATTGCATTTTTTAAAGCAATTTATTGGGTATGACCTCCTGCACCGGGGTAGTGATTAGGACAATTTGTCATTAAGGACGGAAGCACAGTGGTTCTATTGGATGCCTTGTGTAGAGGTAGAGGCGAATGAACCAACTTGCATCTGGCAAGTGTTTCAACTGGCTCTGTTATTTATTACCATATTACCCCCTTTGGATTGGTCCTAACACTTCTAATATAATAATGGTTTTTACATATTGGTATGGGTGTCATGTTTGTCACTTTGAATCCAAGATGATGGCTCTATTAAACTGAGGATTTGGTATAACTCCTTTTTGGTACCCTCTTTTGTGGTGTTAACCATTTTAGTCTAATCACATTTGTGGAGTGGCAGCAAATCGACGATGCAGTTTGTTCTGCATCTGTGTAGCACTGCTTATATAGCAGGCACACACATCCTCTGCTTTTGTCAAGATACTTATTAATTTAACTAATAAAGGTTATGTTTTAGTATTTTCTTATTCACAAACACATCTGTGTTGGAGATTCTGTTGGGAACCATCATTACAGATTGCCAAAATTCATGGACAAAATAGCAGACACAGTAAAGGAATCCCTATGAAGCCCATTATAGTAAGGAGAGTCTGTAGGGCTCATTGATTCCATCATGTAATGGTTCTGTAACAGAATAGTACATTTATGAAAATGATGGAGATGTGAACATAGCCTAAGGAAGAAAACTTCCTGCAAGGAGGACTTTTTCTTCCACTGGTTTCAGTTTAAAAACAACAGACACCTGACAGACCCCATTATAGTACAATGGGGTCTGCCTAGATCCGTGTGTAACTGCTGTTGTAGCTGTCCGCTGCATCGCTGTGCATCACTAGTGTCATGATTTTAGAAGAAATTAAGTTTTAGGTTACCATCTAGTTAACCACATGTATCTGGGCATTAGTTTACGCAGTGCTATGTTTTCTTGATTTCTAGTTATTGGCTGTGGCACTAAGGTTTTCTTTCAGTGTTTTATAGGTGTAAGTTTTCGAATATCTTTGGATCGGATTTTCAGTTTTATTTAAATGTGACATTTTCAGCTTCAGGAACATGTACAAATGAGCTTTTGTGTAGAACTCTCTAGGTGCTTATAATACCAATCAGTTGATTGCAATTACAGAGCAGAAAAACACAAAAAAAGCCTGCTAAGAATCTTCTACATCCATTCTCACAAAGTATTCTGCATTTAAGAGTATACACAGTAGTATACAACACTTCTGTATTTCATAGGAATAGTAAGGTGCAAGATATACACTATGTGGACAAAAGTATTAGGACGCACCTCTTAATCAGCAAATTCAGGTGTTATCGATTGTCCCATTGTCACTGGTGTATAAAATCCATCACGCATGCAATCTGTTTTTACATACATTTGTGAAAGTATATGTTCTAAAGAGCTCGCTGAATTCCAGCACGGTATTGTAATAGGATGCCACTGTTACAGTGAGTCAGTTGGTGAACTTTCTTCCCTCCTAGATGTTTCATGATCAACTGTGAGCCATAGCATTGAAAGTGGAAGCATTTAGGAACCACAGCAGATTTGTTATAAAGCAGTAGACCACGTAAGGTTTCAGAAGGGTTTGCTGATGGCTCATAGTGCATTAAGGTTATCGACAGTCTGCTGACTCAATAACTATTCCAAACTCTCTCTAATATTATCAACCCACCTAAAAATTGTATGCTCAGTGCCTCTCATGGCATGGTTTTCCATGGCTGAGCAGCTGCATGCAAGTCTTACATCTCCAAGTACAATGCAAAGCGTTGAATGGATGCCGCTGAACTCTGGAGCAGTGGAAACACACTCTGTGAAGTGACAGGTTATGATTCTCTATCTGGCAGTCTAATTGACAAATGTGGGTTTGCAAATGCCATTAGAACGTTACCTGCCTGACCGCATTGGGCCAACTTGCAGTCAAGTTGTTAGCATTTTGGACAGTCATATGCTTCCAACTTTGTGGGAACAGTTTGGCAAAGGCCACAGCGCACAAACTATAAGTACCTGGGTGTGCTCCTCAATAATAAGCTGGACTGGGAAGATCACATGGAGGTCCTGTACAGGAAGGGCCACAGCAGGCTCTACCTGCTTAGGAGGCTGAGCCTTTGGAGTCCAGGGGGCACTTTTTAGGACTTTTTTCATCTCTGTAGTGGCATCAGCCATCCTCTTCGGAGTGGCCTACTGGGGGAGCATTATATCAAAAATAGAAATAAAGTGGGGATCGAAATAAACTGGGCAAGCTGATTAGAAGGGCCAGCTCTGTCCTGGGGAGCCCCCTGGACCCAGTGCAGGTGGTGGGTGACAGAAGGATACTGTCCATGGTGAACTTCATGCGGGAGAAGAAGTCCCATCCCATGCATGAGACCGTGATAGTACTGGGCAGTACTGTCAGTGACTGACTACTTCACCCTAAGTGTGAGAAGGAGCGCTATCGGAAGTCTTTCCTCCCCACTGCGGTCAGGCTGTACAACCAACACTGACCTAAGTGGAGATCGTTCCATACAGAGAATTGAAATATCTTTAGATTTGTGATATCCCCCCCCCCCCTCTGCTACTACTTATCTGTCTGGAACATTCTTGTATATATTGTATTTGTATTGGTTGTCTTTGCTGCTGTAACACACTGAATTTCCCCATGGTGGAACTATTAAAGGATTATTATTATTGTTGTTGTTGTTATTATTGTTACTATGTAACACAAATTTTGTTCCCAGCTTTTAAATGTTATATTCCAATTGCTTATGTCTAAAACAAATTAAAAATTGCTTACATTCATCATAAACTTCGCTTTTGTGACCACGGCAATGAAAATTATGCATTTTTACTATAGAAACAGACGATTTTGCATCTTCTCATTTATACAGTCAGAATAATATTTGGATTGAGAATTTGATTTAGGCCTATTTCACACTAATGACTAGTGATATTTACAATATTAACACAGTTAATCTGCTATTTAAGAGAGTAGCATTTATCCACTTACCTTACGTGACTGCCCCCAATGGGTAACATTGGAATCTTCCTTAATGGCCCTTGCCTACATGCAGGCTCTTTTGTGGGCCCCTCGGTCTATTGCCGCTAAGGTGACTGACTATATGTTGCAGTTGTGGCGGAGAGTTCGCTTTCAGTATGGGTTGCAGAGCCCGATTTTCACCTCTAATACCAATATTCTATAACCCCCTTTTTCCCCCTGGCCTCTCACCAGAGATCTAGAGGTCTTTCCCACTAGCTTTGAGAGATTATGCTTGTTTAGAGTGGCTAAGAGCTCCCTTCCCTTTTTATACAGTGGCATGCAAAAGTTTGACCCCTGGTCAAAATGACTGTTGTTGTGAACAGTGAAGCAAGTTGAAGATGAAATTATCTTTAAAAGGCATAAAGTTAAAGATTAAACACACTTGTTTATGTTTGAGTACAATTTTAGAGTGGAAAAAGGAAGGGAGTTCCTTGCAAAAGTTTGGGAACCCTTGTAGATTTGTGTGCTCCAATAACTTTGACCAAGGTCTCAGACCTTTTTTCGCCAGTTAGGGTTATGGCTTGTTCACTTTCATCGTTAGGAAAGGCCAAGTGATGCAAATTTTATAGCTTTATAAATACCCAGTCTCCTCTAACCGTGTGCCAAAAAACAGCAGCCATGGGTTCTTCTAAGCAGCTGCCTAGCACTCTGAAAATGGTGGAGGCCCACAATGCAGGAGAAGGCTATAAGAAGATAGCAAAGCATTCACAAGTTGCCCTTTCCTCAGTTCAAAATGTAATTAAGAAATGGCAGTTACCAGGAACAGTGGAGGTCAAGATAAGAGTGGCAATCAGAGCCCCCGCTTGACTGCAAAAGACCTTCAGTAGCAGACTCTGGAGTTGTTGTACATTGTTCTACTGTTCAGTGATAGCTGCACAAATATGGCTTTCATGGAAGAGTCATCAGAAGAAAACCTCTTCTGCGTCCTCACCATAAAATTCAGCTTCTGAAGTCTGCAAAAGAACATGTAAACAAGCCTGATGCATTTTGGAAACAAGTCCTGTAGACCGATGAGGTTATAATAGAACTCCTTGGCCACAATGATCAAAGGTATGTTTGGAGAAAAAAGGGCACAGAATTTCAGGAAAAGAACATCTCTCCAACCATTAAGTATGGGGGAGGATCAATCATGCTTTGGGGTTGTGTTGCAGTCAATGGCACGGGGAACATTTCACGGGTTGAGGGAAGAATGGATTCAATGAAATTTCAGCAAATTCTTGAAGCAAACACAACACCATCTCTAAAAAAGCTGAAATTGAAAAGAGGATGACTTCTACAAATGGATAATGATCCTAAACACACATCAAAATCCACCATAGACTACCTAAAAACACGCAAGCTGAAGGTTTTACTATGGCCCTCACAGTCCCCTCGTCTGAAAATCATTGAAAATCTGTGGCTAGACCTCAAAAGAGCAGTGCATGCAAGATGACCCATAAATCTTACAGAACTAGAAGACTTTTCCAAGGAAGAATAGATGAAAATCCCTCAAACAAGAATTGAAAGACTCTTGGCTTGCTACAAAAAGCATTTACAAGCTCTGATACTTGCAAAAGGGGGTGCTACTAGGTACTAACTATCCAGGGAGCCCAAACTTTTGCATTGGGCCATTTTCATTTTTTGTTGTTTTGAAAATGTAACATATGAAAGTATTTTTTGTTCCAAAAAATACATTGGGAATGTGTCATCTTTAATGTTATGCTTTTTGAAGATCATTTTAACCTTCAACTTGCTTAACTGTTCACACTAAAAGTCATTTTGACCAGGGGTGTCCAAACTTTTGGATGCTACTGTATAGCCTGCTCAACCCACCACCCCCTGATGGTAAACTTGACTTTATGGTGGCCTGGGAGCGAGACCTTGACACTACCTTGACCCCAGTACAATGGGTTGACTACTGTACATCAATTAGCAAAGGCAGTTGGCAGGTCACCCTCATGGAGTCCTCTTTAAAAGTTCTTCACAGGACATATTTGATCTCTCACCGACTTTGCCAATTTTTGCCTACTGTTTCACCCCTTTGCTTTAGGGGCTGTAATACCTTAGGCACTACCCTCCATGTATGGTGGTCCTGTCCTCATGCCGACGCTATTGGCTGGCTATCCATAGGATTGTGTAACAGCTTTTTGGACAGTTCCCATTTCAGGCCTCTATTTCTCCTCAATTTTAAGCCCTCTAATTTGAAATATGCACAATTTAAGCTAGTCCATTATATTTTATTAGTCACCCGGATTCGCACAGTCTCCAACTAGAGAAATTTCCCTCAGTGGCTGAGGTTATGCGACGGGTTGATAACATTACGCTCCATCAGAAGATTAATTCCATTATTTTCCCATCACCCACAACAGCACCCAGAGAGAGGATCCACCCCCAGGGACAGGAAACCTATGGTATAAAAAGGTGGAGCCTCTCCTACCCCTCAGTTGTTTCCTGTCCCTGGAGGGAGGCCTACGTGCCTGCTTGAGGCAGGCTTACCTGATGGCATAGGAAAGAGTTGGTCCTGGTAGGGGTTGCCTCTCTTCTTCCATGGGTGGCTGTTAGCTGTGGCCCGGTCTGGAGTCGGTGCAGTCTCCCCAGCTATGCGCCGCTGGTGTTCCGGGTGCGGGAGTTCCGATATCCAGGCAGAAGGAGTGTGTTTCCTCTGCTTTAGTCCGCAGGAGTTCCGGGCCTGTAGGGAGACACATGGTGGTGCCAACCCGGAAGGAAGGGGCGTGGCTTCAAGTGGAAGGAGCATGGCTTGCTGGAAATGAGGGCGTGGCTTCCAGGGGAAGGTGTGTGGCCTAGCGGCTGAATGGCCATATAATGCAGATTGGGGCTAAGCAGTTTCTGGAGACAATATAGTTCTATAATGTCTCCAGCTTTATTAATAATAATAATAATAATAATCCTTAAATAGTCCCACCATGGGGAAATTCAGTGTGTTACAGCAGCAAAGATATGCAATGCAAAGATAAGCAATACAAATACAACATATACAAGAATGTTCCAAGGTAGAGGCATTTCATTGATAGTAGACAGACAAATAGAAAGGTACAGGTAAAGAAGTAGCAGAGGGGGGTGGGGGGGATATCACAACAGAAAGATGTTTCAGTTCTCTGTATGGACTAAGCTCCTCTTAGGTCAGTGTTAGTTGTACCAACATTGGAGTGGACCACCAACACTGTCACCCACCACCTGCACTGGGTCCAGGGGGCTCCCCAGGACAGAGCTGGCCCTTCTAATCAGCTTGTCAAGTTTATTCCTATCCCTAGTTGATATTCTGCTCCCCCAGTAGGCCACTCCAAAGAAGATGGCTGATGTCACTACCGAGTTGAAAAAAGTCCAAAGAAGTGCCCCCTGGACTCCAAAGGCTCTCAGCCTCCTAAGCAGGTAGAGCCTGCTGTGGCCCTTCCTGTACAGGACCTCCATGTGATCTGCCCAGTCCAGCTTATTATCGAGGAGCACACCCAGGTACTTATAGGTGTTGACGATCTCGATGCCCGTCCCCTGGATGTCCACTGGTTTAGGAGAGCATCTGCATTTACGGAAGTCCACCGCCATCTCCTTGGTCTTCCCGGCGTTAGTCCTCAGTTGTTTCCGCTGGCACCAGTCCACAAAATCCCGGTTCAGTTCTCTGTACTCCTGTCATCTTTGTCTGTGATGAGGCCTACTATTGCAGAGTCATCAGAATACTTCTGTAGGTAGCAGCTAGATGAGTTGCACCTAAAATCTGCAGTGTACAGTGTGAAGAGGAAAGGGGCAAGAACTGTACCCTGAGGTGCCTTCATATTGCAGATCACAGTATCGGACACACAGTCCCGGGCTCTCACATACTGAGGTCGATTTGTGAGGTAGTCTAGGATCCAATTGGAGAGGTGGTGGTCCACTCAAGCAAGGGCCAGCTTGTCTCTCAGTAACCCCAGCTGTATGGTGTTAAAAGCACTGGAGAAATCAAAGAACATTATTCTCACAGTGTTCCCTAGTTTCTCCAGGTGAGAGAGAGCCCTGTGCAGAAGGTGGATGATGGAATCATCCACCCCAATGCCTGGCTGAAAAGCAAACTGGAGAGGGTCCATAGCTGGGCTCGCTACAGGGCGGAGATGTGTGAGAACCAATTTCTCTAAGATCTTCATCAGGTGGAATGTCAATGCTACTGGTCTGTAGTCTTTGAGGTCCATAGGGTTTCCATAATTCAGGGACTATTTCCAGCTTCAGGCTCATATTAAACATATATGTAATAATACTACAAAGCTGATCCCCACAAGTCTTAATTAGCCTTGCACTGATGCCATCTGGCCCTGCGGCTTTCCCCGCCTTGATATTTTTCAGCTCCCTTCTCACCTGGGCACGTGTGAAGGTCAGACTGTGGTCAGATAAAGATGGATTTCTGGATTTACTGGTCTGGTGGGAAGTAGCCGCAGAGGGTGGTCATTGAGGTAGGGGGAACTGGAGGACATGCTGTGGTGGGAGTAGCTGGTTTGTTATCAAATCTATTGAAGAATAGATTTAGTTTGTTAAGCGAATTAGCATCTGCTTCTATCTGGGAGACTGGATTGAGCCCTAACTCCCCACACTTCTCCCTACTGGTGGATCCTTAGTTGTCGCCTTTTGTGTCCCTTACCCATTATAGCGCTACTTCTTCCCCTTTCCTCCCCTGATTTAGGTTTTTACATACATATATATATATATATATATATATATATATATATATATATAAAATTATATATATTTTTTTTACATTGTTTACCCTATATTTTATATATTTGCTGCCATTTGACATATGAAGCTGTTCTTGATACTTGTTGCTTGATACTTACTTTTTGTCATCTTATTGTTTTTATTCGATATGCTCTTTATTATGTTTCTATAGTGCTAATGTTATAATTTAATAAATGCCTTTGAAACTATACAGAGGTTCTGATGTGAAGAGGGTTAGACCATGGTCTAAGTCATTTAGAAAGCAGGGTCTGTTCACACAGAGCGAATTAGATGTGGTTCTAAACCCACATTAAAAAAAAAACGATTTGCTGTGATTTTTCAACACGGTAATTAGTAAAAGTGACACATTTATTTTACGTGTTTCATTTGTTAAAACCACGCAGCCAGTTATTGCATACATTATTTTTCCAATGCAGTTATAAATTTCGCCTCAAACGCTACGTATGAATATACCCTTAGGCATCTTATTTGGAGCCTGTAATGACATTTGCAAAATATAGGCGACACATTTTGCTGCTGCTGCTTTTTTTAATTCTATGGCAGACAGTTCACTGACACATTTTACTTGATATTTTCATGCAAAATGGTTATTGCTGCTGCTAATGTGATCGCCCTACACTTCTTTCTAGAAAATAATCTTCTTTCAGCACAAGAGGAGCACTAGGGAAGAAAAAAGGCATGTAATTTCATTATCCTTGGCTCAAGTTTCAATTCTGTTTATCACCGAGTTTGTAATTAATTTACTCAGTGTGAATCTTCATCTGCTCATCCGTCACCTACCTAATACCTGCATTTTAGGATGTAATTTATGTGAAGAAAACCTACATTTATAATCTCAGCCCAGTAGTTCTGCCTCACATAGCTCAGTTTGCTTTTAAGCATCTCTCCCAGAAAGGAGCGGCAGCCTGTGATCCATATCACTATAATCTTTTCATGCCTTGAGGGGCTGCAAGGAAAAGTGGGTTTCATTCTGATTGCAATATACAAATGAAATGACTTGATTAATATCGTAGCATAGTTGGCATTGAAATTAAAATTTAAATGTGTAGGCGGCTGGAGCAAAATGACTAGTTTACTATGGTCTAAAGCGAGCACTCACCACAACACTCTCTAATCTTTACAGAATTCACAAAGCAACATGATGCAATTCTAATTGAAGTGGAGATTGGGAGAGAGAGCTAAGGACATGGATTCGTACATTAAAAACAATAAAGTACAATATGAAAAAAAAGGAAGTGTTAAAACATCTGTCAAGCAGTTGAGAATTTCAGTGCCCATAGTGCCTTATTTATAACAAGGTATCAATTTATATAGATGAGGTTCAGATAACCTCATTAGGGGTCACGTTTTAGCATCCATTTAGCGTATTTCTGCCTCTTGAAATCAATCCGGCACGCACCCTTGCGGCAGAATGGAGATCTTCGCCAATTAGAAACTGACATACATTTCCAGTATAACTCACATCAGAAAGAAAACTGTCAAGAGTTATGATAAATATGTTGGGCCAAGGCATCCCAGCTGTGCTGTCCACCCCACTCTGCCAACTTTCTCTGAAAGTGGCGAGAGAGGTGCAGAACAGGGAATATGTTGCATCTTTAGAACGAGAGAGGTCCTTCCTCCAAATGTGCAGCACATTTTCACATTTCTCCCTAATGATTCTGTGCAAATGGATGGCTGGTTTGCATCTGTTTTCATCCCTAAGTAGTATCTGTCCCCTAGAGTCCCTCTCATTTGATCCACATCTGATTTTTGGCTTTAAAATGTGACCAAACCTGTGTGCATAAATATACCCGGTCACAGGTTTTTGCAGGTGAAACACATTAAATAAATATATTTAATTAATTAGATTTAACGATGTGAAAGAACAAAATCTTTTAACTATATATTTTAAGTTTTTCTTGGGGTTAACCATATTGGAGGTAAACAGATCAGGGCAGGTTTATGAAGACTACCGTTACTTATGCCAGTCTTCATGGCCCTGGAGCTGGTGGCAGAGGGTGCGCCTATTTACACACGTGGACAAAATTTTTGGTACCCCTCGTTTAATGAAAGAAAAACCCACAATGGTCACAGAAATAACTTGAATCTGACAAAAGTAATTTGCTAAACTACATGTTAACAAGCCACAAAGCTTCTGGGAGAATGTCCTATGGACAGATGAGGAGATAAAAATCGAAATTTTTGGCAAGGCACATCAGCTCTACGTTCACAGAAGGAAAAATGAAGCATATCTTGAAAAGAACACTGCCCCTACTGTGAAACATGGAGTAGGCTCTGTTATGTTCTGGGGCTGCTTTGCTGTATCTGGCACAGGGTGTCTTGAATCTGTGCAGGGTACAATGAAATTTCAAGACTATCAAGGGATTCTAGAGAGAAATGTGCTGCCCAGTGTCAGAAAGCTTGCTCTAAGTCACAGGTCATGGGTCTTGCAACAGGATAATGACCCAAAACACACAGCTAAAAACACCCACTATTCTGCAGTGGCCTTCTATGAGCCCTGACCTAAATCTTATTGGGTTAGGGACAAGAATCTCTCACATTGAGGAGAGCACCAGTAAAGGTGTGTAGAGATTTTAATTGCCTTTTGCCCTCTACTTAGCATCTACATATCACAAGGCATTATGGGAAAGGAGCTGGGGAGCTCATGCGCACTCTATTGGATGTAACAAATCCTCAATTTGCTTTTGACTCACCGAGCCTTGAGACAGCAAAAGGGATTTTAGCCAAGCCAATTTCACTTATCTGCATACAGCGCTGTTTCCGGATTGTTGTCCTTCATCAGTACAGAGTAAAGTGAATTGGCTGGCTTAGTGGGAGGCAATGAGTGGGTTAGGGACAAGAATCTCTCACATTGAGGAGAGCACCAGTAAAGGTGTGTAGAGATTTTAATTGCCTTTTGCCCTCTACTTAGCATCTACATATCACAAGGCATAATCCGGAAACAGCGCTGTATGCAGATAAGTGAAATTGGCTTGGCTAAAATCCCTTTTGCTGTCTCAAGGCTCGGTGAGTCAAAAGCAAATTGAGGATTTGTTACATCCAATAGAGGGCGCATGAGCTCCCCAGCTCCTTTCCCATAATGCCTTGTGATATGTAGATGCTAAGTAGAGGGCAAAAGGCAATTAAAATCTCTACACACCTTTACTGGTGCTCTCCTCAATGTGAGAGATTCTTGTCCCTAACCCACTCACCCCCCCCCCCCCCCCCCCACAACCCCCCCCTTCCCCCTTCACAAAGAACAACAACAACAAAAAACCCCACCAACCAAAAAAATAAAATTTCCTTCCCCAAAAACCCCTTTCCCGCCCCCAGGCTTGGTGGGGCAAAAGCAAATTGGGGACCTCCCACTAGAGGCGCGCCCCCAGCCCATTCCAGCCTTGTGCTCTGTAGCTGGGGGGCACTCACTTTACTGGTGCTCTCCTCAATGTGGCAGATCTTGTCCCCCACCCCCCCTTTGCCCCCCACTAAGCCAGCCAATTCACTTTGCTCTGTACTGATGAAGGACAACAATCCGGAAACAGCGCTGTATGCAGATAAGTGAAATTGGCTTGGCTAAAATCCCTTTTGCTGTCTCAAGGCTCGGTGAGTCAAAAGCAAATTGAGGATTTGTTACATCCAATAGAGGGCGCATGAGCTCCCCAGCTCCTTTCCCATAATGCCTTGTGATATCTAAATCTTATTGAGCATCTTTGGAAGGAGCTGAAACATGCCGTCTGGAAAAGGCACCCTTCAAACCCGAGACTGGAGCAGTTTGCTCATGAGGAGTGGGCCAAAATACCTGTTGAGAGGTGCAGAAGTCTCATTGACAGTTACAGGAATCGTTTGATTGCAGTGATTGCCTCAAAAGGTTGTGCAACAAAATATTAAGTTAAGGGTACCATCATTTTTGTCCAGGCCTGTTTCATGAGTTTTTTTTTTTTTTTTAAATTCTGTTGAAGAATGGTTGAAAAGCAATGTTTGACTTTTTCATTTGTTCATTTTCATAGAATTTTTATATATTACTTTTGTCAGATTCAAGTTATTTCTGTGACCATTGTGGGTTTTTCTTTCATTAAACTAGGGATACCAACAATTTTGTCCACGTGTGTATGCCTAAAAACTGGTGTGCAAGGCATAGTAAATCTTTGCATCGTTCCTCTGTTCTGAAAGGGTCTGAATTCAATTGAATGAAACTGAATCGATTCAGGGGCACAGTATCTGCTGTGCACAGAGAAAAGCTCTAGGCTGTGTTTACACAGCGCTTTGTTACTGAAAAACTGAATGCAGTTTTTAATGGCAATAATGGGGAAGGCATTTTTATGATGCTAGTAAACCAGAATTTTTCAGTTTAATGGACATTGGCATACAGGTGAGATGCATAGTAGCACATGCTAGACATTACTGCAATTAAATACTGCATGCAGTTCTTCAGTAAAAGAAAAAAAAAAAATGCCCCATAAACCCAGCCAATGAAGGAGCTACGAAATAGTTGGATGCACTTTATTCTTCTCCACCTGCAGACATTACATTGAACAAACCATGGCAAAACATGTTTTTTTGTTTATCGTAATAGGATAAAGCGTCTAAAGACAGTCGAAATATGGAAATATCTTATTAACCAATCATGGCAGCAGCTAAATGCATAAAAGCTTGCCAACATGGTCAACTGGGCCCATTGTTCGTTGGACCAAATATCAAAAATGCCTACTAGGTGACTTTGACCACAGAAATATTGTTGGTGATAGATGGTTTGGTTTTGTGAGAGATTACATAGAATAATGTGACTGTTTATAACATTCAATTTTGTCATCAAATATGAGTTGTTGATGACTATGGCCAGACGGCTAAATGTTGCCAAAAAGGCTTCTTACCACAGATGGTTATTTCAGGTAGTACAGGTCTCTTAGAGCAAGTTGTGGAGTACCTAGAAGTCTGTGTGCGAATGTGTGATGATTTGTCTACGAGCCTCTTATATGTAAAATAAAATCTTAAGATGCATTATGAAAGCCTGTGAAATAATTATAGCTGTTTTATGTTGCTGAATTCCTGCTTCCTAAAGCAATAAAAAAGTCATCCTTGCAGTTAGCTGTGAATTGATTCAGGATATTTATTGACCCATTACTAAGACTTTTTTGTGTGTTCTTTCACATAAAACGGCAAGAACATTTTTTATCCAAGTTACTGTTCCTCTTAAGATTTTTTTTGGCTTCTCAGCATTTTAGTTTATCCAGTATTTAAAGTTATAGCATAGTTTGTCATCGTCTTTTGTTACTTGCTGTTTTTGTCCTAGATGTGTTTTTCATGTGGTTGTTTTGGATTAAAGAGAATCTGTCAGGTTAGAATTAATTTTATAGTCTGTTCTCTTCAGGGTAGTCAATAAAATGAGGCCTATTTTTACTTTTGCTCCCAGTTTCAGGAAGTGGGAAACAAATGAGGGTAAGGGGTTTTTGCATCTCTGAAAGAATCTCTATTGCAGAATTTGACCAACCACATTTAGTCTGAGTTTAAATGCCGCAGATACAGTACAGTGCATATGCATGAGATTTTAATACCCTTTCTACATTTAGCAGAAAACTTCTACACAAAAATTAGCAAGCTGTTCAGTATGCTGTAAAAATGCCACAGATGTTCAGAACCAGTTTCATCACTTCATGTATAGGGGTGAAATTCACAATGAATGTACAGCAGAATCCCTATGTAGCATATGCGGTATTGCCCTGCAGTCCTATTCATCTGATTGAAGCTTGCAGAAATGGAAGTTCTTCCTGTAGAAACAACCCTATTCAGTTGAATCTAATGTATTTTTTAGTTAGACGTTTTTGCAAAAAATCTATTGTGTGTAAATATTTCCTAACTGTTGCAGCAGTGACTGCGATAGGTCAAGTGATAGGCTAGTCAGATGTCAGCCAGTAGGAACAACCAGGGCCGGCGTTAGGGGGGGGGGGCAAACTGGGCAATTGCCCAGGGCCCCGTCCCCAAAGGGGCCCCCGGGATCCGGAACCTGATGACTCCGGATGCCGGAGTCAAGCCCGGCCAAAGCAATAACAGAAAGGGACTGCAGGGCCCCTTTCCGAGGTAAGTAAAAATAACAAACATTTTTACTCACCTGTCCTTGGCGTCCGACGTCATCTTCTGGCGTTCCGGACATCACTGCTGAGGCCTGGCCTCAGCGGTCACGTGGGGCGTGCCTCACGTAATCGCTGAGGCCCAATCACAGGCCTCAGAGGTGACGTCCACAACGCGTGATGTCCACAACGTGTGACGTCAGCCGCAGAGAAGAAGCAGCGGTCGGCGGCGGGGATAGCGGAGCAGCGAAAGGAGGCCCAGGAGAGGTAAGACGAGTATAACTGTTTGTTATTTTACCTTACTTACCCCGGGCCTTCGATTATTATACTCTGGGGTCTGAAGAGACCCCAGAATATAATATAATAATAGCACTGTAGGGCCCCTGTGGAGCATTATACTGGGGGCCCCCTCTGGATAGCATATTATACTGTGTGGGTCCACTGTGGAGCATTATACTGGGGAAGGGGCCCCTCTGGATAGCATGTTATATTCTGTGGGGCCTCTGTGGAAAATTATAATGTGTGGGGGGGGGGCCCTGGAGATAATGTTATATTCTGTGGGGCCACTTTGGAGCATTATGCTCTCCAGAGGGGCCCCCCAGTATAATGCTCCAAAGTGGCCCCACAGAATATAACATGCTCTCCAGAGCCCCCCCCCACTTTATAATACTCCATAGAGGCCCCGCAGAATATAACATGTTCTCCAGAGGGCCCCCCTCCCCAGTATAATGCTCCACAGTAGCCCCACACAGTATAATATGCTCTCCAGAGCCCCCCGAGTATAATGCTCCACTGTGGCCCCACACAGTATAATATGCTCTCCAGAGGGGCCCCCCAGTATATTATACTGTGCAGGGCCACTGTGGAGCATTATACTGGGGGGGGGGGGCTCTGGAGAGCATGTTATACTGTTTTGGGCCACTGTGGAGCATTATACTGGGGGGGGCTCTGGAGAGCATATTATACTGTTTTGGGCGACTGTGAGTATTATACTGGGGAAACCTCTCTGGGCAGTATATTATACTGTGTGGAGGCCAATCTGGAGCATGTTATACTGAGTGGGGTCACTGTGGAGCATTATTCTGGGGGGGGGCATCAGCAGAGCATATTATATTGCGTGGCGCCACTGTGGGACATTATTTGGGGGGGATTAATGAGCATTATACTAGGGGGCCCTCTGGGGAGCATATTATACTGTGTGGGGCCTACTGTGCAACATTATACTGGGGGGACGCTCTGGGGAGCATAATATATTGCGTGGGGCCACTGTGGAGCAAAATACCGGAGGGGGCACTGTGGAGCTTTATACTGGAGCATATTATACTATGGGCCACTGTGGATCTTTATACTGGGGGAATGGACAGTGTGGGGAGCCTGTTATACTGTGTGGGTCCACTGTGGAGTGTATTATATTGTGTGGGGCTTTTCGGGAGCATATTATACTCTGTGGGGCCATTGTAGAGCATTATACTGAGGGAACCCCTCTGGGGAGTATATTATACTGTGTGGAGGTCATTATGGAGCATGTTATACTGTGTTAGGCCACTGTGGAGCATTATACTGGGGGGGCATTGTGGGATGCATATTATACTGTATGGAGCATATTATATTGTGTGGGGCTGCTGGGGAGCATATAGTACTGTCTGGGGCCACTAAGGGGTAGTATACTGTGTGGGCCACTGTGGAGTATTATACTGTGTGGAGCCTTACAAACCATGTGGGACCACAATGGGGGCTCAGGGGAGCATTTTATACTGTGTGGGGTCACTGTGGAGCATTATATACCATGTGGGGAAACTGGAGGGCTCAGGAGAGCATTTTATACTGTGGAGCATTATATACCATGTAGAGCATTATACTGTGGGTGGGGGCGGGGGCTCACAATTCCTGCTGGCAGCCCTGTGTGCTTTGTCTGCATCACAGCTCCCTCACTATAATCTTGCACATATGTGTAGTGCTCCATGGCCATGTCATTCCCCATACAGTACTGTGCATGAATTGGCCATGGAGTTATTGGGGCCTGCACAGTACTATAGGGGCTGACTATACTGGGAACATACTCAGTAACACCAGATAGTCAGCACATATGTAAGACTTCAGTGAAGGAGCCGTGGTGTAGGCTATTAGCAGGAAGCTGTTGGGTGGGGCCCCAGAACAAGTTCCTTTGGTGGGCCTAAGGCCCTTCAGTCCGACACTGTATAACGGAGAACTATTATATATAAGGGTGGGTTACTATATATAATTGGGAAACTTAAGTATGAGGGGGCTATTATTTATAAGAGGGGAACTATTTATAAGGGGGGTATAATTGTTAAGTGGGCTTATTTATAAAGGGGGCTATTAGTGATAATGGGGACTATTATTTATAAGGTTAACTATTATTTATGAGGGGGCTATTATTTTTAAGGGAGCAGTATTATTTTTACGGGGTGACTGTTACTGATAAGGGGGGATATTACTGATACAGGGCACTATTTATCATTTATAAGGGAGCTATTACTGATAAAGGTGTAATATTATTTATAAGCAGGGACTATTATTTATAAGGAGGCGCTATAATAACTGATGACTGGGTGCAAAAATCTAATAGGTGGTACAAAGGTGCTCATTTGAATTGTATGTGGTAAAATAGGGCTTGTTATTACTTTTTTGTTGGCAGAAAGGAGGCGTTATTATAGGGGTTGTCACTGGAAGACGATGGTGTTGTTTGCATATCAGCATTTGGGGCCCCGCTTTTAATTTTTGCCCAGGGCCCCACTTTGTCTAAAACCGGCCCTGGGAACAACTACTAAATTATATACTCTAAGCGGGCTTGACTGGGACAGAGTAGACCTTCTGATTTAAGATATGCAAATGAGTTGTAGCTTGTGGATCTGCATAGTGATTGGTAGCATATTTCCATCATTAAGACAGGCCATACACATTAGATTGTGCATCAACTGAATCTGGAAAATTTCTGCCAAGTTGGCTTACCATCTAATGTGTAGCAATACCAGTGAAGCAGCAATGACCAGATCAGTGTGAGGAGCATGCTCATCTTGGTGTGTCTTTTTTGCCTGCAGCTTGTGGTGAACATACCCTTCACTGGTCATTGACCTGTTAACCAGCACACAGGCAGACTCACTGTCTAGTCTTTAAATGGATTTTGCTTTTATGTAAATAATGATGTAATAGATGTACAGCTAAAATGGAAAGGGAAGAGGAATTTGAGGTGGTGTTCCACCTTTCCATATTTTAACCTTGTGCATCCAAAGGGGGAAAGTCAAAGCAGAGTTTCACTTTTCCACCATCACTTTTCTTGCTGATTATCTCCTGACACAGTGGAGCTTATCAGACTGTGTCGTGCCATGGATTGTGTGGCTGAATCATTTGTGGAATATCAAGCAGGATGCTGCTTTTTTCTGCATCCTAAAAGAAGAAGCGTCCATTATACTTGTAGCATCCCATTGAAAACCGTGGGAGTTGTATTCCGAATGGCATTTGGAGCTGATTCCAACCCCCCTCCCCCTTTGGACCTGACCTAACTCTATGTATAGTACTTCATTACAGATGCATCTCAATAAATTACAATATCTTTGAAACATTCATTCATTTCAGTAATTCAATTCATAATCAGCGTCTTCCATGATTGTGTGTCCTACTGAACCAGACTGAGGGACCATTTAAAGGCTTAGGAAACCTTGGCAGGAGACACTGAATTTACAATACTGAACTTTTTTACAATATTCTAATTTTCTTAGATTTGGGATTTCATTACCTGTAATCCATAATCAACATTTACAGAAATAAAACACTTGAAATAGAACACTCTGTGTAAAGAATCTAGAAAATATAGGAGGTCACTTTCTTTATTTCAGTAATTGAATTAAAAAACGTTTCAAAGATATTTTAATTTATTGAGATGCACCTGTACACCTTTAAAGGGGTATTCCTATCTCAAGGATCATATTTGGACTTGTAGCTGAAGCTAAATGAAGTGTTTATCCAATACATTCTTTTATCTATCTTTCTCTGTTTGCTAGATACAGTGGAATTTCTCTCCTCATTGTTTACTCCTAGCTGTCTGTATTCTCTTTTCTCCTTCCCACTGCCTATGGCTTTTGGTTTTTAGCACTGATAAAAGACTAGATAAGTTTCTTTAGCAGTGTCTCTATTATATGTGCATGTAAATCCAGACTGTGCCTTTACAACAAGCAGGAACTGGAATCAGCTGAAAACCAGGAAGTGGAGGGAAGAGGAGACAGGAGGGCAGCTCTGGTGAGGAAACCCCTTTAAAGGGCCAAATATAACAGGTGTAAAGGATTAAGCATTTTGGTGACCATTTACTTATGTATCTGAGCTGTGAAGTTCATACTTTTTCAACTTGCCAGGTTTACAGAGTGTTTACAGAAAGCGAATGTAAGGATAAAAGGATGAGAGTAGGGGGTCAGCTGTAGAATTTGGGGTTTTGTGTGGGGGAAGTTTGTGCTAGGCTGTCTTCAGGGCACATGGAGTCCATGTGCAGTAATTGTTAGATAGGCTTAGTCTGGTTTATAAGACTGATAGCCCTGGGTAGAAAACTGATTTAGCATTTGGTTTAGAAATGTGGGTTTCCAAAGTATGATGACCTCCTCCATTCCCCCTACTGGAGAAAGAGACTTGGTTGAAAGTAATCTGAACTGCAAAGGAGGGATGTAGTGAAATTGTCTTATTTGCCTAAGGCAATGAATCTTCATTGTCAGGCGAAGCCTTAATTTCGGGACTTGATGATACTGGATAATCCACATTTCAGTAAAGTAATATTCTACAAATGAGGGAGAAGCAATGTGTGCATAGATTACAAGAAATAACAATATAATTTCACGTGTTTTACCTTTGCATTCACATGGTTTGAACAAAGAGGCATCATTTTCCTTTATCTGCTTTCTTTGTAAGTTATAGCAGGAGAGTTGCTTGCGTTGACCTTTATCTTTCTGCTTTTGTTAGAAATTGTAAGTGAATCTTGTAATGTGGCTTATATTCTGCTTTCATCTTGCTCATTGCTCTACCAGCTTTTATTGTTCTGTCATAGTCATTAATAGGATTCTCTGTGCTTTTACCTTTGCTTTTCTTAACTACAAAGTATTGGTTGTCAGACTCGGTAGAGCTTTACTTTTCTATGTATCTGGGAAATCGGTAGTACCTTTACATTCCTGTTAATTTCCTTAAATTGATACTTACAAGGTTTATATTTGAAGCTCATAGTAATTACTATGTAATGACAAGATCAGAGAACTCAAGATCCAAAGAGAGTCTATACTCATCAACCATTTATTAAAGAGAACGGTTTTAGGATTTTTGGCTACTGCCATTGGTGACATGCCTGTAGCATCAGTAGTTGAATCTTATTCATTTTATTCTCTGGAATATAGGACAATATTTTCTAGATAAATGATAAGCAATCCAGAAAGTGATATGACAAAAAAAAAAAAAAAAATGGACGCTTGGACAGTTATCTGTTTTTCAGATGTTGCTAGATGACTAATGGAAATCTCAGGAATAACACAGGAGACACAAGGTTTTGGGTCCTGTGTTTCTACTGTTTTAAAGAAGCACTCCGGAATTATTTTTAATTTATGTACCTATTCCCCAATATATATAACTCAGCTAGTATTACTTTTTTTTTTTTTTTTTAGTTATTCCTTTCTGATAATTCAGGTCGTCATTTCCCCATTTGAGTCATGTGATCTCAGGGTGACCAGTTACAATAACATGGCTTTCTGTTCTCTCAGGAGGGGGGGGGGTCACCATATCAGGCATCAGACCTTTCTGTATGGTTCAAACAGCATGGATTGTACCACACAGGCTGTCCATGGGGGTACAAAATCTACTATCACTAGCTACTGCTGACATAGGATAGCTCACGCCACACAACTATAATGGAGGAGATCACAGTGCAGCCTCCTTGACTGTATATTTATGGTCTTATTGATTATTTGGGAGAATATGTAAATAAAATAATTCCACTCTTCCCCCCAGCAGCAGTGATAGTACAGTCTACTAGCTGCCCATGTAATGCTGTGCTGATGCATCATGGGATTGATAGCACAGCACAGAGAATGAAATATAAAAGTCAAGATGGTGTCGGATCAGGAGTGAGGAGAACCTGGATTGTAGGGTTATGAGGGTAGTATACATGAAAGAAGCCTGGAGAGTGACAGTCAGTCAGGTGAGTGTTGCAGGGTTGGAAAAAAGGGTTTTGCCTGGAGTGCTGCTTTAAGGATTTCAAAAAAAAAAAAAAAAGAACATACTGAATACTGACTTAGTTCCTTTTTTAACATCATGCTACAGGCCTTTCAGTGGGTTGGGACAACATTGTGATTAGAGATGAGCGAATTTCTCAAATGTTCGATTCTGCAGTTCGATTCGAAGTTCCAAAAAAATTTGCTTCGATCCGAATTAATTTGCGGAGGATATCGGTGGGTTGGTAAGACACAAGCCTTAGTTGGCATGGCCCGGCAGCAGTCCCTGTGCCCTCACCTGTCCTCAACCCACCTCTGTCCTTTTCTGTTCCCTCAGCTGGAGAAGTACTTTATGCCGTGGGCTCAGATCCACTGTACAGTGAGGAGGAGGTATTATTATTATTTATTATTATTGTTTATACAGCACAATTAATTCCATGGTGCTTTACATTTGAGGGTTAACATACGGTACACAAGATATGCAAAACAGATAATTCTAACAGTGACTAACAGGCACAGTAGGATAGAGGGCCCTGCCCGCAAAGGCTTACAATCTATGAGGGAAGAGGGATAGAGACAGAAGGTGGGGGTAGAGGCTGTTCAGGTGGTGGTATGGAGACAGTAGTGTTGTTGGAGGTTGTAGGCCTTCCTGAATAGGTGAGTCTTCAGGGCCTTCTTGAAGCTTGTGATTGTGGGGGTCAGTCTTATGTGTCTTGGTAGTGAGTTCCAGAGTATGGGGGATGCATGGGAGAAGTCTTGGAGACGGTTGTGTGAAGAGCGGATAAGAGCAGAGCGGAGTAGATCGTCTTTGGAGGATTGGAGGTTACATGTGGGCAGGTAGCGGAAGATTAGATCGGAGCTATATGGAGGCGACAGGTTGTGGATGGCGTTGTATGTCAGCGTTAGTAATTTGAACTCTATTCGCTGGGCAACGGGTAGCCAGTGAAGGGATTGGAAGAGGAGAGAGACCGATGAAGAACGGGGGGAGGTGTATTAAGTGAGTGGCGCAATTTAAGGTGGGCTGGAGGGGGGGCGATAGTATTTGCTGGGAGGCCATGGAGAAGGGTGTTACAGTAGTCTAAGCGGGAGATTAAGAGGGCATGGACTAGCCTCTTTGAAGTTTCAGGGGTGAGGAAGGAGCGGATTCGATGGATGTTCTTGAGTTGGAGGCAGCAGGAGGTGTTGAGGGTTTGGATGTGCGACTTGAAGGATAGGTCACAGTCTTAGGTTATCCCATGGCAGCGGACCCATGGGACTGGGGTAAGTGTAGAGGACAGTCAGCAACAACTGCTCAGCCAAGATCTGGAGGAGAAATCCGCCACTTACTCTGGTAAGTAGGCAAGTAGTGATGAGAAGACTGGCTTGGGAACTGGTGTTGAGGAGGACATCAGTGACCTGTAGACAGTAGTGGATGGCGATGTAGTCAATCGTAATTGGAAGCTGGGTGACGAAGGGGCTTCATCGTCATCAGAAGAGGGTTGCAGCTTGCGCATGAGGCAGCGGGGGACTCAGCAGGGTGGCAGCAGTGTGAGGTCGGGAGCTAAACATGCCCAGGGTAGACCACCCGCTTCGCAGCAGCCTACCTACCTTCCCAGAAAGCAGTGTTGCAGGGGTTCACGGAGGCAGTGGCGGTAGCAGTCAGTTAGCGCAGTGTGTTGGGGGTAAAATCACCTACTTGGCGGTATGGCAGTTTTTTGTAAAGCCGCTGGGGGAGATGAACATGGCCATATGTTCAATCTGTAGGCAGAAGATGAAGCATGGCCAGGTTGCCAATGTTGGCACCACAGCCCTGCGTCAACATATGCAGCGTCACCGTAAAGTGGCCTGGGAGAGCTGTGGCTCCAATGTGGTGGTGCAGCCTGCCGCAGCACCCAGTGGCACACACCCCATTTCAGGCAGTCAAAGCTCCACCACCTCAGCCGAAGGAAGCTGTGTGTCCTTCCCATCATCTGCTGGTCATGATGCTCCTTCTCCTCCTTCTCCTAGTCAGTCATTGCGTCAGCAATCCATCACAGAAGCGCTTTTGCAGAGATAACAGTATGCGTGCACTCATCCAACGGTGCAGAAGCTGATCATGCTCCTGTCCAAGTTGCTGGTGCTGCAGTCTCTCCCTTTCCAAGTGGTGGACTCTGCACCTTTCAGAGAACTGATGGTTTATGCTGAGCCAAGGTGGAGAGTCCCAAGCTGTCATTTCTTTGCCAAAAAGGCAGTACCAGCCCTGCACAAATATGTAGAACAGAATAGTGGGCCAGTCCTTGAGCCTGTCAATGTCTGTTAAAGTGCACTGCAGCGCCGACGTGTGGAGCTGTACCTACAGTCAAGGACAATATATGTCCTTTACGGCCCACTGGGTGAATGTGGTTCCTGCCCAGGCACACCAGCAACTTGGCCAGGTGACGCGGCCTCAGCCTCCACTGCAGGGACAATTCGCAGTTCTCTTCCAGCTTACCACATGTGCAGGGCATTGCGGTGTCACGCTGTTCTACACCTCGTTTGCCTGGGTGAACGGAGTCACACAGGGAAGGAACTGCTCCGTGTCCTTCATCAAGAAATCGAATCCTGGCTTTCTCCGCAACAGCATCGGAACCATGGTGACTGACAACGGGAAGAACATGGTGTTGGTGCTGCATCAAGGAGGGCTGAGCCATGCGCCCTGTTCATTCTGGTTGTCAAATGTTTCCTTAAGTGTTCCACCCATCTGCAAGACATCCTAAAAATGTCATGGAAACTTTGCATGCACTTCAGCCACTCTTACACCGCCAAGCACACCCTCCTTGAGCTGCAGCGGCAGAACAGCCTCCCACAACATAGGCTGATATGCAATGTTTCCACCCGTTGGAATTCCACCCTCCATATGTTGGATCGACTATATGAACAGAGTAAAACCATAAACGATTTCTTTATGATCCAAGTGGACAGAGGTACTTCCCTGTGTACAGTTGTGCTAAAAAGTTTACATACCCCGGCAGATTTTGTTTTTTTGGCCTTTTTTCAGAGAATATGAATAACACAAAAATTTTTTTCTCCACTCATGGTTAGTGGTTGGTTGAAGCCATTTATTGTCAAACATCTGTGTTTTCTCTTTTTAAATCATAATGACAACCAAAAACATCAAAATGACCCTGTTCAAAAGTTCACATACCCCAGTTCTTAATATCGTGTATTGCCCCCTCTAATATCAATGACAGCTTGAAGTCTTTTGTGGTAGTTGTGGATGAGGCTCTCTATTTTTTCAGATGGTAAAACTGCCCATTCTTCTTGGCAAAAAGTCTCCAATTTCTGTAAATTCCTGGGCTGTCTTGCACGTACTGCGTGCTTGAGATCTCCCCAGAGTGGCTCAATAATATTGAGGTCAGGACACTGAGAGGGCCATTCCAAAACCTTCACTTTCTTCTGCTGTAGCCAATGAAAGGTCAACTTGGCCTTATGTTTTGGATCGTTGTCATGTTGGAACGTCCATGTACGTCCCATGCGCAGCTTCCTGGCTGATGAGTGCAAATTTTCCTCCAGTATTTGCTAATAACGTGCTGCATCCAACTTGTTTAACTTTGACCAAGTTTCCTGTGCCTTTAGCACAACTGTAACTTTAACGTTAGCCAGTGGCAGCTGATGCGCAACACCTGCCGTTTGCTCGTTCCCTTTGAGGAGGCCACTTTGTTAGTCAGTCGCCAGGACTATGGGATGAACAACGTCATTCCACTGATTCACATCGTGGAAAAGATGCTTTTCAATCTGGCTGGTCAGGGGACTGGAGATGTGGCGTCTACATCTCATGGCCACATGAGCCCTGTGGGGGCTGAACTGGAGGAGGATGAGGAGGACATTGGAGCACAAACAATGTGTAGCTAAATGGGTGGAGAAGAGGAGCAGGACCAACCAGAAAAGCCAGAGGAAGATGGGGATGATGAGGCAGATGACTCAGACACACCGTGGCAGTATGCAGTGGAGATGGATGAAGGGAGTCCCTCCGAGTCACTTGCGCAAATGGCCCAAAGCATGCTGACTTCCTTGCACAGTGACAGCCGAATTGTCACCATTCAGCAGAAGGATGACTACTGGCTCTCCACCATGTTAGACCCTCGCTACCGGTGAAAAATGGAGGCCTTTTTTATACCCGCTGAGAGGGAGGACAAACTGAACTACTATAGAGACATGCTATGTAGCAAGTTGGCCGCTGCCTATCTGCGCCATAGCTCATACAATTCATCCTTAGCCACAACTATTTTACTTTTGGAGAGGATCTATACAGTATATACAGCGAATGGGAACTTCAATGGGGACCAGATGTGCACCCCAGTATGCAAATCTCTTTATGGTAGAACTGGAAGGAGTATATTTATCAACATGCACCACCATACCTATGATTTACCTTTGTTATATCGATGATATCCTTGTCATCTGGACTACATTTGAGAAGGCCCTACTTCAATTCCATAATGACTTCAATGACTTTCACCCTACCATCAACCTTAAACTTAGCTATTCAGAGAGTGAAATCCACTTTTTGGATACCACAATATACATCAAAGACCACCGGCTACTCACATCAATATACCACAAACCAACAGAACGGCCTACCTGAGAAACGACAGCTTCCACCCCAAGCACACAAGACAATCTATTATTTACAGCTAGGCTATATGATACGATCGTATTTGCTCCGACAAAGCAGACCTGGACAAGCACCTCCAGGATCTGAGGACAAAATTTCTCCGATTGGGATACAAACCAAAAGTGACAGACAACCAATTAGACAAAGCAGCAGCCATTAACAGAGACAGTCTGCTCACATATAAAGAGACTCAGAAAGAAGCCCAAGTGCCCCTAGTTGTCACCTACAACCCACAGCTGGAGATCATACGAAGGATTGCCAAGTAGCTCCAACCTGTGCTACATAGGGACAACAGACTCAAGGACATATTTCCATTCCCCCTTCTCCTTTCCTTTCGACAACCACCAAACCTGAGGCGTATTATTGTCCGGAGTGCCCTGAAGGCCCCAACTGAAAATGGCACCTCACCTTGCCTGCAAAACAGGTGCATGACCTGCCAGCACATCCACACCGCTGACAGTGTACCTATCCCACAGTCACAACAGGTGCACAGAATTAGGGGGACATTTTCCTGCAGGTCTTCCAATGTGGTGCATCTCATAATATGTGTGCAATGTCCCACCACAGGCCTCTATGTGGGAGAAACAGGGCAGAGACTTCGTCAGCGCATGTACTCACACAGATCCACCATTAATAACAGCAGAACAGATCTCCCAGTGGCCGCACATTTCTCCAGAGAAGACCACTCTATTGAAGAGTTGCAGGCTGTGGTTTTAATGGGACATTTTAAGACGCAGAGGGAGAGAAAAGAATGGGAATACAAGTTAATACAAAAATTTCAAACTCTGCAATTTGGACTTAATATTCATGCCAGCTTCATGTCACACTATGTATGACCTGTGAGGGTCACAAATCACCACCTGGTTACAAACAGATAACAGATCCCTCTGTCACGCACCACAAATTTTCCAGACTGTTTATTTCCTGACCTGTTGTAAATAATTTCCCTACTTATATATTGCATTTTGTTATTCCAGGATCCTTTTGAAGATCCATTTCTTGTGTATGTATAAATAGTGTGAATTTTCAGTTTCTGGTATTACACCATGTCTGAAGAAGAGAGCTAGCACTCACGAAAGCTTACTTATCAAATATACTCAGCCTCTAAAAGATATCGCCTGATTTCTTCACTCTTCCACTATCTGCGCCATTGTCCATCCTCTTGCATTTCCGACCGGGGGGCCCTGAGTGCTCAACTTGCACTGGCATGGCAGCTGTGGGAGGGGGTGGGGGTGGCAGGTGCAGTATCAGCTCCATCAGCACAAAGGGAACAAAATGGCGAATATGGTCCTCCTTATGGGTTTAGACACTAATAAACACCTTTAAATAAGTGATAACCACTAAGAATTATTGAATTATTATTGACAATACTGTTTTGATAAATGACCTGCAACTTTATACTGGTAACAAAATGGCGAATATGGTCGTTATTTCTTTCCCCACGTTAAAGGCATTTATTACAGCTAAGTGCAGATATTATTGGATGATAATTCAGTTTTCTTTGGCATAATAGTACTGACTTTTATGCTGTGGAAGAACAGTGAATAAGCCCTTTATAATAAACACCTTTAAAAAGGCTTTTTTTTTACAGATAAGTGCAGATCTTATTGGATGATGATGCAGCTTTCTTTGGTACAATAGTACTGAGTAATGTTATGCTGTGTAAGAACAATGAATAAACCCCTTATAATAAACACCTTTTAAAAAGGCGTTTTTTACAGATACGTGCAGATATTAGTGTATGGTAATTCACTGTTTTTTGCTGTACTGCGCTGCAAAATGCTTGTTCTGTTCCACCTTGAAGACACAGATATGAGTAATAAGCATCAGTATAATGTCAGTGAGTGCTGCAATGTGAATTTTGCTGCAAATTCTTGCTGTAAATGACCCTGCAACCACCCCAAATTCTTCTCTCAATTCCTCCCCTATCCTTTCCCTACAGTTCTAAGGTTCTTTCCCTGAACTTCTATCTGTTTTCTAAGTCTTTCCCTAGCTCCTGCTGACATCTGTCCCTACAGTAAGAACAAGGTGAAATGACTGTACCTAAAATGGCCAAGGGTTTTTATAGGGCTGTGACTTCACAGGGCCGGCTGGCTGCTGATTAGCTGTATGCTTGGCATTGTGGGTGATCCCGCGCTCCCAGAGTCCGTTGCCCCTTGTCCTAACATGTGCGGCGGCACATCGAAGCGTGAGGAAATCCGGAATCGTGGCGAATCAAAGATTTCCTGAAATTCAGATCGAATTACACTTCTGCAGCTTCGATTCGCTCATCTCTAATTGTGATCATAATTAAACAATCATTTTTTCATAGGTCTGTGAAAAACTGATGCAGACTACATGGTTGTGAAGGAGTTAAGCTGATAATAGAAAATAATTTACTAAAAATTTATTTATAGACATATGGTGATAGAGAATACCTAATAACTAGCATAAGAGATCTTTAAAAAAGCAGAGAAAAGAGTGATAGGAATCAAACTAATTTACTTGGCAGAGCCATTCACCTTACTTTAGTGGAGCACGTGGTGGCAGCTTTATTATGCCTGTATGTACGCAAGTTGTCTAGTTATTAAAAAAAAAAAAAAAAGTTTCAAATTTATTTGTGCAAAAGAGGTCATCCTCCTCACTTTGATAGACAGGGACGTGGCATGGGATGCAAAGTAGATTTATTATCACTTATGCCAGTTTACTGGCATAAATGTACGCCAGCTATAAGTTGGCTTAGATTTCAGTTTGCGGGTACAAAGGCCAGTGGACAGTACACCTGATTTAGAATTGCCTGATCCATAAGTGAGGCACAACCTCTGCCAGTGCAGGCAATATGAAGTTGAATATGTAAGTCTTTATAAATCTGTCAATAAAAGTGTCATAAAATAGGGTGTGTGTTATTAGCATTTCCGTGTTTACTCTTACTTATTGAGGATAAACACTTAGGGCAAAGCCACATGATGTGGTGTTCTGATTATACAGTTAAGTTAATAAAGTATCCAATTCCACTTGTTAGTTGGCGTTGTGGGAAATAAAAAATTAGGCTAGTTCCGTACTGATGAGTTCTGGCCAGAAAAATCTGTCCACCTATCAGCGTGTCAGTTCGGCCGTGCTGCGTTCGGGCTGGTAAATCTGGCCAATATGCGGCTCAAGTTTCCCAGCCCAAACAATGCTGTGTAAAACTGCCCATAGGTTGCATCTTCACAGGGTGTTTTGTTTGCTTGTTTCTGGTCTTTCGTAAGAATGGTAAAACTATGTACAACCACATCAAGTTCCTGACCTCCAGGTGACTATAATGCTTGTGAAGCTTTGCGTCAGTTGCAATATCTGGATACGTGTAGATTTGATTCTGACCCTACATTCTCCACCCAGCAAAGATTGAGGTCTTTGATGGGGAGACACGTATTATCCAGACACGTAGCAGAAAAATTATTTCTAGAGATGTCCAATTGATTGACCCTCCAGGTAGACCCTCAGTGGTGGTCAGTTACAGAGCCCCTGACTCTCTACTTGGACCAGAGGTTGAAACCACTGCTAAATGTTGTTCCCTCATACCTGCATCCCAAAATGTGCTGTTGCAAAACTTTGATCGTTTCAGTTGGTGTGACTCGTACAGGCTGGCCACAATTGATCTAGTCAGTTAATTTTGTTTTCCCTTTGAAAGGTCCTCTTTAAACGTTGAGACACTGTATGACAAGACATCCTTAGGCTAAGTTCACATCTGCATTCGATGACCGTTCGGGGATTTCATCCCCCATTCCGCTTGAAAAATGCATAGAGAAGGGTCCTGCAAGCAGGACTATTCTCTCTGCATTTTTTGGCTGAAAACCTGGTGGACCCCATTATAGTCTATAGAGTCCGCGGGTAACCGTTTTTTTTAAGCAGATTGGGTTTCTGTTTTTGGGTCCGCTTGGGGACCCTGATACAGGTGTGAACCTAGCATTACCATGTTTAGTGCTGAACTTGCGAGCAATTCTAGCTGCAGTGTTGAACCAATTGCCCATTGAGATTCTCCACATTATTCTCTTCTCTCTTGCATTTGTTTTTCGTGGGCGACCAGCCTACTTGGGGGACTTGAATGATTTGTAATGATGTAAAGATGCAATATTCTAGAAATCTCAGATTTGGTACAACCAACTTATCGTGCTATGGCCTTCAGATAGACAACCTATTGCCATAGGGTTGAAGTTACTTTAGAATGGCTCACCATCTTCCATAGTCATTGAAAACTGGAAAGTTAGGCTGCCAGTTAAATAGGGTTTGTCAGATAATTAAGGAAATTATCACCATGTTCCAGATTAACACCAATAACTGGAAGGTTTCTGAAAGTGTTCTTTAATTTTGATCAGTGTTCTTTTTGAAATATTTCATTGAAGTTTTTCATTCTGTGATTCAGAATATATATATAACTCGAAATATGCTTAAAATACTGCTCTTTTACTCCTGTTTGGATAATTTCAAATAGGACTATTCAGTGACCTTGACGTTTAGGAAATTGTATGTTGTTCTCTAATATTTATCTCCAGTGTATAAACCCAGTCTTCCACTATGCGTTCTGGCTGTATGTGATTACTGGCCTGTAGTTGGTGGAAGGCGTTTGTAAAGGCTGGGTTCCCATAGGGCATTTTGTAAATGCATTTGATAAAGGTATTAAATAAAAAAAATATAAAAAAAGCATAAGTAAACAATGCAGTGGGAACAGGTACATATATAATGCTAATTATGTCTTTATAATTAATTAATAAGCACATGCATTTTCTAAAAATGTGTTTTTCAACTGTTTGTAAAATTCCATATAATATGTACTAGCGGATCAATGCTTTCTTTCCCAAAGCTAACACCTGCAATTGGTCACATCAATGGATCCCATTGTAGTTAATTTTTCCAAAGATCATAGCCAATTACTTGTTTATGCTGATATTAACCAGTTATTTCCCCTTAACAGTATCTGAAAAATGAGCAAAGCAACTGGTGAATGGAGCTTAAAGGAATTCTATCATTAAAAAATAGATTTTTAACTAAAAGCACATCGGAATAGCCTTTAGAAAGGCTATTCTTCTCCTACCTTTATTTTTCAGGTCTGTGCTGCCGTTTTTGAGTTTTGTCTTCTTTCTTTGTTATGTTATTAGTCTTCAGAAAGCACAGGGGCGTTCCCCCTGTGCTCAGAGCACAGGCTCGTCATAGGTTCCAGCGCCGCCTCTCTCTTCTGCTCCTGACGCGTCTCCTCCTCTTCACTCCTCTTCTTACACAAGAACACCACAAAATGGCGACGGAACATGCGCAGTCGGCTATTCCGTTGGCCATTTTGCGGTGGTCTCGTGTAAGAGGAGGAGACGCGTCAGGAGCAGAAAGAGAGAGGCGGAACGTTCCCCCTGTGCTTTCTGAAGATCAATTTGCATAACAAGGAAAGAAGACAAAACTCAAAAATAGCGGCGCTGACCTGAAAAATAAATGTAGGAGAAGAATAGCCTTTCTAAAGGCTATTCCGACGTGCTTTTAGTTAAAAAATTGATTTTTTTTTAATGATAGAATCCCTTTAAATTTTATATGGATATGAGGAGTATCCGTCAACGAGTTCTAAGATTATGATTATAGGCAATAGGCAACAACTAGGGCTTCATCAGATTTCTGTTTGAATGAAATTCCTTGTACGGTAGCATTCATAACACTCAATGTTTCCCATAAATATGAGCTGCAAAGATAAGCAATTAAGCCTGAAAAAGTGAATAGCAAAATATATTGGTTATTGGCTGGCCAAAGGAAACTGGATTATGTGGAGCATTTCTTAAAGGGGTTATACACCTTCATAAAGTGAAGAATGGCCATTCCTTATGCCATACAGATTCGATAGTCATTGTAAACATTGTGGGAAATTTATCATTAGGGAAATGTTTAAAGTCAGATTTGCCGGAGTCTGCGTGGACGTAATTTATGCCAACTTTATCAAGTATTGTGCGATGTTTGATAAGTTAGATCAGGGTGGTGGTCGAAACGAAAGTTCACCAACAAGTCATTTGCCCATGTTAAAGGACATTAACTTTCCCAGAATGCAGTGCAGAAGGTACTGCAGTGCATTATAGGAGCTTAACTATGCAACTTATTTTTTGCCTGGTTACAGTGACTCAAACTAGGTAAAAATTAAATGCAAAATATTTGCTAAGATTTATGTAGATCACATCTATGTACACAGTGTAAAATGCTGCTCAAAGGTGAACATACACTTTGAAGTTGTAGATATATGAATAGATTGTGACACTACTTGTAGTATACTACTTCTGCACAAAATTATGCATGGTGTAGATTAGATGCATACTGTATTAGTAGAAAACATGGAAAGAATTATATCAAGTAAAATAACTTTCACATAAGAGCACAAATCTGATTCTACTAGTCTCATCTTCTCAAATTAGAATAAAATACATTCTCAGGCCTTGATCCATAGCATGCAACAGTGTTTTTTACTTCTTTCATCTCTCCCATCACCTTTTATTATGTCATCATAAGTATTTTGGGCTCATCTCTGCTCTTAGTCACTGATGAAGTGTTAGATGAGAGCCTTTCAGCAAGTCACAGCGAGCAATGGTAAAGTTATTTGCAGATCCGTATGTGAACTATAAAATAACATGGAACACAGGACTACATTGCAATTTTTCTTTGCCTTGTCAGTCAGATGCATGCCCATACATTTTTAGATTTTGGTGAGATCATTTAAATCTTAACATTTTTTTATCAGGAAAGTTTAATCTGTGCTGTGAGGTAATTTATTTATTTTTTTTTATATTTTTCCTGTTGTCTCAATAGCTCCAGTATATTCTAAAGTGCCTTGCAGAGATTGTCATCACTCATATAGGTACCTGCCTTCAATGGGACTTAGTCTAAATTTCCTATATGAAACACACACACTAGGGAATGTTTTATAAGGTTATTTTGATTCCTTAAGGTTTGAAAAACGTGTGTGTTTGTTTTTTTATATTGGTGCTTTTTAATTAATTGTGTTTTTATTATGTCATTGAGAATACACAGTGATCTTCTATGTCTTTGAGCGGTATTGCCAAAGGTCCTATCTAAACTGGTTGCTTATGTCAATTGAAGAGTTTTCCTAAATACACTCCTTTGCAAATGTTGTTTCCTTTACCCAATAAAGCAGAGATTCCTACTCAATGTTTACAGCTCTGTGCCTAGGTTCTCAACCTTCTCTGCTGTCTAGCATCAGGTAGTGGAGCTGGATATGCTGTCTGGTCTCTGGAGGGGGGCAGGTGGGTGGAGATACAGTACATGTGTTTTAATGGAGAGAGAATCTGACACAGGGAAGAATTAGGTGGAAAAAGTGGGGGGTGTACAAAACCATCTTATATACAACATATGCTTGAAAATTAATCAATGCTATGCTGGCATTTTCTCCCCAATATACAGTGCCTTGCAAAAGTATTCATACCCCTTGAACTTTTTCACATTTTGTCACCTTATAACCACAAACTTAAATGTATTTTCTTGAGATTTTAAGTGGTAGACCAACACAAAGTAGCAGATAATTGTGAAGTGGAAGGAAAATGATACACTGTTTTCAAAATTTTAATCAAATAAAAACCTGAAAAGTGTACTTAGTACAGCCACCTTTTGCTGTAATTACAGCTGCAAGTCTTTTGTGGTATGTCTATAACAGATTTGCACATCTAGAAACTGAGATTTTTGCCCATTCTTCATTGCAAAATAGCTCAAGCTTAGCCAGATTGGATGGAGAGCGTCTGTAAACAGCAATTTCCATGTCTTGCCACAGATGCACAATGGGATTTAGGTCTGGACTTTGACTGGGCCATTCTAACACATGAATATTCTTTGATCTAAACCATTCTACTGTAGTTGTGGCTGTATGTTTAGGATCATTGTCTTGCTGGAAGGTGAATCTCCTTCCCAGTCTCAAGTCTTTTGCAGTCTCCAACAGGTTTTCTTCCAGGATTGCCCTGTATTTAGCTCCATCCATCTTCCCATCAACTCTGAGCAGCTTCCCTGTCCCTACTAAAGAAAAGCCTCCCCATAGCATGATGCTGCCACCACCATGTTTCACAGTGGGGTTGGTGTTTTCAGAGTGATGAGCAGTGTTAATTTTCTGCCACACACAGCCCTTTGCATTTAGGGCAAAAAGTTCAAGTTTGGACTCATCTGACCAGAGTACCTTCCACATGTTTGCTGTGTCCCCTATATGGCTTGTGGCAAACTGCAAACGGTACTTCTTATGTCTTTCTTTCAACAATGGTTTTCTTCTTGCCACTCTTCCATAAAGGCCAGATTTGTAGAGTGCACGACTTATAGTTGTCCTGTGGACAGGTTCTTCCACCTGAGCTGTATATTTCTGCAGCTCCTCCAGAGTGACCATGGGCCTCTTGGCTGCTTCTCTGACCAGTGTTCTCCTTGCTTGATCTGTCAGTTTAGATGGACGGTCATGTCTTGGTAGGTTTGCAGTTGTATAATACTTTTTCCATTTTGGGCTGATGGATTGAACAGTACGTCTTGGAATGCTCAAAGCTTGGGATATGTTTTTATAATCTAACCCTACTTTAAACTTCTCCACAACTTTATCTCTGACCTTTCTGGTGGGTTCCTTGGTCTTCATGATGCTGTTTGTTCACTAGTGTTCTCTAACAAACCACTGAGGCCTTCACAGAACAGGTGTATTTATACTGGGACTAAATTACACACAGCTGGACTCTGTTGATTAAGTGACTTCTGAAGGCAATTGATTGTGCTAGATTTTATTTAGGGGTATCAGAGTACAGGGGGCTGAATACTTTTGCACGTCACACTTTTCAGATTTTTGTTTGATTAAAATTTTGAAAATCATGTATCATTTTTGTTCCACTTCACAATTATCTGCTACTTTGTGTTGGTATATCACTTAAAATCTCAAGAAAATACATTTAAGTTTGTGGTTGTAAGGTGACAAAATGTGAAAAAGTTCAAGGAGTATAATTACTTTTGCAAGGCACTGTATGGGATGTGGTATACCACCCTGGACAAACAAGGACTTGGGGTTCTCAGCCAAGCCAATCTGCTATAATGTAGCCATACAAACAAATAAACTGGCAGAACTGGCAATCTTTCCAGACAAACTCCTTTATTTGAGCAGTGCAAGCGTAAAATATACACCAATAGTGGACTTCAGCTATGGGCTGTTTCGCGCTTAGAAGCTTTTTTCCTAGTTAACCCCTTCACGCATTCTCACGTACATGTACGTGGGAGAATGTGGTTAGTTACCGCATCCCCACGTACAGGTACGTGACGGTGATCGAGCGGGCTCAGAAGCAGAGCCTGTGCGATCACCGCGGGAGCCCGGCTGTATCTGACAGCCAGGCTCCCGCTGCAACAGCAGGGACCAGTGATAAAACCGATACCCGCTGTTTAACCGTTAAGATGCCGCAGTCAATAGCGACCGCGGCATTTTAAGTGTTTGCTAGCGGCACTGGGAGAGGGTGTTAGCTGTAACTGACGCCGATCGCGGTTTTTAACCCCTTGGATGCCGCAGTCAAACATGATCGCGGCATCCAAGGGGTTCCGCCATGTTACTGCCCCCGGAACCCCCCGCGGCGAGATCGGGGGGGTGCCGATATCTATAATACGCAGCCCGGGGTCTGGCCAGTGACCCCAGGCTGCCTGAAGCCCCCAGTACCTGGTTGATCCTGCCGGGACCTCTGGAAATCAGCCTATGTCTACATAGGCTGAATTCCTGTATAGACTGCAATACACGTGTATTGCAGTCTATAGTGCTGAATCAGCGATCAGACTATCGTTGGTTCAGGTGTCCTAGTGGGACATATAAAAAAAATATATAATATTTACTAACTTATTTGGGTGGTATGACTATCTGTTTGAAAAGCAGAGCATTTCACATTTTGAAAATTGCGATTTTTTTTTTCCAAATTTCCATCAAATTTCCTATTTTTTTTATAAATAAATACAAAAATATTGATCAATGTTTACCACTAACATGAAGTACAATGTCTCACAAAAAAACAGTCTCAAAATCACTTGTGCAAGTTTAAAGCGTCTTAAAGTCATTGCCATATAAAGTGACATATGTCAGTTTTGAAAAATGAGGCCTGGTCTTTAACGCACTTTTGGGCTCAGACCTGAAGGGGTTAATGATGCTTTGGCACAGGGTTTCACAATTAAAAGCACCCCCCCCCCCCCCTGCCCAGGCTACCTTACAAACAAAAAAAAAAACTAGGTGCTGGCACATTTCACACTGGATAACTCCTATCACAGCAGACCAGGGTTTAACAACAAGTGAATAATACAAACCATGGGGAATATATAGCACATGTATCAAAGAATCCCTGATCAGTGTGTGCGTATTATCTGTAGATTACTAGATACAGTGGGTACGGAAAGTATTGAAACCCCTTTAAATTTTTCACTCTTTATTTCATTGCAGCCATTTGCTAAAAGCTAAAAATTTCATTTTATTTCTCATTAATGTACACTCAGCACCCCATCTTGACAGAAAAAAACAGAAATGTAAATATTTTTGCAAATTTATTAAAAAAGAAAAACTGAAATATCACATGGTCATAAGTATTCAGACCCTTTGCTCAGTATTGAGTAGAAGCACTCTTTTGAGCTAGTACAGTCATGAGTCGTCTTGGGAATGATGCAACAAGTTTTTCACATCTGGATTTGGGGATCCTCTGCCATTCTTCCTTGCAGATCCTCTCCAGTTCCATCAGGTTGGATGGTGAACGTTGGTGGACAGCCATTTTCAGGTCTCTCCAGAGATGCTCAATTAGGTTGAGGTGAGGGCTCTGGCTGGGCAAGTCAAGAATGGTCACAGAGTTGTTCCGAAGCCACTCCTTTGTTATTTTAGCTGTGTGCTTAGGGTCATTGTCTTGTTGGAAGGTGAACCTTCGGCCCAGTCTGAGGTCCAGAGCACCCTGGAAGAGTTTTTCTTCCAGGATATCTCTGTACTTGGCCGTATTCATCTTTCCTTTAATTGCAAACACCCCCATAGCATGATGCTGCCACCACCATGTTTCACTGTTGGGATTGTATTGGGCAGGTGATGAGCAGTGCCTGGTTTTCTCAACACATACCGCTTAGAATTAACGCCAAAAAGTTCAATCTTTGTCTCATCAGACCAGAGAATCTTATTTCTCATAGTCTGGGAGTCCTTCATGGGTTTTTTGGCAAACTCTATGCGGGCTTTCATATGTCTTGCACTGAGGAGAGGCTTCCTTCGGGTCACTCTGCCATAAAGCCCCGACTGGTGGAGGGCTGCAGTGATAGTTGACTTTGTGGAACTTTCTCCCATCTCCCTACTGCATCTCTGGAGCTCAGCCACAGTGATCTTTGGGTTCTTCTTTCCCTCTCTCACCAAGGCTCTTCTCCCACGATTGCTCAGTTTGGCCGGACAGCCAGGTCAAGGAAGAGTTCTGGTCGTCCCAAACTTCTTCCATTTAAGTATTATGGAGGCCACTGTGCTCTTAGGAATCTTGAGTGCTGCAGAAATTCTTTTGTAACCTTGGCCAGATCTGTGCCTTGCCACAATTCTGTCCCTGAGCTCCTTGGGCAGTTCCTTTGACCTCATGATTCTCATTTGCTCTGACATGCACTGTGAGCTGTGAGGTCTTATATAGACAGGTGTGTGCCTTTCCTAATCAAGTCCAATCAGTTTAATTAAACACAGTTGGACTCCACTAAAGGAGTAGAACCATCTCAAGGAGGATCAGAAGGAAATGGACAGCCTGTGAGTTAAATATGAGTGTCACTCCAAAGGGTCTGAATACTTATGACCATGTGATATTTCAGTTTTTCTTTTTTAATAAATTTGCAAAAATATCTACGTTTCTGGTTTTTTTCTGTCAAGATGGGGTGCTGAGTGTACATTAATGAGAAATAAAATGAACTTTTTAACTTTTAGCAAATGGCTGCAATGAAACAAAGTGAAAATTTTAAAGGGATCTGAATACTTTCTGTACCCACTGTAGATTACTTAATACGATCTTAAATGTATTTTATGCCTACACCACTCAAACAAAGAAGTTTGTTTGGAAAGATTGGTTAGTGCAACGAGTTTGTTTCTTTGTTTGACATCCCTTTAACTAAAAACAAGCTGCCATTTTCAAAGATGGAATATTCATGACCTATTCTTAGACTAGCTTATAACTATTTTATCAGTATGGGTCTGATACCCAGGATCCCCACCAATCAGTTGTTTTCAGTACAGAGCTAGAGATGAGTAAATCGATTCTGCAGAAGTGGAATTCGATCCGAATTTCAGGAAATCTTCGATTCACCACGATTCCGGATTTCCTGATGCTTCGCGGTAACGAATATTTATTAAGGACCTTTGTGACATCAGACGGTCACAAGATGTTCTCTAGTGATGTGATTGGGTAGGCGTGTCTTTGCTTGTTAGCAGATCCTTCCACATGAATAAAACTTGTCCGTGCTGGAGAGAGAGAGACATGACCGTGGCATCCAAGTGCTTCCTCAATTTTGCCGCCCACCCCGACTCTCTGAAGACCGGAAATAGCTGTTTATTCGCAGCGAAGTAATACGGATCTAAGCAAATTTTTTTGGAACTTCGAATCGAACTGCCGAATTGAACTTTTGAGAAATTTGCTCATCTCTATACAGAGCCATAAGCCAATATCTTTGTACACTGTGTTTTGGCTATGCCTCGCTATTAGAGCTTAGTTCCCATTCAAGTGAGTTCAGGAATTCTGGCTCACACCATAATATCTATAGCAGTGATGGCTAACCTGTTGAGCTCGGTGTGTCAAAATTCGTAAAAAAAACCCTAGCTTAACTCAGGTGCAGTCACTTCTAGAAATATCCATAATTTTGTGATTTTTGTAGCTCTAGTGAAAAATAAATAAATAAATTAATATTTTTGTATATGTATTTCTGGCCTATCACATGTTATATGACCTACTTTTTTTAGCCCCCCACACGGTATATGAACCCCCCCCCTTTTTTTTTTTTGCTCTCCACAGTATATGACCCCTTACTTATGCCCCCCCACAATATATGACCCTTTTTATGGTCCCCACACGTTGTTGTCATCCTATAAAAAAAAAAAAAAACAGCAGTATCAATTAAAAAAAATCTAAATGTATTTTTGTTATAAGCAGTTTTGAAATCTATAACGTTTTTTTTTTGTTCAGGCTATTCAGATAATTTTTGCCTTTTTTTTTTTCAGTGATACATAGGTCTTTGTTTTTATTTCATTTAAAATTGTTTTTCTTCTCCAGTACAGTGCTGGCAAAAAGTATTGGCACCCATGCAATTCTGTCAGATAATACTCAATTTCTTCCAGAAAATGATTGCAATCACAAATGCTTTGGTAATAATATCTTCATTTATTTTGCTTGCAATGAAAAAACACAAAAGAGAATGAAAAAAAAGTCAAATCATTGATCATTTTACACAAAACTCCAAAAATGGGCCAGACAAAAGTATTGGCACCCTCAGCCTAATACTTGGTACCACAACCTTTAGACAAAATAACTGCGAACAACCGCTTCCAGTAACCATCAATGAGTTTCTTACAATGCTCTGCTGGAATTTTAGACCATTCTTCTTTGGCAAATTTCTCCAGGTCCCTGAGATTTGAAGGGTGCCTTCTCCAAACTGCCATTTTGAGATCTCTAAACAGGTGTTCTATGGGAATCAGGTCTGGACTCATTGCTGGCCACTTTAGAAGTCTCCAGTGCTTTCTCTCAAACCATTTTCTAGTGCTTTTTGAAGTGTGTTTTGGGTCATTGTCCTGCTGGAAGACCCATGACCTCTGAGGGAGACCCAGCTTTCTCACACTGGGCCCTACATTATGCTGCAAAATTTGTTGGTAATCTTCAGACTTCATAATGCCATGCACACGGTCAAGCAGTCCAGTGCCAGAGGCAGCAAAGCAACCCCAAAACATCAGGGAACCTCCGCCATGTTTGACTGTAGGGACCGTGTTCTTTTCTTTGAAGGCCTCTTTTTTTTTTCCTGTAAACTCTATGTTGATGCCTTTTCCCAAAAAGCTCTACTTTTGTCTCATCTGACCAGAGAACATCCTTCCAAAAAGTTTTCGGTTTTCTCAGGTAAGTTTTGGCAAACTCCAGCCTGGCTTTTTTATGTCTCTGGGTCAGAAGTGGGATCTTCCTGGGTATCCTACCATAGAGTCCCTTTTCATTCAGACGCCGACGGATAGTACGGGTTGACACTGTTGTACCCTCGGACTGCACGGCAGCTAAAACTTGTTTGGATGTTAGTCGAGGTTCTTTAGCCACCATCCGCACAATCTTTCGTTGAAATCTCTCGTCAATTTTTCTTTTCCGTCCACATCTAGGGAGGTTAGCCACAGTGCCATGGGCTTTAAATTTCTTGATGACACTGCGCACGGTAGACACAGGAACATTCAGGTCTTTGGAGATGGACTTGTAGCCTTGAGATTGCTCATGCTTCCTCACAATTTTGCTTCTCAAGTCCTCAGAAAGTTCTTTGGTGGTCTTTCTTTTCTCCATGCTCAATGTGGTACACACAAGGACACAGGACAAAGGTTGAGTCAACTTTAATCCATTTCAACTGGCTGCAAGTGTGATTTAGTTATTGCCACCACCTGTTATGTGCCACAGGTAAGTAACAGGTGCTGTTAATTACACAAATTAGAGAAGCATCACATGATTTTTCAAAGGGTGCCAATACTTTTGTCCACCCCCTTTTTATGTTTGGTGTGGAATTATATCCAATTTGGCTTTTTGACAATTCTTTTTGTGGTTTTCCATTGAAGACAAATTAAATGAAGATATTATTACCAAAGCATTTGTGATTGCAGTCATTTTCTGGAAGAAATTGAGTATTATCTGACAGAATTGCAGGGGTGCCAATACTTTTGGCCATCACTGTATATATATTTTTTATATAGATGACATTTGCTGTTAGAACAGGGCTGGAACCTACAATAGTGGGTGTGGTGCTTTTTTTTAAATTTGGGTTTTTCTTATTTATATAGATAGATACACATATATATATATATATATATATATATATATATATATATATACACAGTACAGACCAAAAGTTTGGACACACCTTCTCATTCCAAGAGTTTTCTGTATTTTCATGACTATAAAAATTGTAGATTCACACTGAAGGCATCAAAACTATGAATTAACACATGTGGAATTATATACTTAACAAAAAAGTGTGAAACAACTGAAAATATGTCTTATATTCTAGGTTCTTCAAAGTAGCCACCTTTTGCTTTGATTACTGCTTTGCACACTCTTGGCATTCTCTTGATGAGCTTCAAGAGGTAGTCACCTGAAATAGTTTTCACTTCACAGGTGTGCCCTGTCAGGTTTAATAAGTGGGATTTCTTGCCTTATAAATGGGGTTGGGACCATCAGTTGTGTTGTTCAGAAGTCAGGTGGATACACAGCTGATAGTCCTACTGAATGGATTGTTAGAATTTGTATTATGGCAAGAAAAAAAGCAGCTAAGTAAAGAAAAACGAGTGGCCATCATTACTTTAAGAAATGAAGGTCAGTCAGTCCGAAAAATTGGGAAAACTTTGAAAGTGTCCCCAAGTGCAGTGGCCAAAACCATCAAGCGCTACAAAGAAACTGGCTCACATGAGGACCGCCCCAGGAAAGGAAGACCAAGAGTCACCTCTGCTGCGGAGGATAAGTTCATCTGAGTCACCAGCCTCAGAAATCGCAGGTTAACAGCAGCTCAGATTAGAGACCAGGTCAATGCCACACAGAGTTCTAGCAGCAGACACATCTCTACAACAACTGTTAAGAGGAGACTGTGTGCAGCAGGCCTTCATGGTAAAATAGTTGCTAGGAAACCACTACTAAGGACAGGCAACAAGCAGAAGAGACTTGTTTGGGCTAAAGAACACAAGGAATCGACATTAGGCCTGTGGAAATCTGTGCTTTGGTCTGATGAGTCCAAATTTGAGATCTTTGGTTCCAACCACCGTGTCTTTGTGCGACGCAGAAAAGGTGAACGAATGGACTCTACATGCCTGGTTCCCACCGTGAAGCATGGAGGAGAAGGTGTGATGGTGTGGGGGTGCTTTGCTGGTGACACTGTTGGGGATTTATTCAAAATTGAAGGAATACTGAACCAGCATGGTTACCACAGCATCTTGCAGCGGCATGCTATTCCATCCTGTTTGCTTTTAGTTGGACCATCATTTATTTTTCAACAGGACAATGACCCCAAACACACTTCCAGACTGTGTAAGGGCTATTTGACCAAGAAGGAGAGTGATGGGGTGCTACGCAAGATGACCTGGCCTCCACAGTCACCAGAGCTGAACCCAATCGAGATGGTTTGGGGTGAGCTGGACCGCAGAGTGAAGGCAAAAGGGCCAACAAGTGCTAAGCATCTCTGGGAACTCCTTCAAGACTGTTGGAAGACCATTTCAGGTGACTACCTCTTGAAGCTCAACAAGAGAATGCCAAGAGTGTGCAAAGCAGTAATCAAAGCAAAAGGTGGCTGCTTTGAAGAACCTAGAATATAAGACATATTTTCAGTTGTTTCACACTTTTTTGTTAAGTATATAATTCCACATGTGTTAATTCATAGTTTTGATGCCTTCAGTGTGAATCTACAATTTTTATAGTCATGAAAATACAGAAAACTCTTGGAATGAGAAGGTGTGTCCAAACTTTTGGTCTGTACTATATATATATATATATATATATATATACATTATGCTATCCACAATGTCATAATAGACCTTTGGGGGACATTTCAACATTATTTTCCTTTATGCTGATTACCCCTGTAATGGGGGCTGATATATTAGTCCAGTTACAGGAGGAATACAGCCTACTCAGATGTACTGCAGAGCTGATTTGCAGTTAACCAGCATGAGACTGCTGGGCTAGGAGGAAGCCACATTATGGCAGCTTTCATAGCTGTATACATAGTTTATTACTAACAAGCTCTATCCCTGCCTTCTGTTTGGGGAGTGCGGTTGTCACTGACAGCCGCCTCCCTAGTCCTTCAATTGCATGAGTGTTGTATGCTGACCCCCATGGTCAATGGGCAGGTGGTTGGATTTGCTCATTGTGGACACAGTGCTGCCTAAACCACACTGACATGGAGATAACAGCAGTTTTGTGCAAACTCCAGCAAAAAGCAGTTTGATTTTTAATAGCTAAACATCAGCTTGGTGCCATCCATTAATAGTCAGACTACTTTTATCTGCAACCAGTTTACACAAAACCACACTGATCTGCTGGTCTGTTCAGTTTTAGCATCCAGTTCCTACTTCCCTTTGGTATAAGTGAAATACCAATGAATTTCAGCTGGATATCATTACAGCAAAACAGTTAGTCCTAAAGTCTGTCATTCTGAAAAGTCTGTACCTCTTTTATTAATCAATCATGTTAATGGTTACTTAGTTTTAATCTTTCTGTTTGGGACGCAGAATTTCAAGAGTGTCCTGGTGAAACAACTGAAGAAACTGAACCTTGGGCAAAGCCTCTTCTTCATCTCTGGCAGTCCAAGGTGCACAGTTTTGCAGCTGAAAGAGAGTATAATGACTTAGTCTCTAAACTGAAGCCATATTGCGCCGTCTGCAGTCTTTTTTTTTCCTTACTACAAGGTAAGTTGCTTTTTTTTTGTACTGCAGATAATTAAAATCTAGATATATCAATGTTCTGTTGAGCCCATGGTTCTCATGGGCTCAATAGAATGCAAAGTTAAAATTAAAAAAAATAAATAAAAATAAATCTGTATTCAGTCTACTGCTTTCCATCTCACAATGCTGATAGTGAAAACAGAACAGCTACAGTATGTAGTCAGTTCATGGCAGAGAAATCTTGGCTATCCAGTCAACCTGTATCAGAGTGTATGCTTATGAAATACAGATGTAGCAAACTGTACCTTAGACACTTAATGTATTAAAGGAATCTAAACTTTTAGACAACTTTTGATTTCTGGCAGTATTTGTGTCATTAATAAATTTTGTAATATACTTTATTAACAAATTTTGGATCATTTCTGTGAAATCCTGCATTTTTTTTTTACTCTTTCCTTGCTTCTGTATTGAGAGCTGTTCCTGCCTCTCTCTAAAATGTTACTGTGCAGCAAGTGCACTTTAATTAAGAATGTGGCTGCTTTCTGCCTGAAAAACCTCTCTAAATTTCCTACTACTAGATGTCTCCATTCTAGGCAATTTTACTGTTCATTCTTTTGTTACTAAGGAAGTCCTTCCCTAGATACATTGCATCCAGGGGTGTAGTTTAGGCGGTGCAGTTGCACCTGGTCCCAGAAGCCTTAGAGTGTGTTCACACGGAGGAATTTTCCGCAGATTTGGGGGCGGATTCCGCCCCCGAAACCGAAGCAGATTCCTCCCGAATCCGCCTCCTATTGTTTTCAATGGGAGGCGGAGATAGCAGCAGGACGCGGAGAAAAGAAGTGTCCTGCTCTATCTTGCCATGGATTCCGCCCGCGGTGTCCGCAGCTCGAGATGCGCTCCTCATTAGGCCCATTCATCGGGGCCTAATCAGGAGCGGGATGCCGCCATGTGAACACACTCTTAGAGGGGCCCATAATCCCTGGCATCATTACTGAGGTCGAAGCTACCAACTGGCCCTTAAGCTAAGGGGAGCCATACAAAGACTGATTAAACTTCTTTGATCTCTTTTCTGATTTTCAGGAATTTCGCTATATGGAAATTCAGTGGTAGAAGTTGCTACTGGCCCTGAAGCCTGGGGGGCCCCAAAGGTCCCTCTGCCACATTAAATATACCACTATTCTAAATAGCACAATGTAGGAATTTTCCTATTACATATTTTTTACTGGGGCCCAGGAGCTTCAAGTTATCCCTCTGATTTCATTCTGTGGGAGGGGCAATCTTTTTCTCTCTTCACACAGTGAATGGAGAGGGGAGGGGTTGATTCTGCTCACAGCCTGCACAGATTAGTCTGCAAACTGTTGTTGTGTTGAAAAGACTGAGGATTCTGCAAATCTCATGGCTAAGGCTAGATTCACACATTTGGGTTCCCGTCCTTCGGGTCTGCTTGAGGAACTGAAAAACGGAAACCCTATCTGCGTAAAAAGCTAGGCTATAGACTATAATGGGGTCCGTCAGGTTTCCATCTGGTTTCCTCCGAAAACGGACTCCTTGCAGGACTTTTCTCTCCTCCTATTTTAAGCGGAATGGGGGACAGAGTCTCATATTGAGACTCAAACGCTAGTGTGAATCTGGCGTTACAGTGTAAGAAAAGTCTTCTCTGTACTTGTATCTACTTCTGGCTCCTTGTGTGATTACAGATGGGATATTATTCACAGACAGCAAGCAGCTTTACTGACTGTGCTTATAGATTTTGTTTGGGTTTTTTTTTATTTAATTTTATCTGCTTGGTTGCATGTCCAGTGTTCCTGGATCTCCTATATTATGATTACTTGGTCTTTTCTCAGCTCTTTGTTTGCAATTTTATAGTTAATTCTGGCAGAAAGGCAGAACATTATCAGCAATGGATTGGGGAGAGGGCAATCTGCCCTGAAACACTGTTTCAGCCATAATCTTATTATTAGCAGCAGAAAAACTGATAGGACACCATCTATGAAGGCTTATCCAGTCATAGAACACACTGCCCAGCAAACCCCCTGCACATATTTCAACTTTTCATGAAAACTCAGGTACCCTTTAACATTACAACATTTTCCATGCCACAGCTTTTGTATGGCTTTGGGGGTCCTAGGGATTGCCTATTTGGAACAACCCGTTAGTGGAGGAGGTAGGGTGTAATGAACCCTTTTTTTCCTGCTGCTGACAGGGCATGGCAGGGATGCGCCTGTAGCAGCCACTTCTATTACAGACAGTCATATGATTGAGGAGGAGAAAGGGGGTCATGGTTGAACTCCTGGGAGAAACAGCGATTTCTTTATATGTTTCTCATTTTTAACTGTAACATGAGATAAAATAGTACCAAGGAAAAGGAGAATATATTCATAGGAATGCTCTTTCTCAATCATTTCCCACTGTTAGGTTGGGTTTATATATTGCTCATTGAGTGCGCACAATGTGCCCCCTGGAAGCTGCCGAACCCATGAATCAGATGAATGTACCTGAAGGCAATTTTATTTTTAATGGCTATAGAGTACAGTGCTTCACTGTAAAAGAGCAGATATGCTGGAGGTAGGCACGCCCCACCCACACTATGATGCTGCCCCCTTGCTTATGGGATGGCTGGTTACAGCCATGTGTGTATTTTACTGGTACATGTATGTAAATTTCTAGATATGCCACATGACTGGGAGTACAGTGGCATATCTAGAATTGGAGTAAGCATGTACATAACTTGAAGCTCCTGGCCCCCTGTACAAACTCTGTGGCAGAATTCTTTTCTTCCTAGAGATCTAGATATATTAATTAATATTCTGATGCAGGAATTATTCATTTTCATTTACATGTCATTTTTCATTTCAAACTTAATCTCTTTTTAGTCGGAAACCTATAATGATGACGTTCAATCTTACTGGGAAACTGTGTCAAGTGAAATACCACCACTAGAGCCAAAAACAAAACCTCTGATTCCAGAAATGTGCTTCTTATACAGTGAAGAGAACACAGAATATGCACCCACAAATTCCTTTATTGATGGTGATGGAAAAAGCCAGCTCATTGCCTGCACAAAGTGTTGTATACAGGTTCATGCAAGTAAGTTGGTATTCTACAAGCTAAGTTTTTTTTTTCTTTTTGAAGGGATTATCCACTTTCTAATATTGATGGCCAATCCGAGGGTCCATCACCTAGGATTCCTGGAGATCATCTGCTCCGGGACAACATGACTCTCTGTAATGTTTAGATGCCGCTGTCCCATAGACTATAGCTTCAAAGGTATTTATTGAAAGCTATCAAAACAGAATATAAATCAAACATCAGAACAGTCATAAGATCAGTTCAATTATGCGGAGCAAGACAAGCATAATGCAAGTAAGCAATTGCAAATTCAAAGTTAGCACGCCTATCGAACAAGAAAAGGGTGTAAAAATGTATAAGAACCAATAACCAACACAAGGGGGGGAGGTGGTAAGTAGCACCATAGTACAAATATCCAGATGGTTGGGAGGGATGGAGGAAGATCCTGCCTAGGGGAACGGATATGAGCACCACACTCAATCCTGTTACCTAATCATAACTGAAGACCATATGGCAGACCTGTGGACCTATTAATCCAGGGCTTCCAAACTCTGTCAAAGACTGGGTGAATGTCAGAGATGGTGGCATTAATTTTTTCATGAAGCATTATAGTGTCAACTCACCGAACAACATCAGTCAACGAGAGACTTGACGTCTTCCAGTTGAAGGCAATGTTGATTCGTGCAGCCATCAGAATTTACTAAAATAATTTATGTTGGACATATTTGAGACTTGTGGGCTTAAGGTTTATGAGAAAAATTGGGGCAGACAATGGGAACGACTGTCCAAAATGCTATTGTGTCATTCTGCGAATAGCCATGCCAAAGTGACTGGCATGAGGGCAGGATAACCAAATAGAGAGGTGACACCGTAGGGTAGAAGCTACCGTATGTAATCTATGGGGTACCAAATAGGTCCTATGAATAATTTTCAGAAAAGGTTCCATAAGGGTGACCTGCCAACTGCCTTTGCTAATAGATGGGCAACAGTCAGTCCACTGGACTGGAGTTAAGATGGAATCAAGGTCCAGTTTCCAGGCCGCCATAAAGTCCAATTTGGTTGGGGGTGGGGCGTAAACTGTATATGAAAGAGAGAGCCCCTATCTGCTGCCCTGAATAAACAGTCTCTCAAAGCCGGTGGAGGAAATTACTGAATTAAGTGGCGCCACCATTTTGCCGGAGATCGACGGCACCCGGAGCAAGCTCCAGGGCCGGCGTCCCATTACTATGACAGCTGGGAGCCTTGTGAAGGCTCCCAGGCCTGTCTTTCATTAGTTTCTATTGCAGGCTACTCTATGTAGCCTGCAAAAGAAGCGCTGTTTTTTTGCAGTGCATTAGCATTGTAATGCATTGCATTAGTGATCAGACCCCCTGGGGTTCAAGACCCCCTAGGGGGTCTAATAAATGCAAAAAAAAAAAAAAAATTAAAAAAAAGTAAAAAAATATATATATATATATAAAAAAATTTAAAATATTAAATTATTCAAATCACCCCCCTTTCCCTAGAACACATATAAAAGTAGTTAAATAATGTGAAACACATACACATTAGGTATCCCTGTGTCCGAAAACGCCCGGTCTACAAATCTATAAAAATATTTTTCCCGTACGGTAAACGCCGTAGCGGGAAAAAAAATCAAAAGTGCCAAGCAATAGTAATTCCCCAAAATGGTATAACTAAAAAGTACACCTGGTCCCGCAAAAAAAGTCACCCTATGCATCCCCGTACACAGAAGTATAAAAAAGTTACGGGTGTCAGAATATGGCGACTTTTAAAAATATATATATTTTTGCACAGTTTTGGATTTTTGTTAAGGGGTTAAAATGTAAATAAAACCATATAAATTTGGTATCCCCGGAATCGTACTGAAACATAGAACGCGAACGCTGTAAAAATGAAGCCCGTAAGAAAGTCGCACAAATGCACTTTTTCTTCAAATCCACCCCATTCTGAATTTTTTTTTTCCAGCTTCCCAGTACATTGTACAGAATAATAAATGGTAGCATCACGAAAAAAAAATTTGTCCCGCAAACATTAAGACCTCATATGGCTCTGAGAACGGAAAAATAAAAAAGTTATTGGGTTTGGAGTGGGGGGGGGGGGGAGTCAAAAACGAAAATCGAAAAATGTCACCTGTGGGAAGGGGTTAAAAGCTTTGGGATCAACATGACATAATTCCATTTGAAATGAGCATCTAGGGAATTGCAGAGTTTAGTGCCCAGGTATGGTATGTTGTTATCCCTAGTCTGGAAGCCAAAGGCTATCAATTTTGCGGTGGCTGAAGGGACATTACAATGCAGTATTTTAGATTTAAAAGTGTTAAGTTTAAGGCCTGACAATTGTGCGAATCAGGACAGAATCAGGTTCGGGAGTGAGATTAGATGGTTTGTGATTGTTAGCAGCATATCATCTGCTAAGAGGCTAGCTTTATATTCATGGTCTCTCCATTCCTCACATCCTTAATATCAAGGTGAGAGTGGATACCAATAGCCAGTAGCTCTATAGCCAGAGCAAACAAAGTGGGAGACAAGGGATGCCACGGCAAATTTTGATAGGCATCGGGTAATCTATGGATAGTTTTAAGTATGCAATGGGGTCGCAATAGAGGGCATGGAGAGTCCTCTGAAAGTGACCGGTGATGCCCATTAACTTCAGGACATGGGCAAAATAGGTTTAGGACAGACTATCAAAGGCCTCCTCAATATCCAGAGCTAGTAATGAGATGTGTTTACGATGGAAGTTGGCCCAGTGGACAATGTTGCAGACTTTTCTAACATTATCAGAGGCCTGTCTAATAAGAATAAACCCCACCTGGTTGGAAAGTATAAGGTACGGTAGAAAGCTATTTAAATGGATGGTGAGGATAGAGAAATATAGTTTTATAGTTAAGTTTAAAAGCGATATGGGTCTATAATTGGCAGGGGTGGTAGCGTCTTTTCCGGGTTTAGGACTAGCTGTAATGGATGCACTAAGCATGTCCTGGGGGAATTTACCACCCTGCAGGATGTGGTTAAGCATCTGAAGGAGGTGAGGTGAAAGGATACTTCTGAATTTTTTATAGTATAGGGAGAAAAAAGCCATCCACCTTTGTTATGGGGCCATTTAAGGCAGCCGTCTGGGAGGGGGGAAACAGTAGGGAGGTGGAGGAAGCGGAGAAAAGAAACAATCTCCGGAGGGCGGGCTGTGGTAGGGGCAAAATAGAGTTCTGGTGGAATTTGAACATAGATTGAGTTAGGTTTAGAGGTCATAGTAGCTCCGGGTTCCCACATTTGATAGATAGCATTTAGCCTCTGGCATGCCCTCAATTTGGAGGCAATAACTTATCAGGATTATCTGCAGATTGGTAAAATCTCTCCTGGGTCCAATGCACGGCCTTTTCAGTCCGATGCGTCAGGACAAAATCGAGCTGCAGTTTGACATCCCTAATACACTTTGCTAAATAGTGGGAAGGTTGGAGCTGGTTGGCAATTTCAAGTTTCAATAGGTTATGTTCTAAGTCCACTTGAACCTTAGTTCTTTCTCTCTTTAGGCGAGAGGCCTCTACTATAAGGGAACCCCGGACTATAGCCTTATGAGCCGCCCAGTTAATAGCTGGGTCAGTATCCAAGGCTTTCTTGAGAGCAAAAAACTGGTTAAGAGCTTCTTCAGTCTGTCACTAAATACCAGGGTCAGTCAGTAGGGACTCATTTAAATGCCAGCCAGAAAGCAGAATGGAAGTGGTTTGGAAAGCAATATCAATCATTACCAGGTCGTGGTCTGACTGGGCACAGCGGGCATAGGTAAGATCGGGGAGCATCATGGTAGGTAGGAGGATCCTATCAATCCTAGTGTAGTGGTGATGTGCAGGGGAAAAGCAAGTGGGAGCTAAGCAGTTTGCATCTGGAGAGAACATTACAGTTCAAGCAATCGGGTAGGGTCAGGCAGGGTTTCGAAATGATCACAAACATAAGCTTAAGAGCAGCACTGTATGGAGTAAAAAGCATTAACGGAGAACAACGTTAGCAGTAAACTCAAAACCAGGATGAGCACTCTGGAGTTAAGTGGCCTAAGGCACAGGGCGGACATGGGAACCGCCATCACGGCTAACCCCAAAGAGACACTGGGGGAACAGTGAAGTGCAGTAGGTTATGTAAAGGGATAACTAATAAATCCAGGGGCCTCCCTTGGATACGGCAATAATAGCCCCTGCGTAATAAACATAAAGTTCTCAGCAACAGATCCAGGACTGACAAAGAACCAATTGCCTGATAGAGGTAGCATAGCAAGGCCAAGGCCTGAAACCTGAGTTAGCAAGTACGAGGGAAAAAGCAAATAATGCCCATTCTGGGTAACCTGCAATGAAAACAGACTAAACAAATCAGATGTTCAGATGAATTGGCCTCTGCCAGGGTTGAACAATGGTTCAATGGTTTTTTGCGCTTTGGCATCCAAGAACGTGAGGGCCTTTGAGGTAGAGGGTCAGCGTGATCCAGTTTTTCCACCTGTAGCCCCTCATATTGTAGAACTTGAAGGTCTTCCTTCAGGAATCAAATGAGAGAGCCCTTATTGTTGAGAGTACAGGCCACAAGAGAGGGGGCTTGGGTTGCTGCAGCACAGGCAAGATGGCAGCCACGCTGTGTAATTTGTAGTGTAGGCACTGGCAGGTTGGGGCCTGCGATAGACAGTAGGCCAGAGTCCTGAGAGGGAGTCAAGCGGTAGGCAGGAGTTGGCAGATAGAGCTGGTGAGGGATGCTTAGGAGTGTTGTTCACGGCTGATCTTGGACGCCGCCAAAGAAAAGGCTGTCCAAACAGTGATCCAGGACACCACAGGGCCACAAAGATGGTGGCGTGGCACGTGTGGAGGGTGCAGTGGAAGCCAGAGTCGTCCAAATGCAGGTACTAGGGGACCCACAGACCCACAGTAGAGAGCTAGGGAGTACAGGAGGGGGTCTGAGAGATATTGTTAGAGATGGGAACCCCCCAAAAACTCCATAGCCAGGGATGGAGGCAGGAGCTCACAGAAGTGTCTGGTCCACTTCAGTGTAAGGCCACGCCCCCTTGTCCCATAGACTTTATAGGGGCAGTGCTGCAGTACCTTAAACTACCACTACACTTTGTAGTAGCGCAATTCCTGGTATGTAGACATTACCGGGAGCCAAGCCATTCTGTCCTAGAGCAGATGACCTGCAAGGATCAAGGGTGTTGGACCCTCACAGATCTAGTATTGATTGTCTATCCTTTTAGAAAGTGGAAAACTCCTTTAAAAGCGACTTAAAGGGGTTGTTTCATGAAGGCAACCCTTGTCCACAGTAACCTGTTATTCCACTTAGGACCCCCTCGATTACCGTGAATGTAGAGCCACTCTGTATAAGTGCCTCAAGCTTTCCTTGTTTTACATAGGCAGTCATTTATCTGAATGCTTGGTTGGCTGTAGATTCCCCTGGCAAAATCATTGGTTTGTTGGGGCCCCTAGGATGAAGACCCAGGACAGTCTGCTGTTTATAGCAGCTGCTCTATTTTAATAGGTGTTTTTCTGGTGAGGCAATCTCTTTAACATAATAATGGTTTTCAAAAGACTGATGCTAGGTTCACACCTGCGCCCAGTTTCCGTTCTTTGGGTCTGCTTGGGGGCCCGAAAAATGGAAACCCAAATTGCTTAAAAAGCGGTTATCCCGGACCCCATAGACTATAATGGCGTCCACCTGGTTACTGCCTGAAAAATGCAGAGAGAAAAGTCCTGCATTCAAGGATGGAATTCCCGAACGGAATCCGGGTGAAGATGTTAACCTAGCCTTAGGTAGGCTCAGGTTTAGTTATGATGAATTTACTTATTATAATGTCTATAAGTTTGGATTATGTTTTATTTCAAAGACTATTCATAAAGAACATATTTTAATCTTAAATTTATCACGTGAACTGTAGCCTGCTATAATTTTTTTTCCAGAGAGGTTTGTGGACTAGTCTACTGTCGTCTTACTGATATTTCCTCTCTAACATACTGTAACTTCCCATTATTTCATCTATTTTCCTATCTCATAGGGGAAAACCTTTTAAGAAACTAAAATGCTTCATATTTGTCTCAAATGTCAAGGACATTCTGTCGTGGTTATTTTCCCTTTAATCGTGTCGTGTTCTTGCTCCATACACCGCTGAGTTTCTTGAAGATTCAGAGACCAGAAGGGGCAGAATTCATTAATTAACTGAGTTCTCTCATTACAGGTTGTTATGGTGTTCCTTCCCATGAAATTCATGATGGATGGATGTGTTCTCGATGTAGAATTGGAGTTTGGACAGCAGTAAGTTGCATCATTTATTTTTAGACTCTAAGCATGACAGACTAGCATGAAACAAATGATATTCAACAGTTAGCTACTGACTACAAACCTGCTATTTTAGAAAGAGAAATGTTATGTTTTCTGTAAAAGTCAAATAATTATTGGATTAATAACATACTCCCCAAAATGCTTTAATGAGGGTTGTTGAACCTAAAATGATAGCAGGCTGCTGAGACATGAAACTGAATATTAGAGAGATGACCGTTAACAGACTTTTGTTGAATAAAATATAAAATGTGATGTTGCAATATATATTTTTTCATTTACAGTATTTCTACCTACCAAGCCAAGGAGTCTTTATGTTGCCAAATGGGCAAAATCTCATGCAGGAAAAATAAAGGGGTTCTCCCATCTTGGCACATTATCCTCTATTCACATGATAGGGAATCCTTTGCCAACTGATGGAGGTCTGATTGTTTGAACATTCATTTCAATCAGAACGCCAGAGATAGGCGAGTACTGTACATTGGCTGTCCCCAGCACCACTCAATTCAGAATGTGGGATAAAAATGACCAGTTCTCCTGATTGGTGGGTGTCCAAGCTTGTCAGACCCCCTTCAATTGGCAAGTTATTTCTGTTGCAGATTTTGCTGCGGTTTTTTTTTTTGTTGTTTGTTTTGTTTTTTGTTTTTTTTAGTCAAAGCCAAGAATGGCTACAAAAGGAATATGAAATATATAGGAACTTATATCTTCTGTTTAATCCACTCCTGGCTTTAGCTCACAAATCCACAGCAAAATCTGCAACAAAAAAATTAATCCATTATTATCCAAATAAGTATTTCCCTTTTAAAAAGAATACTGTCTTTGGAGTCATTGTAAGCCACTAATTGTTTAATTAAAGGGATTCATCACCAGGACAGTCTATATGGCTAAAATGGCTACAGTGTATTGTGGTGGATATTGTGCTGAGCATCATCATACCTTTAAAGCTAGTGGTTTCATAATACATTGCATTTAAAGACAAAGGGTGATATTTGTATTGAGTCTGTATTGTCATAATTTACACCAAATGTATATGAAATTTTGCACAGTGTATGAATTTGGCTGATATTTAAGCTTAACACTTCTGTCTTGAGATGTTAAAATACAAAAATGCAAATAATATGAAAAAAAAATCAACCCTATTCTTGGTGACTTTCTGACAATTAGGACTTGATAAATTCCTCCCAAAGTCTCTCAAAATTTGAGTTTTCAATCTAAAAATTTCTTCTCAATCCTTCCTAATCAATGATTATAGCAAGACCTGTACTTGCCTAGGTAGTACATGAAAAGGAAACAGTCTGCACCACAGCTTGGCATCGGTTTACTAAAATAAAATATGTTTCAAAAGGGTGTAATCATAGTAAGATTATATGTATGTATGTAAAGGACTAAGATTCTGGTTAAATGAGATGAACAGAGATTTTCTGCAGCATGTTCTTCTACAAGTCTTCATAGCAAAAAACCGCCCAAATCCAGTGTTTGTTTTTTTTGTTTTTTGTTTCTTTTTTTTGTGGCTCACATGCAGGTTTCCCTGTGGTCACCCTGAAGTGTTCAAACTCCTGAGCCCCCACAGCTTTCAATCTTTACCTTAAAGGGGACAAGCTCCTTATTCCTAACTATTTCCTTTCCTACACCACTACATTGTTTAACTTATCTTACAAAATAACACAAGATCTGTAAATATATCTTGTATAAATCATCCATCAGGTATCCATTTGAATAGTTCAGCAGTCGTTTTTCTGAGATGTAGGCAATCTAACCTTAGTGCTGAATTATTAATGTGGTTACTATTAATTGTAAAATGTTCTCTAAAACGTAATACTGAAATGACATATGTAGTCTTTGCCTTTGTATGCATATCAGCTAGATTTTAACCACATTTTTATGTTGTGATGTGAGTTTTATTTTTCACACATTTTACTGAGTGTGGCATTTCATTTGACATCAAAAGAATCAAAAATACAGGTATGCTGCTATTCCTTTCTCAGCTAATGCTTGCTATAATGGCCGGATCTCAGCTCTCATTATTCTAAGAACAGACTACACAGCAGCTGCACAGCACAATGGGTATTCAGCGTGTGCTTGAAATATGGTAGCAGATGATCATATGTTGTATATCAGAACATTCACTTCAGGATCTGCTCAAGGTCAGGCGATCATAATTCTATTTTTGCACAGCAGAAAGTGTCAGCTGTGACATAACATGTATCTCCTATACATTTTTCGCTTACTGTTTTGGAAAGTTCAGAGAAGAAAATAATGACACACAGCTTTTATTTTGTGTTTTGTAGAAGTTAATAGTGACCCACAGGTTCAGGGATAAATAATGTTACATATTGTCTGCCACCTTCTGCTGCCCCTTACTATTTATCTGCTGTTTTAGTATCTCCTCTGTCTTGTAACAAAGTGGCCACAGAGCTTCTGGGCTGCTTCATATACAATTGTGTTTAAGTATTCTATACAGTCCCTGACAGAAGTTCTGTCGCTTATCCAAGTGGTGGAATCAAAAGCTTATAACCTGACTTTAAATTCATCCATTGGTTTTAGAAATGACTCCTATGAAAGCTGAAACCCTCCCAAATTATTTTTTGGTTAAGAAAATAAATTGGCTTCACTGCTGAAATATTCATCATTTAATGAACACAGAAAGGTCAGATTTTGGCAAGACAAAAGTTTTGTCGCCTTGTCATATAATGCACCCAATCCTAGTTTAAAGCCTCACCTGTGCTCACTAATTGATCGGTTAATTAGTGGGTGTGTATAAAAAGAACTCCAGCACCCCAGACCTTCACTTGAACTGTAACTTCACCTCTGACAACATGCCAAAAATCAACCCTGCGACCAAAGCCTTGATCATCAAGAGGCTGAAGACCAGATCCACTGCAGAGGTGGCTGGCACCTTTAATGTGTCTCTGCGTCAAGTACAAAGAATTAAAAAAAAAGATTTGAACAGACTGGAGATGTTTTTGACAAGCCCAGGTCCAGCAGACCCCGCAAGACAACTGCTCAGGAGGAACGTTTGTTGGTTAGAAAAGCAAAAGCCAGCCCCTCTTCCACTGCAGCAGAGCTCCAACAGGCCTGGTCACCTCAAGTCCTTGTGTCAACTAGAACAGTTTGTAGGATTCTGTCTCAAAATGGCCTCCATGGTCGAATCAGTGCCCAGAAGCCAGCACTAAACAAAAGGCAATTAAAAAAATGTGTGGCATTTGCCAAGGCCCACAGCCTGCTAAATGGATGGACGCTGGAAAAGTGGCAGAAGGTGGATTTCTCAGATGAATCTTTAGTTGAATTACACCACAGCCGCCGCAAATACTGCAGGAGACCTACTGGAGCCCGTATGAATCCAAGATACACCCAGAAAACAGTTAAGTTTGGTGGTGGAAAGATCATGGTCTGGGGTTACATTCAGTATGGGGGTGTGAGAAACATTTGCAAGGTGGAAGGCAATATCAATAGCCTAAAATATCAAGAAGTATTAGCTTCCTCTTACATTCCCAATCATAAAAGGGGTCAAATTTTGTAGCAGGATGGTGCTCCATCTCATACATCCATCTCTACATTAAAGTTCCTCAAGGCAAAGAAGATCAAGGTGCTCCAGGACTGGCCAGCCCAGTCACCAGACATGAACATCATTGAGCATGTTTGGGGTAGGATGAAAGAGGAAGCTTGGCAGACAAAACCAAAGAATCTTGATGAACTCTGGGAGGCATGTAAGACTGCATTCTTTGCTATTCCTGATGACTTCATCAATAAATTGTATGAATCATTGTTGAAACGCATGGATGCAGTCCTTCAAGCTCATGGATATCACACAAAATATTAAATATGGCTCTAATAGCACCACAACTTCATTCAGCAATGTTATGAAACATATCTTTGTTTTTGAACAGAATTATTGGTTTGATTTTCACATTACTTTATGTGTGCGACAAAACGTTTGTCTTGCCACAATCTGACCTTTCTGTGTTCATTAAATGATCAATATTTCAGCAGTGAAGCCAATTTATTTTCTTAACCAAAAAATCATTTGGGAGGGTCTCAGCTTTTATATGAGTCATTTCTTAAACCAATGGATGAATTTAAAGTCAGGTTATAAGCTTTTGATTCTACAACATGGATAAGCGACAGAACTTCTGTCAAGGACTGTACAAGACTCAAAATTAATAGAGGTAGGTACTCGGATAGGATCTCTACCCATGCAATGTTATTAAGAAAAATCCAGCACTCAAATTTATTAGGCGATCCAGAGTAATAGGCATGATGTTTAGGTCACCAATAGACCTTTTTCAAACCATCGGTTTGAAGTAGAAATACATGTATATAGATGGAGAGTCCATACTCCACTAATGTAAGTGCTTGTCTGTGTAATAATACTCTATGCACAATGTGATAGCACAGAGGAGTCCTAAAGCAGTAGATCCATGGCAGGTAATATTTCTCCATCACGTTTCATATTTTGTCACCGGACTGGAAGGTTGCTGTAAGCACAGTGAAAGCAAGGATTTTGGTATATGTTTAAAGGGGCCTTCCTGTGTGAGCTGTAGTGGGGAGTAAAATGTTAAAAATAAATAATTAGACAGCACCTCTATAGTAAAATAAATGCATAAAGGTGCACACTTCTATGACTGGAATTCAAATAAACACAAAAAAATGGAGCAGCACTCTGTAGAGGGTGCTAAGACATATACAGACATTAAGTGTATGTAGTTTAAATGGCAATACTGCTATATCTGTCATTATCTGTGTATACAAATGTGAGGTTCTTGGCATGCTATAAAATAGTATTGGGCAGTTTGGAGAAGTCCAAATCTAATATGGAAGAAGCCACAACCCTCACAAGCACAATGCAGCAGACACAAAATCAGACATGACCTCCATTCTAAAATAAATGTACACAGGTGCATTCTGCTATGGCTACAGTACAAACACAAAAAATGCAGCAGAACTCTACAGAGGAGTGCCAACACACATGAAAACATTAATGTATTCAAACATACACCCTCAACATTGAAATGGCAACACAAAGAAGATAAAGTTTTAGGTTTATGTAAATAATAGACATTGATAGACATGTTAGCTGAGTGACTGCCAGGTCTTCTGTATTATACAGCAAAGACCCGACGGAATGATTGTGGAATGTTATGCCACGTTGAATGCACCTGGGCATCTAAATCCTCAAGATTGGCTACTGGCGGCTGCGTTTGCAATTACAGACCAATGGTGTCCCAGATGTGCTTGATGCAGGTCATGGTACCACATTTAGGCTACGCGGGCTGTTCGCAGTAGCATGTGCAACATGCGGCCTGGCATTGTCCTGTTCAAAAATGGCTCCTGGGACACTTTGGAGAAGTAGCCGGTTCAATGAACAAGTTAATGCAACACTGAGCTGTTAAGCTCTTAGCATACCTGAAATAAAGACTAGAAGGGCTTGCAACTGTACATTGTGCCACCCCACATAATAATCCTCTTAATGGCTTTACCTCCATGGTCTCTGGCTATCATTGCATCTGAAACAAAAGTAGGAGTCATCGCTGAAAAGGATAAACTTCCATTCCTGCTTCTATTATCATCTTGCTGTGCACCTCAATAGCCTTTGAGAGTGATGGCCTGAGGTCAGTGGAAGACCTAGCCTGTTGACACTGTTTGTTGCCCTGGGCTTGGAATGTACCCCAAAACAAAAAGAAATGCAGTACAAGAGAGTACATCTTGTGAATACATAGCTTATATGTTTGACAAAATGAAAAAATAACACACATAAAAGCCCTAAAAACAATTAAAAACAGCCATAAAAAGAAAATACAAAAAGATGGCTATGCACATCCACTCTTGTGAACAAAGAACTCCAAATAAATACTCTAGGCTTGGAATGTGCCATCCAATTTAACTTGCAGAAAAGAATGGATCACTTCACGCCATTCTTCCAATCATATGTTCCACACACCTCTCTGTATAATAGTTCATTGTTCTTCTCCAAACTATTAGGACACACATCGTTGCTCAGTGCTAACATCTCGGCCTAGGTGCATAGTGGTCTGCCAGAGTGATAAAGGGGTCTCAGTTTAAAGGGGTTGTCCGGGATAAATTAAAAATGCATCCCTAAACTAAACCCCCCTCCCCCTACCTAACTTCTAACTGCTTCCGCAGTTCCATTTCCGGAAATGCAGAAGCATCACCAATACTCCCCCACCCTCCGTCCCCATCATACTTGTCTGTCTTCAGTCTTCTGGCATGAAGCATCACTTCCTCCGCTTCTGCCTGCGCAATAGAGCTTTATTGTACACTCGCTGGCAGAAGTGAAGAGCACATACCGCGCATGCGCAAGAAGTCCACAGAAGAAGATGCTGACGGAACCGATAAAACTGATCTCCAGGACACAGAAGACAGGCAAGTATGATTGGGGTGGGATTTTGGGGCATAGGTAGATAGATAGATAGGGCTAGTAGACCGCGGGCTAGCTAGGGAAACAGGGAGGGGTGTGAGAGGGGGATCATGGTAGTTGTAGGCTAGGGAAGCATGTAAACAAATGGAGAGGATGCCAGGAGATCCCAGAGAAAGCTAGAAATCACTCAAAACACTGCTAAAGGTATTTTGGTGCAATTACTAACTCATTAATAGCACTAAAATACCTTTTTTAAAAAAAGTTTTTTTGCCCGGAAAACCCCCTTAAGGATTCTGCCCATCTCAGTTTGTGACAAGTGGACATAACTGGCATGGTCAAAAAAAAGGAAGCAGTGATCCTTTACCACTTGGTCCAGGTTTGAAGGTTTCATCTGGCTAAAAAACTTTGGTGTTTATGCACCTCCCACATGCCACAGAAAATTTGATCATTTGCAGAGCTGAGAGACACCAGCTTCTTCCTCGATTTGCATAACCTTATGACTTATCAAGTATCTATTTTTAAAATAAATAATTTTAACCCTTTAATGACCGGGCCATTTTTTGTTTTTGCATTTTCGTTTTTCCCTCCCCACATTCCAAGAGCCATAACTTTTTCATTTTTCAGTTCACAGAGTCACATGATGGCTTATTGTTTGCGAAACAAATTGTACTTTGTAATGTCACTATTCAATATGCTGTGCAATGTACTGAGAAGCTGGAAAAAAATTCAAAATGAGGTGCAATTGGAGAAAAACTGCATTTGCGCCAAATTCATATGGGTTTAATTTTTACACCATTCACTGTGTGGTAAAAATGACATGTTACCTGTATTCTGCAGGTCAGTACGAACATGGCGATACCAAATTTATATAGTATTTGTAATGTTTTGATACCTTTTAAAAAATGTAAAACTTTGCTAAATAGAAAAAAAAATTTTGCGTCGCCATATTGTGTCACCTGTAACTTTTTCATATTTACATGTATGGAGCTGGGTAAGGCGTCTTTTTATGCGGGACAACATGACGTTTTTATTGATACCACTTGGGGAAAGATCTGATGGTTTGATCACTTTTTATTCAAATTTTGATAGTGTTGAAAAAAACGCTATTTGGCCATTTTGATTTTTTTTCCCCGCTACGCCGTTCACCGTATGGGATAAATATTTTAATATTTTAATAGTTCGATAGGCTCCCGGCTGTCATGGCAACCAAGCGCCGCCCTCCGATGACGTTCTGGAGGGCGGCGATGAGGTAAAAATGGCGGCGCCCTTGGCGGCTCCGCAATTTAGACGCCGCGGTCGCGTTTAACCGCGGCATCTAAAGGGTTAACATCCGCGATCGATGCAGGCACCGATCGCTGCTGTTAGCGGCGGGTCCTGGCTGTATTATACAGCCGGCACCCGCGGTGTATGGAGCTGAGCGCTCTCCATACATCGTCATTCGACTCAGGACGTACTATTACGCCCTGTGTCGTTAAGGGGTTAAAAAGTAGGCATCACGTCAATAAATGACAATGAAAAAGACTTTCTTAGCCTAAGGTGCAACATTTCAGTCAACATACAGTATGACCTTTCTCAAGGTTGGCTTTTTTTTTTTTTTTTTTTTGTTTATTTATTTGAAGAAGTGGTCTCAGGCTCATGACTTGTAGGACACAGACCCACCTTTATTCATTTTTTTATGATAGTGCTGCTCTTTTTTTTTTTTTTTGTGTGTGTGTGTACATCTATCTATTGTGACAACTTGGGGGAATTAGTCTCAAAATGGCGGCAGACTCCTGGTCCGGACAGCAGTGGTTCGTGGTACTGGGCGCCAGAGAGATAGCGTTCAGACGGTCCAAGTGTTAAATAAAACTGGATTTATTCAGCATAGGTGCAACATAGCAAAACAACAAAAAAACCTAGGCCACAGTTAGGGCCCTAACTCACTCCTTGAGCCCCTAACTAACTGAATACTGCTCAGCATTAGCAAAAGTCCCCTGTGGACCCCAGCCCTTCTGGGACAGAGCCTCTCTCTGTCCTTGGCTGGTCCACCATCTCCTGCTCCCTGCAGGATACTCCAGCCTTCTGGAGTTACGTGCCCCACCCAATGGTGTGGCTGAGGGCCTTTTCAGGGCTGGCCTGGGTCGCTCCCTAGCGCCCTCTAGGTTCACATACTCACACTATCTATCTATGTAGTTCGGTATAAAAGTTTTAGGTAGGTGTGGAAAAAATGCTGCAAGGTAAGAATGATTTAGGTAAGAAGAATTTAAAAAGTGTTTATTTTGGTCAATTAACAAAATGCAATGTGAATGAACAAAATAGAAATCTAAATCAAATCAATATTTGGTGTGACCACTCTTAAAATGGCCTCAGTTGTTGAAAGTTCACTTACACAATTTTTAACCCTTTTCCGACATCCGTCGTACTATTACGGAGTATGTCGGTTTTTTAAATATGGCAGCTGCTCAGCTATTTGGTCAGCATTAAACGGGTTGTCCAGGATAAATCAACAATTTGTGACTAAGTCCCCCATGCTCTCCTCCAACTTTCTAATGTATCTTTTTTTTTTTTTTTCTATGTTATATAGTATTTCAGTAATATATGTAGGTCATGTGACCTACATATATAAAATTTTTTACCTTTCCGCTGATGTAACAGGTCTTCGGTCTAATCCATATCCTGACCCGTTTCGTCAGTGTAAAGGTCGCACGCCCCCCCCCCCCCAGCCCCATTGTACTTACCATTTCCTCTGGATCCGGCTGACGCATCATCCAGGGAAGGCCGCCTCCTCTTCTTTCTGTGTGCCGGCTCCCCATGCACGTGCAATAGTGCCTGGGAAGCCTGAGTTACTGATATAGATATACAGTATTAGGGACAACTATAATTATTCAGCTCTGAAATAAAATTTGGACTAGATCATTTGAGTGTATGGCTTTGTGTAATTTTTTTTTTCTTTTAGGTCAGTAAGCCATTGTTTTATCAGAGTCTGTGAGTTCCTAGACATATAATGGCCTATGAGATTGCACTATTGTTTTGGAACAAGCAGAAGTGAACCTTGATTTGTATTTTGCCTTTACTCTTTGTACCTACTTTTAGAGACTTAGAAATTTGGTTGTCTTAGATTCGATTGCGCTCAGTTCTTTCAGGGCTTAGTTTGGCACTTCATTATGAAAATAAGATGGTATATATACAGTAATTCCTCGTACATTCGCGAGGTTAGGTTACAGAGCGGGTCGCGGATCGCGAGGAATCGCGAATGTTTGGTACAAGCGCTTAGAAGCGCTTACAATGCCGATTTCTAATGTTTAACCCCTAAATATCAATAAACTTTACCCTACAGTACTGTACAGTATACTAAAGTATAAAGTATACTGTACAGTACTGTATATTAATACATTCATTCATTTTTCTTATACACGCACAGTAAAATGAAACTAATTACCGGGTACGTAACGAACAGGACGCTACTACCCAATAGCGAAGGTGTTTTTTTTTTATTAAATTTCACAGATCTGAGAAAAAAGAGCAAAATCTATATATGTTAGTTGCCAAAAAAATATCGCGAATCTGTGAATTCGCAAATTCGGAAACGCGAGTGTACGAGGTATTATTGTACTTTATTATGAAAGTGGGGACTTCCAAGGGTCTTTTCATGAAACTTGGTATGCAGAGAGTCCCCAAGAGCCAAACTAGCAGAGAAGAAGGCATGGCAGAAGGATAAAAAGACTATAAAATATGAAAAAGCTGTGTTATTAAGTGTGGGTCTGTAGGGACAGTGAAGAATAGCAGGGTTTTTTTTTTTCTTCTTGAATTTTTTAAGAATTGGGGCAGCATGGTGGCTCAGTGGATAGCACTGATTCTTTACAGTGCTGGAGTCCTGGGTTTGAATCCTGCCAAGGACAACATCTGCAAGGGGTTTGTATGTTCTCCCCGTGTTTGCGTGGGTTTCCTCCAGGTACTCCGGTTTCCTCCCACACTCTAAAGACATACTGCTAGGGAATTCATATTGCGAGCCCTATATGGGACAGTGTTGACAATATTTCTATAAAGCACCGTAGAACATGATGGTGCTATATAAATAAGCAAAATAAATAATTATACACAAAGAGGAGAACATGTCATATTCTAATACATCTTCAGGCTGCAAGCCCTCAATAAAATATACATACATAATTAAAATCTATATAATTCATGATATCCCCAAAGTTTTGTTCAAATCAAAAATAAAAAGATGCAAAAGCCAATACAAAAACCCAAGCTAAAATACACACACAAAAATTAACTAACTCTAACTTTCCCATACCCCTCATATAATTCAAACCTATATATGAAGTTCAATCATATATTTTGGCAATTCCTAAATTATATCCATTTTTGCCCAAATTCTCAGAAATCCTACTCTCTTTCCCTTACTAGAGGCTATTAAATCTTCCATTCTCATAATTTCATTCACCTTTGTTAATAAAAGGGTAACTGCAGGTGTACTCTGTATCCTCCAAAATGCAGGATTACTAGCTCTATCTGCATACACCAAATAATTCAAAAGAAGAAATGTATACACTCTCATAGGAATATTAATGTGATGCAGAAGGGATAGCCCCGATATTACTTCATCTAAATTCTCAGCTATCTGTTTTGTTGTTCTAAGTATTTCTGTCCAGAATGGTCTCTGTAATCTATAATCCCAGAATATATGAAATATTGATTCATCCTCATTCACACACCTACAAAAATTAGTTGGATAAGACTTAATTCTATGGATCTTCAGAGGAAGCTGATACCACCTTGGCATAATAATAGTTCTGGCTGCTGTCTTGGGAGTTGTGATACTGATGGATTCAGAAGCCAAGCTTGGTCACAAAATCTAAGGTTCTGGTGGAATTTTGGCCCACTCTTCTTCACTTTGCTGTGAGATCTATTTTTGGGAAGATTGTCAACTGTCTTGAATGTTTTCCACTTTTTAAAGCGTTATCAAAATTGTATTTATTTTTTCATAAATCCATAGTGCAGGTGTAGATAACACACTTTTTATACTATGCTTCATTAAAGAAAAGTGTTGTTTCTTTACTTATTTGCCCCCTTCTACGACTGATCAAATCTGTACAATAAGAGTGTATGAAGCGGGAAAGGAGAGAAAGAGGAGAGCTCTTCTAAGCAAAGAGACATCTGCACTATGGAGAGATTGTTTTCTTTCACAAGACGGCTGGGTTATCTGGATTTACTATCCAGCCTTTTCATGACAGAAAAGACTCATTTAATGCTGTAGTTTGCTCTCTCTCTCCTTTTCCCCCCTCCCCTCCCAATAGACTTCATTGTAAACTGACATTGCTTGTGTACAGAATGCAGACTAAAATTACTTAGATAGGAAGTAAATACAGGACTAATAGTTAAAGACACAGGCACTTTAGTGAAGTATATTGCAGAGTTTGTTCCCTTCACCTGCTCTATTGATTTATGAAAACATAAGTAAAAGTTTACTTATGATTTAATAATCTTCCTCACTATAGATGGACTTCAAATTGTTTGGATATAGCCTTATAACCCTCCTCAGATTAATGGGCAACAGCTGCTTCTCTAAGATCATTGCTTATGTCTTTCCTCGTTGGCATTAACACATGCCTGCCAAAACTTCTTTTATATAGGTGGTCGCACTTGCTAGTGATCAATTAATTAAGGACATTTGATTAGCAGCACCTGACTGCTACTTACCCTCTTAATTCCTATGGAAGCAGTAAAAGCATACATAATTTTTCACACACTGCTTTTGCATTCTGGTCCAGTTTTTGTAAAATATAATAAAATTGTAAAATCTGTTGTGTGTCTATGGTCTTATTTTCCTAATCTTAAGACTTTCTAAGAACCAGATGTTTTTTTTTTGTTTTTTTTTTTACTTATGTCTTGTTATGTAAAACTATAAAATTCATGGATAAATAAAAAAAGTGGAAGGACAGAAAAATAGGCATTGTAGTGGCTTCCTTGAACTTTGGTAGCAACTGATGTTTTATGGATACAAGTTTTTTATTTGTATTATTTAAAGGGATTCTACCATTGAGAATTTTCTTTTCTTCTTTATGCAAATGAGTCTTCAGAAAGCACAGGGAGCGTCCCCTATACTCAAAAAAGAGGCTCTTCCGAAGATCCAGTTCCGCCTCTCTCTTCTTCTGCTGTCCCTCCGACGCGTCATTAGCCTCAGAGTCTCTGTTTGGCATCCAAATCCACATGAAAATGGCCGGCTGGACATGCGCATTCGGCTCTGTCCAACTCAAAATGGCGGAGCCGACTGAGCATGCGCGGGATTTGAATCCTGAACAGAGACTCAGCAGCTGATGACGCCGTGGAGAGGTGTCAGCAGAAGAAGAGAGAGGCGGCACTGGATCTTTGGAAGAGCGTCTTCTTTGAGCATAGGGGACGCCCCCTGTGCTTTTGGAGCACAGGGAGAACGCCCCCTGTGCTTTCCGAAGGCTCCTTTGCATAAAGAAGAAAAACGAATACTCTCAGAAATGGCGGTGCAGAGCAGAAAAATAAAGGTAGGAGAAGAATAGCCTTTCTAAAGGCTATTACAACGTGGTGTTGAAAAATGCCTTTCCCAATGATAGAATCCCTTTTATAATGAATTTCGGACCTTATCATTCTTGGTATCATTTGCTGGTGTTAGGAGTACAGAATATTTAAAATGAAATAAAATGTGTGCTTTTTCTTTATAGAAACTCTTTATATTCTGTCTGATTGGAGGACTGAATTCCTTGCCTTTTTATTGTTTCCTCTTTTAACACCGTATTTGGTGAAAACTAGGAAAACTTTTTCTTGCCGAGAAAAACTATTTACTGTCTGACTATATCCTGTGTTTTCCCTTGCTAAATCAAAGAACATCCCATTTTGATGATATAATCCATCTGTCTAATATGCAATGCATTTTTTACCTTGTACTGATGGCATTTATTTTAATAGTTTTCGGTTTAGTGAAGGCCAAACACTGCTAGATAGAATGATTATTTTACATACAGTCGAAAACATTTTATGAGTGTCATTGCCATGGACTAAAAATTGACATATTTACAGATTCGAAAATTGGGATTGTTCTTTTAATTGTTCATCTTTGGAATTGACTAATGTTCTTTCATGCTCACAAGTTATTACAAACAAACCCAGTGTCACAAAGCTTGTCAAATATAAGCAAAGATTTGTTCTTTTCTGAGAACTTTTGAAAGCTGTTCTATATTGACTTTTCGTAACTGATGTTTTGTTAAAGAGCCATTAGAAAACGATTTGCTCTAGTAGAAATAATGAACTTAGTAGGCAGCTTTATGATTTACAGTTTCACATTTAACACACATTTCATTCACAAGTACAATTCATTTTATTCATTTCTTTTTAACCTTCTCATTTTAGGAGTGTTGTCTATGCAGTCTACGTGGGGGCGCTCTCAAGCAAACAACAGATAATAAGTGAGTCATTAATAACACTGTTTTTGTAAAAACTTTAGTTTTTTCAGCCCTGCCTTGATTCTGATGGAGTTACTGTGACTTTCTTCAAACATGTCTGTCAAAAAGGTGTGAATGGAAGTACAGCAATATTTGGGATAGGTCCTAAAAGCAATCATAGGCTTTCTCTCTAAGCAGCTTATCGGAGAAACCTGACTTACCTGAAAAGGGTAGCTCAACATTTAAACTGCTACATGTATCAACAGACCTGTATAGCTTTAAAAATTACTTTAAAAATCTTCGCTTCTAGTGACTGCAGCCTTTAGTGAATGTTGTATACCATCTCATTGGGTTAGTACTTTGCACTGTGTTTGCGTGGCTTTCCTCTAGGTACTCTGGTTTCCTGCCACTCTCCAAAGATATACTGATAGGGAATTGAGATTGTTAATCCTACTTGGGCTTGTCACACTATGCTTGTCAATTACGTTTGAAAGGACCGTTTGTAAGCTAATGATGTTAGAAACAAAATATGCTTTTTTTTTTTTTTTTTTTTTTTTTAATTGAGGTTGTATTGAAAAGCAAAATTGATTGCATTTTTCAGTGGAGCTGAAGATTACTGGCATATACTGGCCAAGCTTATATCCAAAGGATGCCCATTTGACATGCATATACAGTACCGTGCAAACGTTTTAGGCTCGAGTGGAAAAAATGCTGCAAAGTCAGAATCCTTTCAAAAATAGAAGTGTCCATTGACAAAAATAAAGTATTAAGGGAATGAACAAAAGAGAAAGCTAAATCAAATCAATACTTGGTGTGACTACCCTTTGTCTTCCTGCACTTATCTAAAACTTTTGCACATTACTGTATCTTTTACAGTCTATGGTTATATTGGTGCTGACATGAATTTTAGTCTTGGATGGGTTTCTGCAAGATCCTTATTATGTATTAAATGTACCTTTTATGTGTTTCATTTGTTTTTCATGATTATTTCTCTTGACTTCACCATATATATGTATGCTGAGTTTGGGCAAGCATGCATGTGTGCAAACAGAGAGAGAGAAATAAACTGACTCTGGTTTAATCTACCATATACACAAAGGATTGACCATCTTGAAATTTAGCAGGCCCTATCCTCCTTTCTTCTAATATCGTTTGTGGGGGATTGAGACAACTGACCTCTTCCTCTGAAAGCACTTTACTTTATGTTTAAGGGTAGCTTTTCTATCGTTGCTTATATACACACACACACACACACACACACACCCTCCAACTGTACAATAGAGCTTGCCATTAACTTGTTCGCCTTCTAGTAATAATGAGAGAACTCATATTGTCAGTGAAACAGTAACGTTATCCAAGTGATATGAATTTTTCTTTCAGGGCTTAGTACTTCTTTGATAGACAGAGCTAGATTTAGGATATTTTCTAAAAAGGGAGTAGACCTATTCAGATAAGAGCTTTCTGTGGCTGCTTGTATTAAAGAGTCAGTTGATAATATAGATTTCAATCCTTTAGGCTGTGTATATATTTAAAAAAACATAGGCATTGGTTTGTTTATTTTCTGCCACAAATATGCACTTATTTGAGCTAATGAAACTCCTTTGTCATTGTCTGTTAAAACCTTATCATACTCCAGCGTATTTTCTTCATTAGTTGTAGAGAGAGTCATGATTGCTTAATCTTTTTTAGTTTTGTCAGAAACTCACAAAACATGCCAAATAATGACTTTTTTAAGTTAGCTGAGCTACTAGATGTTTGTGCATTTGTTTGAATTGTTTTGTTTTACTTAACAAGAATTGATTTTTGCTTTCATATACTGTCTGGAGCCGTCCAAAATGTAAAATTTATCAAAATATATTAATTGGTGACATTTTAAAGGGAACATTTAGCAGTTTCATGCTACCTTAACCACCATTCTGAGGATTTTCAAAGCTTCCAGTGGGTAACTCCCCTCCAGCATTTTCCCAAACAGCTCAGCTTGACAAATCTCTCCTCAATATGTAAAACAAGCATAAAGGGAAGCAGAGAACTTGAACTTGAGATGTCCACCAAACAAGTTTGGCCATATCCAGTTCTCTTTAATTTGCATAGTTCTTAAAGTGATTCTATCATTGGGAAACCCATTTTTCACTAACACCATGTCGGAATAGCCTTTAGAAAGACTATTCTTCTCCTACCTTTATTTTCCTGCTACGCGAAATGGCAGAGCTAACTGAGCATGCGTGGGATTTGTATCCCGAACAGAGACTCGGGGGGCTGATGACGCGGCAGAGAGGTGTCAGCAGAAGACACACAGTATTATGCCCCATAGTGGCCCGTGCACACAGTATTATGCCCCATAGTGGCCCCTGCACACAGTATTATACCCCATAGTGGCCCCTGCACACAGTATTATGCCCCATAGTGGCCCCTGCACACAGTATTATGTCCCCTAGTGGCCCCTGCACACAGTATTATGTCCCCTAGTGGCCCCTGCACACAGTATTATGCCCCATAGTGGCCCCGGAACACAGTATTATGCAGCATAGTGGCCCCTGTACACAGTATTATGCAGCATAGTGGCCCCTACACACAGTATTATGCAACATTGTGGACCACCCATGAAAGCTTATTATACTCTGGGGTCATTTCAGACCCCAGATTATAATGATTGGAGACCCAGGGGAGGATACAAACATAAACAATGCTACTTACCTCTCCCTGGCTCCGATGCACTCTGGTGCGCTACTTTGGCCATCTTCAATGTTGGACCAGATCTCGCGTGAACCAGGCCGGGGTCGCGATGCATAATGACGTCAGCTGACGTCTGGAACGTCACCAAACAGGCCCGAAGCCTGTCGGAGCGTAGGAGAGGTAAGTAACATTGCTTTTTATTTTCGCTCACCTCCCCAGGGCCTCCGATCGTTATACATGGGGGTCTGAAAAGACCCCTGAGTATAATGATAGCAGTGTTTGTGGGGTTTGCGGTAGTGACTGCCACAGGGCTCCGGGCCCCTTAATGTCCCGGGTCCTGTGGCAGCCGATACCGCTGCTACCCCGGTATTTACGCCCCTTGTTAGAAGAAAGGTAAAGAGCGAAATAATTTGTCCAGTATTCTGCTATTCAGTGATATGGATGTGGATTGGTTATACAGTATATATATCTTAAGAGAACATCAAATCTGTTATTACCCTGATATCTACTGCCAGGAGTGAGTCTGGACCGCCATGCACATGAGTTAACTTGTTTTGCTAGAATTGATGGGTTCAGTCAACATTCATCCAGTGTGTATGAGCACCCATGGCTGGCTAACATGAGACCTAAGGATCCCCATAATCTCTGAAGTGGAGAGGATAAAGTATTTAACATCAACCGAGTGACAAATCCAAATGAGTAGGTAAAGAGGACTAAAGCGCCCCAGGAGGTCAGTCAAAGTATGTACAGGGAGTCCTGGCAATTGTAAAAAATTAATTAGAACAAAAGATGATGGAAGAGTGTACTGTTGAGTCGATAAAAATAAAGCCTTTGAAATTTAGCTCAGAATTTCTAATATACTTTAAAAAAAAAAAAAAAAAAAGTCTACCTTGTTGAGAAGCTAACAAACAGCAAAGATTAAAGAGGAGTCAGAAGCTGTAAGAACAGAGATCCTAACATAGAGATGTAGAAATCATTGTATAGTGTGCTACTTCCGAGCCCCATGTATGCATGTTGCATTAGATAACTACATTCCCTTGGCTTCAGTCTCACATTTTGTAAAGTTAATTTTATCTGTAGCAAGATTGTCACAACATTTTCTGTGCTGCTAACCACTTCTACAATAGCATATAAATGGTTTAAAAGAGATTTTTGGTGGTGGTAGACTCCCATTAAAGGTTTTATATTTTGCCATGTATCTGTACCTTGCAATTACACTTCTGATATGGAATGCTAAACTCATCCTTGCAGCATCTCTTTGTACTCCAGACTGATTGTGGCTTTGTGTTATTTTCTGTACCATTGCTAGGGCAGGGCAATTATGACCTAAATCAAAATTTGCGATTAATCAAGCATTTTACCTCGATAACGATTAATGGTGATATATCTCGTGACCCTTTTAAACCACGCCCTTTTACAATAGACTTCTCTCACAAGGTTTGCCCAACACATACTCATATTGCAAAAGTTGGTTTAGTTCGGACCAAACACAGCTGAATCGACACATTCTATATTATACACTGGGGTCCCTATAAGTGGTGGCCCAGAGGAGGTGACTCAGGGGACCGCTGAGTGTTGTGATTGGGTCTCAGCATGGGCCACACAGCATCGTGACGCTTGTGTCTTTGTGTCACTATGCCACGTCCCTGATGTCAGCTAGAAGCGCCCAAGACCACAGAGAGTCACGCCAGAGTTACTGAGATGAGAGAGACACTGTTTCTTATGTTTGTCACTCCCCCAACACACTTAAAGGCCCCAGAGTAAAATAGCAGTTCCGATTCAAACATGTTCGGTCCGAATGAAACTGCAGGTAGAATCTCGCAAATATAGTAATCGAATCTAAATAACTGACATGAACAAAATCATGCTGGCTAGCCCGGTTGATCGTTTTTGTTTATTTTTCTATTAATAGCCCAGCCCTAACTATTTTCAATAGCCCTAGTAGCCATTGCTGTTCTTTAGTAACAGAGGATCCATTATCAACACTGGCATCCATAACCATAGTAAATGGGATCACAACAGATCTGCCATAAGTAGCTCAATAACAGCAGTGTGAACAAAGATGAATATGGTTGTTATTACTGTTAACTAAGTAAACATGTATGCCCTTGTTTCTTGTTTAGATGGGTACATATAATGTGTGCTATTGCTGTCCCAGAAGTCAGATTTGAAAATGTGATGGAACGATCTCAAATAGATACCAGCAGAATTCCTATTGAGAGGTTAAAATTGGTAAGTACGCAACAAGTGTGTATGTTATTATGTTGGCTAACAATGGATATAAGACTTTTCAACTGGATTTAAAAGACTCTCTTTTTAGTGTGTCTCAAAGCCAATGTATTGTGGGCATGAATAGCACGTTTCTCTCTTTGTTTTATAAGAACATTTCAATAAATCAAATACAGTTGTTGAATAGGTTCATGTTGTGCCATATCTTGAGCACCTTTTACATAGCATGCAGTTTTTCAAGAAATATCTAAAAACTTCCTATATCTGAAGAACAGAGGTTTAGAATTGAATTGTCTTTTGATGGTGTAATAGAAAAGACAACGTCAATCAAGATTTGATATAATGTGGGTATCAAACATGAAATTAAAAAGTTATAATCCAAATATCAATGTATTTCTTAAAGATTTTTTTGAGAAATATGTAAGGGCAGAAAAAATGTATGTAAGAAAAACGCTGAAAGTACTACTGTTCTGTGCTGTTTATCCACTCATTACCACAGAGGCAGGAGATTGATCTATAATCTAAATGTCAAATGGGATGTTATTGCTTCTGGACCAGCAGTGACAGCTCTGGAATGGGAGGACCTTTAGGGGGTGTTCACATGTAGGAATCCACCTAGTCAGATTCTGCCTGAGAACTCCCATTGAAATGAATGGGAGACCGGAAATACAACTTTTCTGTCAGCGCGGAATTTGTCAAAATCCGCTCGTGGAATTTGGCCTTGCCCAATGAAAGCAAAATACAGTGACACTGTTTTCCAAGTTCTGCTTCAAATTCCATTTCAAATTCAGCATCAAAATCTGGGGCGGTTTTTGTCAAGCAAAAAAATCTGTTTCAAATTCCTGAAGCAAAAATGTTCTTTTTGACAAATTCAGTGTGAACACTCCCTTACAGGGTGAGTAATGTTTCTGCTTTATAGTTTACAGTTTCCTGCATTTAGTCAGTTTAAAAAAAAAAAAATAAAAAAAAATCTTATAAGTAAATGTAAGTATATACAGTATATATATATATATATATATATATATATATATATATAAAGGACATAAAAGTTGTATGGAGAAACCATTTTCCTCCTTATTGGGAAATTAGGAAGGAATGTATTATTTTATGGCATATTAGCCATTTGTTACTGTAAGAATAGGAGCAGGATGTATGTTTTAATGGGGCTCCTTGTTTGTAAATGCTGTCTTCACTGACTACATGATTATTACAATCACTGATCTAAAATACTGACCAGGACAATGACATGTGAATAAAGTCTAACATCATTTTGTTTGTGCTGTAAAATGTTGCTTTTAGTTACTTATTGAACTACTTATTTTATGCCAGTAACTTTACTGCAGCTCCTCTTGAAGGATTTTTTTCAGGACTTTGATATTAACGGCCTAACCTAAGGATAATGTCAAAATTCTGGAAGTCTCCTTTTAATGCCTAATGACTTGGTTTGTAATTATCTGAACTTTCATGGCTGAGATGGGAATAACCCTGTCTCCTCCTCTGTAACGTGGTCAGGAGTTACAGTGATAGCCCAACTCTTTGCTGTTTCTGTAACTCCCATAGAGGCAAATAAGATATATCATGATATTATCTCAATATTATTGAGAGTATCACATCAAGCATCAATATTGTAAAAAAAAAAAAAAGTATAGATTTTGAATTGCACATCTGTGATGCCTTCATGACAACACAGCAAAACACTGGTGCTGATTTACTAATTCGCTCTTAAAAGTAAGACTATTCAAACTAGACTAGAGAGTCTTAAACAGTGCCAGGTAATGCTAAATGATAAATTTGGTGTATATGAAGATATATTGTTAGAGTCAAGTGTCCCGTCTTGTCAGGCTCCCCCATTCTTTGGAAATGCCCCTTTCATTCTCAGTGTCATCCTCCCTATCTCCAGCCATGTCTGAACTCCCATGAGGACTTGGATGAGAGTCAGAGCACTGAAATCTGAGAGAATGCCACAGGTAGCACTTGGGGACTCATTTACACATGTATGAAAAGCAGAAATTCTCAATGATGGAGCATCAATTCACAATAAAAAAGTTATTTTAGGAATCTGTGGAAACTGCTCTACAGTACTATGTATTTAGTGTAAAACTGATATTCGTGCTATCTGTGAAAGAAGTATTCTGAGATTTTTAGATTGATGGCCTATTCTTGGGATAGGTAATCAATATCAAATTGATAGGGGCCTGACACCCAGCAATCTGACCGATCAATTGATTGAAGGTGCCCTCCTTTTATGTCATGTCCACTTCCTCATACATTATGTCTGTTAATCACATGATTCTTCTGGTGCTCAGTCCCATCCAAGTTAATGGGACTGAGCTGCTATATCCAGACAGCTACTATGCTCTTTACAACGAAAGAGCCACAGCCCCTTCACTGAGCTGATCAACATAAACCTCTGCAATACGACTTTAAGTAAATAAATTTCTATTAAAACAAGAATAAAAAGCTTATAATAAACCTTATGTAGTATTGTAGAACATCGCACATTAGTTCCTATGGGAACTATGCATAGGCAGGAGGCCTTGGCGCAGCCTTCTGGCTGCCATGGCAACCACTTGGAACCTGCGATCTGGTCCTGGCGCAGGATGTAATGACGCAGGTGCGGCTTCTGTGCCAGCAGCATTATAGCGCTGTACTATTACGGCGCTGAGCGTTAACTATATGATCAACGCGACGTAATAGTACGGCGCAGAGCAGGAACTGGTTAAACAAAGTTTGCATAGATCTTTTTAAACAATCAAGAATAAATTCTCAATAAAAGTGATAAGTGAATAGCTTTTTGGGAAGTAGTTTAACCCCTTTTTGCCACAGCAGTTTTTCAGTTTTCGTTTTTTGAATTCCCACTTTCCATTTTTTCACTGTATGGAAAAAAAAATATTTGTAGACTAGGTGTTTATCGAACACAGGGATACCTAATGTGTGTGTGTGTGTTTACTTTTATTTATTTTTCTTAATTATGCAAAAGGGGGGTTGATTTAACCCCTTCACGCATTCTCACGTACATGTACGTGAGAGAATGTGGTTACTTACCGCATCCCCACGTACATGTACGTGAGGGTGATCGAGCGGGCTCAGAAGCAGAGCCCGTGCGATCACCACGGGAGCCCGGCTGTATCTGATAGCCAATAGCGCCGCGACATCTTAGTTGTTTCCCTGCGGCAGTGGATGCCACGGGGGGCTTCGAGAGCAGATGTTGGCAGTAACTGACAGTTAATACCCGCTCCATTAACCCCTGGTCGAAGCTGAGCGCCGATCGGGGATAGTAACCCCTTGGATCCCGCGGTCAAACATGACTGCGGCATCCAAGGGTTTCCGCCATGTTGCTGCCCCCCCGGCACCTCCCACGGCGAGATTGGGGGGTGCTGATATCTATTTTCTGCAGCCCGGGGTCTGGCCAGTTACCTCAGGCTGTCTGGAGCCCCCAGTACCTGGTTGATCCTGCCAGGACCTCTGGAAGTCAGTTTATGTGTCCGCATGGACTGACTTCCTGTATAGACTGCAATACATGTTTATTTTAGTCTGTAGTGCTGAGCCAGCGATCAATGTATCACTGGTTCAGGTCCCCTAGTGGGACATCACTAAAAAGTAAAGAAAAAAAAAGTGAAGTGTATGAAAAAAAAAAATAATCTCGCCTTAGAAAAAATGCTATAAAAAGTGATCAAAAAGTCATATGTACCCCAAAACAGTACCAATAAAAAGTACAGATCGTCCCGCAAAAAATAAGCCCTCAACCAACTCTGTCAACCAAAAAAAAAAATTGCTACACATCTCAGAAGATTGGCGATGCAAGAATAATTGATTTCTTTCCCCAATGGTTTTTTGTTCTGTAAAACTAGTAATGTATAAAAAAAAAACAATATAAATGAGATATCGCCGTAATCGTACTGACCCGCAGAATAAAGATAACATGTTACTTTATGCTGTACGCTGCACGGAAAAAAACATTAAAAAGTAAAAAGCAATACCAGAATTGCTGGGTTTTTTTTTTAATCCACCCAGAAAGAGTTAATAAAATTAATTCTATAAGTTATAGGCACCCAGAAATATCATTACAAAATGCATCTCATACCACAAGCAACAAGCCCTCATGTGGTTACATCACCAGAAAAATAAAGAAAATATAGCTTGTACAATGTGAAGACAAAAATCGACAAATCATTAGAAAATACGCACATGGACAAAATTGTTGGTACCCCTCGTTTAATGGAAGAAAACCGACAATGGTCACAGAAATAACTTGAATCTGACAAAAGTGATAATATATAAAATTTCTATGAAAATGAACAAATGAAAGTCAGACATTGCTTTTCAACCATGCTTTTTAAACCAGAATTTTTTGAAAGAAAACTCATGAAACAGGCCTGGACAGAAATGATGGTACCCTTAACTTAATATTTTGTTGCACTGCAATCAAACGATTCCTGTAACCGTCAATAAGACTTCTGCACACCTCAACAGGTATTTTGGCCCACTCCTCGTGAGCAAACTGCTCCAGGTGTCTCGGTTTGAAGGGTGTCTTTTCCAGACGGCATGTTTCAGCTCCTTCCAAAGATGCTCAATAGGATTTAGGTCAGGGCTCATAGTATTCCACTTCAGAATAGTCCAATCTCCAATTCCTCTTAGCCATTCTTGGGTGTTTTTAGCTGTGTGTTTTGGGTCATTATCCTGTTGCAAGACCCATGACCTGCGACTGAGACCAAGCTTTCTGACACTGGACAGCACATTTGTCTCTAGAATCCCTTGATAGTCTTGAGATTTCATTGTACCCTGCACAGATTCAAGACACCCTGTGCCACATGCAACAAAGCAGCCCCAGAACGTAACCAAGCCTCCTCCATGTTTCACAGTAGGGACAGTGTTCTTTTCAAGATATGCTTCATTTTTCCATCTGTGAACATAGAGGTGATGTTCCTTGCCAAAAATGTAAATTTTTGTCTCATCTGTCCATAGGAAATTCTCCCAGAAGCTTTGTGGCTTGTCAACATGTAGTTTGGCAAATTCCACTCTGGCTTTTTTATGATTTGTTTTCAACAATGGTGTCCTCCTTGGTCGTCTCCCATGAAGTCCACTTTGGCTTAAACAACGACGGATGGTGCGATCTGACACTGATGTTCCTTGAGCTTGAAGTTCACCTTTAATCTCTTTAGAAGTTTTTCTGGGCTCTTTTGTTACCATTCGTATTATCCTTCTCTTTGATTTGTCATAAATTTTCCTCCTGCGGCCACGTCCAGGTAGGTTGGCTACAGTCCCATGGATCTTAAATTTCTGAATAATATGTGCAACTGTAGTCACAGGAACATCAAGCTGCTTGGAGATGGTCTTATAACCTTTACCTTTAACATGCTTGTCTATAATTTTCTTTCTAAGCAACTCTTTCCTTCGCTTCCTCTGGTCCATGTTGAGTGTGGTACTCACCATGTCACCAAACAGCACAGTGAGTATCTGTAGCCCTATATACAGGCCCACTGACTGATTACAAGATTGTAGACACCTGTGATGCTAATTAGCGGACACACCTTGATTTAACATGTCCCTTTGGTCACATTATTGTCAGGGGAACCATCATTTCTGTCCAGGCCTGTTTCATGAGTTTTCTTTTTTAAAAATTCTGTTGAAGCATGGTTGGAAAGCAATGTCTGACTTTAATTTGTTCATTTTCATAGAATTTTTATATATTATTACTTTTGTCAGATTCAAGCTATTTCTGTGGCCATTGTGGGTTTTTCTTTAATTAAACGAGGGGTACCAACAATTTTGTCAACGTGTGTAACTGGCTGTGGCAGGAAGGGAATGTATAAGCTGCACAAGCGTATATCAGGGCACACCCCAAATTTACACCTTACAAGGGATAATAAACCAGAAGTGACCCCCCAATCATAGGAGCTACTGGGAGGAATTTGGTGTTCCCAATGTACTCCACACAGGTTACATATTCACTGTTCACCATCCGCTGTGCAGTCACATCTGGGATACTAATGCTTATTACACCCCTTTATAAATTCTTTGAGGGGTGCAGTTTTCAAAATGGGGTAATTCCCTAGGGGATTCCACTTTGCTGGTACTCTGCAAACATGACATGGCGTCCAGATACCAAACGTTTAAATATACACTTCAAAAGCCACATAGAGCTCCTTCCCTTCTGCGCCCTGCTTTGTTCCCAATCTGCAGTTTATTCCCACATGTATGACACTATTGTACCCAGGATAACGTACTTAATGTTATATGTGGGTATGAACTGCTGTTTGGGCACAGAAGGGATGGAGCGCTATTTGGTTTTTGGAGCACAGATTTAGACGGTTTGGTTTTTGGACATCATATCTCTTTTGCAGAGCCCTGAAATCCAGTAAAGTGGAATCCCCTGACAAGTGACCCCATTCTTTAAACTGCACCCCTGAAGGAATTTATCCAGGAGTGCAGTGAGCATGTTTAACCCCCAACTGTTGCATTAATTTATTTTCCAGAAATGAATACGCAGCTGGTGGTGAAAGGTGAAAATGACAATTTTTTCCAGGAATGTAATTTCAGTGCTTAATATGTTGTGCCTGGTTTGTATCAGCGATCAATGCTCCAAAAGCTGTTTGGGCACTGAATGGCGTATCTATGGAAAAATTGCAGTTTTCACTTTTCATTATATCAGCTGCACATTCATTTCTGGGAATTAAATGAATGCAATGCTCAAGGGTTAAAAATGCTTGCTACCCCACTTGATAAATCTCTTGAGGGGTTACACTACCATTCAAAAGTTTAGGGTCACTTAGAAATGTCCTTATTTTTGAAAGAAAAGCACAGTTTTTTTCAATGAAGATAACATTAAATGAATCAGAAATACACTCTATACATTGTTAATGCGGTAAATGACTATTCTAGCTGCAAACGTCTGGTTTTTAATGCGATATCTACATAGGTGTATAGAGGTCCATTTCCAGCAACCATCACTCCAGTGTTCTAATGGTACATTGTGTTTGCTAACTGTGTAAGAAGGCTAATGGATGTTTAGAAAATCCTTGTGCAAGTATGTTAGCACAGCTGAAAACAGTTTTGCTGGTTAGAGAAGCTATAAAACTGACCTTCCTTTCAGCTAGTTGAGAATCTGGAGCATTACATTTGTTGTTTCGATTAAACTCTCAAAATGGCCAGAAAAAGAGAACTTTCATGTGAAACTCGACAGTCTTGTTCTTAGAAATGAAGGCTATTCCATGCGAGAAATTGCCAAGAAACTGAAGATTTCCTATAACGGTGTGTACGACTCCCTTCAGAGGACAGCACAAACAGGCTCTAACCAGAGTAGAAAGAGAAGTGAGAGGCCCTGCTGCACAACTGAGCAACAAGACAAGTACATTAGAGTCTCTAGTTTGAGAAATCGATGCCTCACAGGTCCTCAACTGGCAGCTTCATTAAATACAGTGGGGTAAAAAAGTATTTAGTCAGCCACCAATTGTGCAGGTTCTCCCACTTAAAAAGATGAGGCCGATCTGTAATTGACATCATAGGTAGACCTCAACTATGAGAGACAAAATAAGAAAACAAATCCAGAAAATCACATTGTCTGATTTTTAAAGAATTTATTTGAAAATTATGGTGGAAAATAAGTATTTGGTCAATAACAAAAGTTCATCTCAATACTTTGTTATATATCCTTTGTAGGAAATGACAGAGGTCAAACGTTTTCTGTAAGTCTTCACAAGGTTGGCACACACTGTTGCTGGTATGTTGGCCCATTCCTCCATGCAGATCTCCTCTAGAGCAGTGATGTTTTGGGGCTGTCGCTGGGCAATACGGACATTCAACTCCCTCCAAAGGTTTTCTATAGGGTTGAGATCTGGAGACTGGCTGGGCCACTCCAGGACCTTGAAATGCTTCTTACGAAGCCACTCCTTCGTTGCCCTGGCGGTGTGCTTGGGATCATTGTCATGCTGAAAGACCCAGCCACATTTCAACTTCAATGTCCCTGCTGATGGAAGGAGGTTTGCATTCAAAATCTCACGATACATGGCTCCATTCATTCTTTCATGTACACGGATCAGTCGTCCTGGTCCCTTTGCAGAGAAACCTCCCCAAAGCATGATGTTGCCACCCCCATGCCTCACAGTAGGTATGGTGTTCTTTGGATGCAACTCAGCATTCACTCTCCTCCAAACACGACGAATTGTGTTTCTACCAAACAGTTCTACTTTGGTTTCATCTGACTATATGACATTCTCCCAATACTCTTCTGGAACATCCAAATGCTCTCTAGCAAACTTCAGATGGGCCCGGATATGTACTGGCTTAAGCAGGGGGACACGTCTGGTACTGCAGGATCTGAGTCCCTGGCGGTGTAGCGTGTTACTGACGGTAGTCTTTGTTACGTTAGTCCCAGCTTTCTGCAGGTCATTCACTAGGTCCCCACGTGTGGTTCTAGGATTTTTGCTCACCGTTCTTGTGATCATTTTGACCCCACGGGGTGAGATCTTGCATGGAGCCCCTGATCGATGGAGATTATCAGTGGTCTTGTAAGTCTTCCATTTTCTAATTATTGCTCCCACAGTTGCTTTCTTCACACCAATCTGCTTGCCTATTGCAGATTCAGTCTTCCCAGCCTGGTGCAGGTCTACAATTTTGTTTCTGGTGTCCTTCCACAGCTCTTTGGTCTTCACCATAGTGAAGTTTGGAGTGTGACTGTTTGAGGTTGTGGACAGGTGTCTTTTATACTGACAACAATTTCAAACAGGTGCCATTATTACAGGTAATGAGTGGAGGATAGAGGAGCCTCTTAAAGAAGAAGTTACAGGTCTGTGAGAGCCAGAAATCTTGCTTGTTTGTAGGTGACCAAATACTTATTTTCCACCATAATTTGCAAATAAATTCTTTAAAAATCAGACAATGTGATTTTCTGGATTTGTTTTCTCATTTTAACTCTCATAGTTGAGGTCTACCTATGATGTCAATTACAGGCCGGCCTCATCTTTTTAAGTGGGAGAACTTGCACAATTGGTGGCTGACTAAATACTTTTTTTCCCCACTGTAGTACCCGCAAAACGCCAGTGTCAACGTCTACAGTGAAGAGGCGACTCAGGGATGCTGGCCTTCAGGGCAGAGTGGCCAAGAAAAAGCCATATCCGAGACTGGCTAATAAAAGGAAAAGATTAATATGGGCAAAAGAACAAAGACATTGGACAGAGGAAGATTGAAAAAAAGGGTTATGGACAGACGAATCGAAGTTTGAGGTGTTTGGATCACACAGAAGAACATTTGTGAGACGCAGAACAACTGAAAAGATGCTGGAACAGTGCCTGACGCCATCTGTCAAGCATGGTGGAAGTAATGTGATGGTCTGGGGTTGCTTTGGTGCTGGAAAGTAGAAGCTTTGTACAAGGTAAAAGGGATTTTGAATAAGGAAGGCTATCACTCCATTTTGCAGCACCATGCCATACCCTGTGGACAGCGCTTGATTGGGGCCAATTTCATCCTACAACAGGACAATGACCCAAAGCACACCTCCAAATTATGCAAGAACTATTTAGGGAAGAAGCAGGCAGCTGGTATTCTATCTGTAATGGAGTGGCCAGCGCAGTCACCAGATCTCAACCCCATTGAGCTGTTGTGGGAGCAGCTTGACCGTATGGTACGCAAAAAGTGTCCATCAAGCCAATCCAACTTGTGGGAAGGGCTTCTGGAAGCATGGGGTGAAATTTCTCCAGATTACCTCAGCAAATTAACAGCTAGAATGCCAAAGGTCTGCAATGCTGTAATTGCTGCAAATGGAGCATTCTTTGACGAAAGCAAAGTTTGAAGGAGAAAATTATTATTTCAGATAAAAATCTATTATTTTAATCTTGTCAAAAGTCTTGACTATATTTTCTATTCATTTTGCAACTCATTTGATAAATAAAAGTGTGAGTTTTCATGGAAAACACAAAATTGTCTGGGTGACCCCAAACTTTTGAACGGTAGTGTATGTGTCTGCGGATTTTACTTTACTACCAATTCAGGGGCTCTGCATGACGTCCAAAAACCAAACTGTGCTTCACAAACAAAAATAGCGCTCCTTTCCTTCTGTGCCCGGCTGTACCCAAACAGCAGTTTATACCCCCATGTGACATTAAGTACGTTATCTTGGGTACACCAGTGTCATACATGTGGGCATAAACTGCCACTTGGGCACACAACAGGGCACAGATGTCAAGGAGCGCTATGTGTTTTGGAGCGCAGATTTAGATTGTTGGTTTTTGGATGCCATGTCGCATACAAACTCTAAAATTTCCCCTACAAAATGGGGTCACTTCTTGGGGAATTCCAATTTACTCTGCAAAAACATGGCGTCCAGAAAATCTCTCTAAATCTGTACTCCAAAAGCTAAAAAGCACAGTGCTCCTTCCTTTCTGAGCCCTGCAGTGTGCTCAAGCAGCAGTTTACACCCACATATACAACTTCTTTGTACCTGGGATAGCCCACTTAATAGTTTTAGTAGTGCATGTCTCTGATGACACAAACTGAGCACAACGTATTGTGCAACGAAATGGCATATTTCTTCAAAAATTTCAATTTTCACTTTGTACATAAATTTTTGGGAAGCACTTTTGGGCTCAAAATGGTAATACCCCTTGATAAATTCCTTGAGGGGTGTAGTTTCTAAAATGGGGTCTAACCTGGGGGTTTCCATTGTATTGGTACTTTAGGGGCTCTGCAAATGCGACATGGCACCTGAAATCTAATGCAGCAAAATCTGCCCTCCAAAAGCCAAATAGCGCTCTTTCCATTCCGAGCCCCACCATGTTCCCATACAGCAGATTACAACCACATATGGGGTATTGCCGTATTCAGGAGCAATTGTGTAACAAACTTTGGGGAGCTTTTTCTTCTTTATCCTCTTGTGAAAATAAAAAAAAATTGGGACTAAATTGACGGTTTATTGGAAAACAGTAATTTTTCATTTTCACATCCCAATGTTAATAAAATCTGTGAAACAGCTGTAGGGTCAAACTGATCGTTATATCCCTTGATATATTCTGTGAGGGGTGTAGTTTCCAAAACAGGGTCACTTTTTTGGAGGTTTCCATTGTATTGGTACTCTAGGGGCTCTGCAAATGCGACATGGCACCCAAAATCTAATGCAGCAAAATCTGCCCTCCAAAAGCCAAATAGCGCTCTTTCCATTCCGAGCCCCACCATGTACCCATACAGCAGATTATGACCACATATGGTGTATTGCCTTGTTCAGGAGCAATTGTTTAACAAACTGTGAGGTGCTTTTTCTCTCTTAACACCTTGTGAAAATGAAAACTTTGGGGATAAAGTAACATTTTAGTACTTTTTCATTTACACATTACGGCCCTCACAAAAGTCTCCAATGATCTCCTGACGGCTAAATCCAAAGGTGATTACTCTCTTATTATTCCTCTAGATCTCTCAGCAGCTTTTGACACTGTTGACCATCAACTCCTCCTCACTATTCTCCGTTCTGTCGGCCTCATAGGCACTGCTCTCTCCTGGTTCTCCTCTTATCTCTCTGACCGCACTTTCTGTGTATCATTTGCGGGCTCTGTTTCTTCCCCTCTTCCCCTTGCCGTTGGGGTTCCTCAGGGCTCAGTCCTAGGTCCCCTGCTCTTCTCCCTCTACACAGCCCCCATTGGACAAACCGTCACTAGATTTGGCTTCCGGTACCATCTTTATGCTGATGACACCCAATTATATACATCATCCCATGGCATCACCCCTGCACTAATACAGAACACCAGTGACTGCCTCTCTGCTGTCTCAAATATTATGTCTTGGCTTTATCTGAAACTGAATCTCTCAAAGACTGAACTACTGCTGTTTCCACCAACAGATCTGTCCCTGATATCTCCATTGCAGTCTCTGGCCTTACCATAACTCCTAGCCTCTGGGTTTTGTTTGACTCAGACCTTTCCTTCAGCCCCCCATATCCAGTCACTCGCACGCTCATATCATCTCCACCTTAAAAACCTCCAGAATCCGCCCTTTCCTTACCACAAATACACTAAAGACACTTATTGTTGCCCTGATTCACTCTCACCTTGACTACTGTAACTCCTTACTAATGGGTCTTCCCCTTACTAAACTCTCCCCTCTACAATCTATTCTGAATGCGGCGGCGAGGCTCATCTATCAGTCTGGATGCCGTTATCAATAGCGGCATCCAGGGGATCCGGGGGCAAGATGCCCCCCCAAGTCACCCCTCGGACCCCCCGCAGGTTTCAAGGGATTGCTATGGCAGTGAGGAGGCTGGGCCATGGCCTCCTGACTGCCTATGCATAGTTCCCATAGGAACTAATGTGTGATGTTTCTGCAATACCATGTATTATGAGATCCCAGCTTCAAGTCCCCTTGTGGAACAGGGAAAAAAATGAAAAAACACGAAAGCACATAGTAAAAACATACACACACAAATAAATAAATAATAAAAAGTAAAACAAAAAACACCTTATATTTAAAAAATATATAATGTAAACAAAAATAAATAAACAAACATGTTAGGTATCCCCCGTTGCGTATAGGTCTCCACTATCCAAAAATGGCATTATTTATCCCATACGGTGAACACTGTAAAAAAATATATATACGAGTTAACGTATTTTGGTCACTTTGTTTTCCCCAAAAAACAAACAAAAACTGATCAAAAAGTCATACAAACCAATCATTGGTAACAATAGAAAGTACAACTTGTCCTGCAAATAAAGAGCCCTGACAGATCTCCGTCAATAGTACAGTAAAAAAAAAAAAAAAAGTTATAAGCATCAGAATACGGTGACCCTAGGAAAATCATTGATTTAAAAAAAAAAAAAAGAAGACGTTTTATTTGTAAAAGCGGCAAAACTTAATAAGAAAACCAATAGAAATATGGTATCGTGGGGGGCGTGGCTAGCGCGAGTACGGAGCGGCAGCATGTGAGCTGAGCTCCGACGAGGACTCCTATAATCCTGCCGATATCCTGCTTGTGTCCGGGCTCTGGTGACCGCTGAACACCCCATCTTCTCCTGCGCGGGTCTTCGGTCCGGTGGCTGTCCTGAACATCGCGGCGGCTGTGCCGGGCGGTGGAGATCCGTGCGGGCGGTGAGCTGCGGCGGCCATCTTGCCCGCGTGGTGGGCCTGCGGTGACCGGCTGTGTAGCTTGCCTGGGCTCTGCTGTGGATCTGCGGTGGAGTGCTGGGTGACGGGGGACTGGGGCTGCCGGCCTGGGTGCCCTGGGCCTCTACTTTGGGGTACCTACCCACAGAAACAAACTGGCCCTCTGATAACACCTCCTGGCAGCTGATGTGCCATACCTTGGTCCTCTGCTACTATCTACAGGCTGTATTGTGGACATTGCTAGATACAATCCCTCTGATAACACCTACTGGCCAGCATGGTAGATGCCACTATGGACTGACCCTCTGATAACACCTATTGGCTGCTTTGTCTGGCGAGTGAGTACTGTATCCTGATCCTCTGTTACTATCTATTGGCCGCATCGTGGACACTGCTGGGGGCCGTCCCTCTGATAACACCTGTTGGCTGCATGGTGGATGCCGCTATAGCCTGACCCTCTGATAACACCTATTGGCTGCTTTGTCTGGCGAGTGAGTACTGTATCCTGACCCTCTGTGGCTGTCTATTGGCTACATCGTGGACGCTGCTGGGAGCTGCTCCTCTGATAACACCTACTGGCCATGTGGTGGATGCTGTTGCAGACTGACTCTCGGATGGCACCTATTCACTGTTTTGTCTGGCAAGTCAATACTGTATCCTGATCCTCTGTTACTATCTATTGGCCGCATTGTGGACACTGCTGGGGGCCGTCCCTCTGATAACACCTGTTGGCTGCATGGTGGATGCCGCTATAGCCTGACCCTCTGATAACACCTATTGGCTGATTTATCTGGCTATTGAGTACTGCATCCTAATCCTCTGATACTACCTACTGGCTGCTTGGTGGTCACTGTTGTTGTCTTGCCATGAGTCGCCAGTCTAAAGGATCGGCTTCTGAGCGTCTCCGGGGATTTGCCAGGGAGCAGCCGCAGCGCAGCCCGCCGGCACTGGATCCACCGTCGGCGGCATCTCCTGCTGAGGACGCGGAGCCCACGTTGCGACAGGTCACGACTCAGTTGCTTGAGGCGATCCAGTCCAGCACCTCGTCCCTCACATGTAAAATTGAGGAAGTCAAGATTGATGTGGGCCTTTTGCGTCAAGATTTTCAGACCTTACGGGGTCGAGTGAAGGAGGTGGAGGATCGCATCTCTCTCTTAGAGGATAATTCAGCCCCAGTACCGGCGAGGCTTACTGCACTGGAGAGATCGACTGAGTTGTGGATGCAGAGAGCGGATGATCTTGAGAACAAACTCCGTCGCAATAACCTGCGCATTCTTGGCTTGCCGGAACGGTCAGAAGGGGCTAATCCGTGTGAGTTTATGGAGAGGTGGTTGAAAGAAACCCTACTGGAGGCCAAGTTTTCTCCTGCATTTGCCGTGGAAAGGGCCCATCGAGTTCCTGCCAGACCGCCCCCTCCGGGTGCCCCTCCGAGGCCGCTGTTGGCCCGTCTTCTCAGCAGTGGGGATCGAGATGCAGCGCTGCGGGCAGCACGTCAACTTGGAGAGATTAAATTCAACAGTTCATCCATCTCCATTTTTCCCGACTTTTCTGCGGCACTACAGAAGACTCGTGCCACTTTCGTCAATGTCAAGCGTCGACTGCGGGAAAGTTCCATTCATTACTCCATGGCTTATCCTGCACGGCTCCGTGTGATCCATGAGGAGAGGGTTATTTTCTTCACATCCCCGCAGGAGGCGGAAGACTGGCTGAACCTACTGCCTCGGCCTCCCAGACGGTAACAGGGTATATGATGACTGGTGGGGGGGCCCCCTGTGGCCCAGCCCCCACTAATGACTGTTATTATTGCTTGCTGTTGCCTATGGACTTTTCATATGATGGGTGTTTTGGCTGCCCCATGGGCACCGGCCAAGAATTTTTCTGTTTAGGGTCCCTTTGGAGATTCACATTATAGTGATAGTTTATTGCTTGTGCTTTTTAGTTTGAAGATAGTGCCCTATTACCATACCATCTTGGGTGCACTACTTCCCCCATTTACCAAGTGCCACGTATTGTGTAGGAGCAATCTTAGACTCCTCACTAATAGTTGGAATGCCCCTTATGGGTTTCCAGTTTTGGTTGAATTATTGCTGCAAGTCCTTTTTTCGGTTTAACGGTCCGGTGGGGAGGTTAATGGTGGGGGTCGGGGGGAACCCCTCATTCTTAATGTATAATGTGATTGTATGGTGTTATGGCGACCCTTAAAGTATGCTCTTGGAATATACGGGGTATGGGCGGTGTGAAGAAACGCTCTACTATTTTTTCCCACCTTAGACAATACAACCCTGATTTGGTGTGCTTGCAGGAGACACATCTAGCACCTGATACGACCAGATACTTACAAAAACCCTGGGTCCAGTGGGCCCTGCACTCCACTCATACTTCTTTCTCTAGATGGGTGTCCCTCCTGGTTCACCGCAGGCTCCGCTGGGAGCCGGGCCTCACTGTTAGGGACCCTGATGGGCGTTGTGTTTGTGCAGGCATGGATAGAGTCTAAACTTTATGTCATCCTAGGACTTTATTTGCCACCTGCATCTGACTTTTCAGTTTTACATGAAGCAGCCCACTTTGCGGCTAAATTTCCTGCCGCTACAGTGGTTTGCATGGGAGATCTTAATAAATTAATGGATGCTTCCCTAGATAGATTAAATGTAGGTGCCCCTGCCCCTTATGGTGCTCACCCTACCCCCCTGGCCCAGCTTGTACAGGAAATGGGTTGGCATGATCTCTGGCGTCTTAAATATCCACAGGCCCTGGTGTTCTCCTGTCATTCTGCCACTCATCACTCTGTCCCGTATTGATCATGCACTAGGCAATATTAAGGCATGTTCCCTTTTGCTTAACATCTCATATTTGCCCAGGGCAACGTCTGACCATTCTCCGTTGCTGCTGGAATTTGGGGATACTGACCTCTCTAGACCTTCTCATAACTGGCGTATTCACCCCTTTTGGCTCAAGCTGATAGCAGTGCATGACCGTATTCCGGATCAGTTGCAAACCTTCTTAGATATTAATTCCCCTACCGCCACACCTACTATCTTATGGGAAACTATGAAAGCATATTTGAGGGGGTGTCTCAAATCCTCTATTTCATACATTAAAAGAGAATCGTCTTCCCTTGAGAGAGACTTAGCTGAAAAATGTGCATTGTTGGAAGCCGCGTATATATCTAATCCTACTGATGACTCCAGAACTGAGTGGCTTCAACTGGGTAGGCAATATCTACATGTTCTACATGAAAAGGCCCACTGGTCTCAATTTTTCACTAAACAACGATTTTATGAGTTGGGTAATCAGTCTAGTAGCCTTTTAGCCCATCTTATCCATTACAACACAGCCTCTCCAGCAATTTTGAGAATTAATTCGATGGACGGGGATGCCCTATCTGATAGTGCGGCCATCCGTGACCGTTTTCTTCAATATTTCTCGACCCTCTACCAATCTCAGTTACATGCACCTACTCAGGATATTGTCCAGTATTTGGCAGATGTTTCCTTTCCAACCCTGACAAATGAACAACGGGAGTTTCTGGACTCTCCCCTTAGACTGGAGGAATTATCTGATGCATTGGTGGACATGGCAAAAGGGAAATCACCGGGCCCGGATGGTATTCCGGTTGAGGTATATGTACAATATCAGGATAAACTGCTCCCTGTCTTATTGAAATGTTATCAAGATGCGTTTGTGGCCCGCACTCTGCCGGATTCCTTCTATGATGCTAATATTGTTCTCCTTCTTAAACCAGATAGGGATCCGTTGGATTGTGGGTCATATAGACCTATTTCTCTCCTTAACATCGATTATAAATTACTTACTAAAATTCTCGCTAAGAGGTTGAATACTGTGGTTTTGGATTTAATTCACTCAGACCAAACGGGCTTCATGCCTGGCAAATCTACTTCTGATAACCTTAGACGGGTCCAGGTGGTTTCTCAGATAGGGGTTGCTCTTAAACAGGATTGGGCGGTGGCTTCCCTTGATGCCACTAAGGCATTTGATTCGGTGGAATGGCCATTTTTGCTTCAGGTTCTGAGGTGTTTCGGTTTTGGGGAATTGTTTATTGCTTGGATTATACTCCTTTATCAGTCCCCTAGAGCCGCACTCTCCATTAATGGTGCGTTATCCCCGTATTTCACTCTCTCTAGGGGAACTCGCCAGGGATGTCCGTTGTCTCCATTACTCTTTGCATTGGCGATAGAGCCTCTTGCTATTATCCTTAGGACAGACCCGGTGTACAAGGGAGTGATTATTGGCACTAAGGAGGAACGGACAGCCCTTTATGCAGACGACCTCCTATTATTTATGTCTGACCCTGCTCATACACTCCTTAGAGCTATGGCAATAATAGATAAATTTGGTATATACTCTGGTCTACGGATAAATTGGGCCAAATCATCATATATGCCCCTTTTTAGACAATCACTGGGAAATATGGGAGAATATATTTGTGGCCTGAAGGTTGTAGATGCCTGTAAATACTTAGGGATCCATATTTCCAACGATCATAGACAATTCCTGAGTTTAAATATATATCCACTGCTTGGTCATTTTCGGGCTAAATTTAGGGTGTGGGGGGCTTTACCCCTGTCCGTTGCAGGGCGGATTAATCTTATTAAAATGGTGGTCCTCCCCAAATGTTTGTATATTTTAGAACATGTGGCTGTGTCAGTACCACAGAAGTTCTTTAAGCAATTGGATTCCATACTTATTCCCTTTATATGGGGCAGTTCGAGGTCTAAATTACGTTTCTCCACATTGCAGCGGCCTAAAGCTATGGGCGGGATGGCTCTTCCTGATATATTTTTATATTATCTTGCTGGTCAACTTCGATATCTTAGGTCCTGGTTGTTGGCGGATCCTCTGCCTGGCCCTGAGGCACATCTAGCATATCATCTACATATACCCAACTTATGGCCGGTTTTGGAACACCCACACCTGTATAGAGGTAGCTTGCTCCCAATCCATACATTGGTAATACAGGTCTGGCAGCGAGCTAAGCAGGTGGCGGCTTATACTGGAGTCCCTACTGAAACTCCGATATGGGATAACCCAGGTTTGACCGAATTATATGCCCTTCCGGATGCACGGAGTTGGAAACAGTTTGGAGTTACGTCCCTGGCTGATATTTATGATCAGGGCGTATTCCGCTCTTTCGACTCTTTGAGTACCCAATTTGGTATCCCTCGAACCCAATTTTTCAGGTTTCTCCAAATTAGACACGCCATGTCCACACAGTTTCCTCCACCGGCTGTCAGCATTTCCACATATCCCCTTATAGGGGTGCTCAGGTCTCAAGGTCCCCAGGGCCTTATCTCAGCATTGTATGCCCATCTTATACAGGTCAGGATGTCTCGTCTGGAAGCTCCGGCTCTAACGAAATGGCGCACTCTTATACCTGCTCTCACAGACGAGACATTTTCTGACCTTTTGGAGTCGGCACAGTTTGTCTCCCCAGCCGCTAATAATAAGCTTATACAAGTAAACATTTTGAATCAAAGTTACTTGACCCCTGCACGTCTGCATAAAATGGGACGGCTACAACATCCTGGATGTTTACGGTGCACTGCTAGATATTGTGATTTTTGGCATAAGATATGGGAGTGTCCTATAATTAAAGCATTTTGGACTGAGGTCGTGAACTTATTATCAGACATACTGGGGACCCCAATTCCATGTTCGCCTGAAATTTGTCTGTTTGGTATCCTGGATGAGGAAATATGGCCCCATCATACGCGCATCTTTCTGCGAGAATCCCTTTTCCTAGCCAGGAAGGCTATTGCCTTGCGCTGGATGGATCCTCGCCCCTCCTCCCTATCCATGTGGAGGAAATTGGTAAATTCCATCATCCCATATAATAAAATAGTATTTAAAGGCAGAGGTTGCCCTGAAAAATTTCGGAAGGTTTGGGGCTCTTGGTGTGACTCACCTCTGACTCTATACACAGCCCCATCATTTCGTAATGCCCTGCACACACTCAGAATCTGTCCTTTGTTATTCCTTTTTAAGCTTGTACTATTGATGTGTAAATTGTTGTACGATTGTTCAATAAACCGAGTTTAAAAAAAAAGAAATATGGTATCGTTGTAATCGTATTGACCCACCGGACAAAGCTGCCATGTCATTTTTAATGCAGAGTGAACGCCGTAAAAACAAAATGCTAAAAATTATAGAATTGTGTGTTATTTGACATGGCCCCTCAAAAACGTAAATAAAAGCTAATCAAAACATTATACGTACCCCAAAAGGGTGAAAAATGAAAGTATAACTCGTCATGCAAAGAATAAGCCCTCACATAGCTATATTGACAGAAAAATAAAAAAGTTATGAATTTTGGAAGACAGGGAGGGAATATATGAAAAAAGTCACCGAGCCTTAACGTACAAAGTACCCTGCATCCTTAAGGGGTTAAAGGGAGTCTGTCATCAGGGTAAAGCATATAAACAAGCAGAACAGTTAGATCTGGCTATCTTGATTGTAACACCCATGAAAATTCATGCCTCGGTTGCTGAAATATTTATTTATTTCATATTATGCAAATAAGCAGTCTGGAACACCAAGTGTGGCTCAGTTTCTCCAAACTGTTACTCTCCACACTGCTCTAATGCTTCCTCCTTTCCCTCTCCCTTCTTTGAGTGTCAGGGCCAAGGAGCAGGCAACTATTCTGAAATCTTGCTTGGTCCTGTGTCCTCCTGTTCACGCCAACGTATTAGAGCAGTGTGGAGCAAAGAAATTTGGAGCAACTGAGTTGCCTTCAGTTCTCCAGATTGCGCATTTGCATATTGTAAAATAAATGAATATGGAGGCGCAAGTTTTCATGGGGAAGAAAGCATTACATTGAGGTGAGCATGACCTATCTAACTGTGTTGTAGATTTAATATTCTGCATTTGATACATTAAAGTACTTAACACTCCAGAGGTTTTTTTTTTTTTTTGGTTTTTTTTTTAAGCTATGCAAGATCTGTTGATCCTGGTATCTATAGCCTTGCTAGTACTTATACCCATATCTATTTCCTAATGCTGCAAAATGCTGCAGAGTTCATAATGCTATATACCTGCCATGACTTTAGCCTGTGAGGATGATGTTGCAAAAGGTCTTTGTAAATCTGTACCCAGCGGTGTTGATAACATGGGTGAAGGTAATGGGTGCATGGTGACCTTGACTGTAAGATAGAGGGGAACTATGAGCTGTATGTGAGGGGGGTCGGCATAGGGAGCAGATTATGTGAGAAGCAGTGGAGGAGCTCTCAATCTGTAGGCGTTAGAGAGATGTGTACATCAACCCATGCTAGAAAATAGAGGTCACACTGTGATCATGTGACTTACTGAAGAAGGTGAATGCAGTATAAGAAAAGACACCTTGTGTCAGGTACCGTGATCTGTAATACGGGGGCACCTCAGGGTACGGTTCTCGCCCCTTTCCTCTTCACACTGTACACTGCTGATTTTAGTTGCAACTCATCTAGCTGCTACCTACAGAAGTATTCTGACGACTCTGCAATAGTAGGCCTCATCACAGACGATGATGACAGGGAGTACAGAGAACTGAACCGGGATTTTGTGGATTGGTGCCACCAGAACCACCTGAAGATTAACGCGGGGAAGACCAAGGAGATGGTGGTGGACTTCCGTAAAGGCAGATGCCCTCCAAAACCAGTGGACATCCTGGGGACGGGCATCGAGATTGTGAACACCTATAAGTACCTGGGTTTGCTCCTTAATAATAAGCTGGACTGGGCAGATCATATGGAGGCCCTGTACAGGAAGGGCCACAGCAGGCTCTACCTGCTTAGGAAGCTGAGAGCCTTTGGAATCCGGGGGGCACTTCTTAGGACTTTCTTCAACTCGGTAGTGGCATCAGCCATCTTCTTTGGAGTGGCCTGCTGGAGGAGCAGCATATCAACCAGGGACAGAAATAAACTTGACAAGCTGATTAGAAGGGCCAGCTCTGTCCTGGGGAGCCCACTGGACCCAGTGCAGGTGGTGGGTGACAGAAGGATACTGTCCGTGGTGAACTCCATGCAGAAGAAGTAGTCCCATCCCATGCATGAGACTGTGATTGCGCTGGGCAGTACTGTCAGTGACCGACTGCTCCACCCTAGGTGTGAGAAGGAGCGCTATCGGAAGTCTTTCCTCCCCCACCGCGGTTAGGCTCTACAACCAACACCGACCTAAGTGGAGATCAATACACACAGAGAACTGAAATATCTTTCTCCCTCTGCTACGTCCTATCTGTCTGTCTGCTATTAATGTAATGCCTCTCACCTTGGAACATTGCTGTACATGTTGTATTTGTATTCGTATCTGCTTATCTTATCTTATCTTTGCTGCTGTAACACACTGAATTTCCCCATTGTGGGACTATTAAAGGACTATTACTATTATTAATGAGTGAAAAAAATCATCATGTCCCTTTACTCCTGCAGTGACTAAACCATGAGGGATAACCCTCCATGGGTGGCTCACAGCTTTTAGCTGTGTGTTACAATAGCCAAACTTGCAAAGTACAAAAATCAACAATAGAGTGGAATATTGTGTTCACAAAACAGATGAGAGCAGATCAATAACTGCTTTATTAAAATGCTTAGGTGGTAAGTTCACATGGAGGAACTTGGAAAGGAATTTGAGGAGGTAGTTTGCCTCAAGTTCCTGTAAGAAAAACAGGCCTTATGGATCCTGTGGTGGAAAGCTGAGGCCAAGTTCTGACTTTCTGTTGCGGATTTGCATGTTGATTCGCCTCCTATACAATGGGACAAATTGAGGATGATTTCTGAAAGGTCAAGCAGGACAAAAGCCTGAAAAAAGACAGGTCCGTCACTTAATTCCATTGAAAACAATGGCAGATGGATTTTAGAGCTTGGGACGGCCCCTTTGTTTGTTCTAACTAATTTGTATTACACTGTCACTTACTGTTTAACAGTCATTTTTAGTACTGTTTGCATTTAAGGAAATGATAATAAGCAATACACAATGAACCTGAACCATGACTTTCTCATGTCAACATTTAACTGCATAAGCATTATGTGTTCAGTTCTTCTAAGCGGGCAGTTTTCAGTGTCCTAACAAAATATGTACACAAGGCGCTTTTGTTACTTTATCTCCGGTGCTTCTTATTATTTTTACATTTGAAAATCCCATTTCTCTGTCAAAATAGAGGTAGAAAATGAGTTTGAGAATGGATGGCGTTGCCCCTGGGCTTTCAACGACCTCAAATTTTGTATTTGACAAGTGAACCGAGTCTAAACACAAGTGTACTCTGAGCGACAGGCATTATTTTGAAAAGGGATTTACACTACAATGATGACTGATCTATAAGCTTTTCAGTATTTGGCCAGGGCCACCCCATTCTACTTGGAAGCTTGTGCACTCTCAGAGCTGTACCTAGAGGGAAATAATAGCAAGCTTGAAAGCCACAGATTGTGATTTTGAAAGCTCCATCAATTCTGAAAATGGAGTGGATCGACTGTATTGTTCTAGCTAGAAAATGGGTTAAAAAGTCAATAGGCAACCATGTTTTTATTTTTTATTTGCTGGGCCACGTGTGTGTGTGTGTTTTGTTTTTTTTTGTTTTGTTTTTTACAGCCTTATAGATACAAATCTAGTTAAATATTAATATTCAGCCTTCCTGCATATCATTGAATTTACAATTTTATCCTATGTTGTATGTATAATTATATTTGGGGAGTAGCTTATACAGTTTGGTTATAAATAATAATAATAATTTTATTTTATATAGCGCCAGCATATTCTGCAGCACTTTACAAATCAGAGGACATATAAACGGACAATATGAGACATTACAATGTGACAAAGAAAAAAACATATCAAACAAAAGGAGTGAGGGCCCTGCTCGTGAAAGTTTACAATGTATCTGTTGTTTGGTACAATGGTCCAAGCATCTTTTAATAAATAAGGTCATATAACTGAAGCTGTATGAGCCTGTCAGCAGCTGATATCTATGAATATACAGATACTAAGTTCAGGGAGCACAGGGTAACTTCTAGATGGAGTGGTCAGGTTCTGAAGAATAGAGTAGGAAGTATAACTTAGGATAAGAAATGTCAGCTAAGTGTGCGGAGGTGTAGAACAATGTGATCAGGTCATGTGATAAGCCTGTCTAAACAGATGTGATTTTAGGGAAGTATCAAAGCTGCTGTAGTTGGGTATTAATCTTATTATGTGGGGTAAAGAGTTCCAGAGCACCTCAAGAAAAGTCTTGGAGACAGGATATAAAGTCTAAGGTCATTGGCAAAATGGAGAGGATGGTTAGGTTGGTAGACAGCGACGAGGGGGGAGATGGGAGGTTCAGCACTATGGATGGATTTGTGGGTGAGTGTGATAATTTTATATTGTATTCTGTAGTGGAATGGAAACCAGTGCAATGACTGCCATAAGGTAGATGCATCTGTGTTCTGGTTTACAGAAAGATGAATTTGGCGGCTGCATTGATTAATATATGACATAATTCAGTGTATTAAAATAGCAATATTTTGTGGTTGCACAAAAGAAAATAAATCTGCAGATACAATTCCTTGATTTGTCCTCTAGTAAAGTCTTTAGATTCTGTTAAGAAATGTCCTATTGAAATAACTGTTTCTTGGCAAGTTAGGTAAGAATCCTTATGTCTGCTTTGTCTGGCGAAGTTTTAAAACTTCAATAGAAGATAATGGGTTAAAGTGAATTTGATTATACGTTTTCCTTTTTTGCTAAATCTACAGTAGGATGACAGAAGCTCATCATTTTTTCCTTGCAGTAAGGAGCACAGGCACTCTGACAGTGATGTATAGCACTGCTCTCGTGTTGCCAAAGATGTAAGGGCTTATTGATTGCCATGCAACATTTCAGCTAGTGCTGTAGGAACATTAAAACATATACCATCATGCAGTATGTTGTGGTCATATATTTAGTTTAATTGTACAGTAATCTATGGAAAAGATGACATGCTAAATAATTTGCAGCATGTGTATTGTAGGAGTATGTGTTATATGTGTCTATCTTTTTCAATCCTCTCTCTGTCTATCTCGCTCTCTCTTGCTTGCATTCTCTTTCTCTGTTTAGTTATAATACTGTATGTATGTGTCTATTCATTGTTTGCAGTTTTTCTCTTTATCTTTATTTGTATGCATTTCTCCTTATGAGCACGTATGGTGCAAATGATAAATTACTTTGACTGAAACTGGCATGAAGTTTTTTGGAAATGCTGGATACTGTCTGGGCACGACGCTGCCTGACAGGCTAGTCCTGCAGTTCTTTGTTGACTTGAACAAGTCTGATAGATTTACTGACTGCTTCTGAAAATTGAATCCAGTGGTGGTTTTGTACTGAAAATTGATTAAAATAAGAGCTTCCAGTTATATAAAATAATGCATCTTTACAACAAAAAGTCTTTCATTTTTTTTTTTTTTTTTTTGTTCAGACAAGTCTTAATTAGATGTTTCTTATGTTCAACAAGATAGGCTCAGTTCAATCTAAATTTAGATAAACTTGAAACTGACCAACCTATTGGCCCATTATAAGTCAGTAGGACTGGTGAGGTTGCAAAGCTGGTCTGTTATAACAGTTATGGCTCCTGCAATAATAAAAGAAAGATGTACCAGTGTGAATGGAGCCTAAAATGTTTGTTTGTTTTTTTTGTTTTTTTGTTTTTTCTGTAAATGATCTAGTCACCCTTTATTAATTGGAAATGGAGTGAAATGCCCTGATTAGATAGTATATATAAATAGTATTACCTATTCAAATGGTACTTAACCTTTAATAAAGATTAATTTAAAAGAATATAAATTTATATTGTATGAAAAATTATACACTTCCAGTGATCCACTTACGTTCTAATATGCACTTTCTAATATATAAATTTACGTTTTTAATCTAAATGCTGTTTGATAGCTATATTAATATTTGTTACAATATTGTTCATTGTAGAAGGGGAATATGCATTATTGCAGCCCTATACTTTCCACCTGCTTTGCATTTGATGGCAAAAATATCTTAAATGTTTTATTCCACAGTGCTGTGCAGGTACTCCAATAGCCAAGGAGGTATGAGATATGTCCTTTCTGCTAATGCCTGTAGAAGTCTAGATTGCACTTAGGGCTGATCTACACCTTGTTTCAAAGCTGAAAATATTGGCTTTAAAATAAATTGGAGATATAGCTATTGGATGGCACAGCAGGAGTAAGTATGGCTGTGTCAGTGATAGAACTGCTACCCTGATCTTAAAGTGTAACTAAACTTCTCGACAGCTTTTGATTTTCTGGCAGTATTTGTGTCATTAATGAATTTTGTAATCTACTTTAACAAATTTTGGCTCCTTTCTGTGAAATCCTGCATTTTTCACTCTTTCCCTTGTTTCTGTATTGAGAGCTGTTTCTGCCTTTCACTGAATGTTACTGTGCATGGAAGTACAGGGCTGTGTAACATGTAGAAAATGTTAGGGTAGGGGAGGGTCACCAAACAGTTATGAATACAGATATGAAAGAGGAGAATAGGATATTTATGTCATATATATTCTAAAGCTGCATATAAATAACCCAATCTCGCCTGTTTTCAACCAGTAATATCTTTGGAAATAATTTAGATAGCACTGCAGCCTTAGTGTCATATGAAAGAGAATCTCCTCATCATCCCGATCTGAGAGCAGATCTGTAACCTAGGCAACCAGCTGTAAACACTGAGGAGGACAAACTGACAAACCAAGTAAGAAAGCATTGTCTTGTGTAAAACTATTCAGTTAGCTTAAGCTACAAGTCTGAAAATACACATTTAATGTTGATTTGTGGTATAATGTTGAAATATTTTGAGCAGAGAATAACATGAACCGCCTTGTGCCTTTTTGTGAATGCTTTTATGCTATTGGTGTATGTTTTAAGATGTGTAGCAAATTACCACTATTAACTATATTGAGTGCCCCTTGAAAGCAGATGTTAAGAAAAGAAGAATTGAACATGGTAGATTAACATGCCCTATTCTTTGTTTCACAGTAGGAAGGGCTTACTTCTATGAGAAATAGCTGTAAGCCAAACAATTATTTAGATAACTATCAACTGATGTACAGCTACTTAAAGGTAGTCTGTCACCAAAACCCAGAACTCTGAAGACAGTGGTTCCTGATCTGAGTTCTGTTAGGTGTAGTGTTAATGAAAGCATAGAGGATAATCGCCAATAATAGTCAAACATATACACCACTATTCAAGACTATATTGGGATGTAGCTATTGATTTAGAAGGTAGATTTCCTGGTTGCTGCTGATGTATGCACAGGTATGTCTTTTATAGATTTAAAGAGCCGGAACGCAGCATTTCCTGATGATGTGGCCAATGATCTATACAACCTGTGGGGCACATTCATTGCGATGTCTTGTGTCTTGTACACCATTGTTAATGTGTGGTACATGGGTGTCGTATATGCAACAAGAAGCACAGTCCCCGTAATAATTTGGCACATCTCGGGTTACTTGTGCTCCAGAAACTGAATTTTACTCCTGCAAGATGCTGGAGTTGATGTCAGATATTATACCAGTCTTCTGGTATAAGGCATTAATGCCCTGCCCCTTGCCCACACCATCCTTTGTAGACCTCTTCCACATCACTTCCTATTTAGAAAGTGGTATGAGCAGTGTAAAAGGCCAAAAAGACACAAAAATGGCATGCAGCTAAAATTGTACCTTGTCAAAGGCTGTTTGTGTTAAATGAATACAACCCTTTATATTTTGTTTTGGGGTCGATAATGAGCATTTTTTGGTCAAGATCATAAAGCAGGTAAAAGAACATACCATCTTTATGATCTTGATGTGTTTACAGTTCTGTGTAGAAGCACCACCAGCTCTGATCTGCACATATCACTTGTGAATAAATGTTGCCTACCTACTACAACTCCCTAATACCAGTTCTGCTGTTGCTATGAGACTGGTGCTGTATTTTATAATTACATTATGAAATGTACGATTATTTGTGTAATGGTACAACTTCCCCCTGCAAAATAAGTCACAAATTGACCATTATTAAAGAAATCTGTGACTCTCTAGATCATACATCCCAAATTGTACTAATTATATGTACTGTCATAGAAATTTACACAATGTCTGTGCTGTTTTAACTTTTGTCTTGTCAATAAAACCACCTATTATATAAGGATAAAAAAGGAATCCATAAAGGGCAGATGAAAATACATAAATTATATTTTGTGCCTATTAGAGCTCTTTGACATCTAACTCAGAGCAGCAATGGATAATGAAACCCATTAAATGTTATTAGAAGTATAATAGATTGTCATTATTTTAATGAATACAAATTCAATAAATTTTGATCTACCTTCAGATGGACAACTGTATAAATAAGAGGAGAAACACAAAGTAGGACAAAATATTGGTGACCAGTATTCATCTATGTTTAGGGGTACATATGTTATATAACCAGTCTTCCTAAGATCCCCCTACACTTGTTCAGACAAACACCATTGCTTACACTTCCTGATTCCCTCATACACGGGCATGATCAATTTGGCAGAGTTTGCTTGTTTTTTTTTCCAATGGAGAGAGGGAGACAAGCTAGTCAGTAATGCTAGTCAGTAATGCTAGTCAGTAAGGACTTCATGTCCCAAAGGGTATCAGCAAAAGGTAGTAATTTTTATTGGACTACTGGAGATTGCTATTTCAGCAGACCCATAGAAGGGAACGGTGTTTCGGTCTTGCAATTGCACTGGCTCTTTGTTCACAGGGAGAGTTCAGGGGGGACTTTTGTTACACGTTCTCCTGATCACAGGGGTCTCAGCAATATAACACTTCTTTCCTTTCCTGTGAATAGGCCAATCCCTTTAGCTTATTACATCCATACTCCTACAGCTCCCATAGACAGAGCAAAAAGCTAAAGATAGGTTACTTAAAGGAGTTTTCCACCCTTGGAAAACTAAGGGTAGAAGCGCCTAATAGGGGTGGTCACCTGCCTTTGCCAGTGATTAGTTAAAGGGGAATTCAGAGTATTTTCTGTGGTGTCAGGAGACACCAAGAAACTGAGCTAAGCATGGACCTGACTTGCATATGCATCAGAGCAGTTTGAGGGATTTAGTAACCTTTTGTTATTTTAACATGCCCCTGTTTGGCGTCATATACACGGCTGTTTTAGGAAACCGAGTGTTTTCATTGTTTTTTTATGGATAGGACTTACTTTGTTTTTATGGAAAAGGGTTTGGTTTATGGATTACCATCAACCGTTGCATTCTTCCTTGCTGCGAATGCTAGGTTCACACTAGCATTTGGGTTTCCATTTTTCGGGTCTGCTTGGGGACCTGAAAAACAGAAACCCTATCTGCTTAAAAGTGGTTACCCGGAGAAACCCATAGACTGTAATGGGGTCTGCTGGGTTTCCGCCCGAAATCGGCGGGGAGAAAAGATTTTAAGCAGAGCAGTCACCCAACGCAGGTGTGACCACAGCCTAAGCCACCAAGTCACTTTTCAGACTTAGTCATAGCCATAACTGATGGCACCCCTGAAAACTTTTCCAGGAAATAAAGTATTTCTCCCAGAAAACGATTGCAATTACATATGTTTTGTTATACATACAGTCATATGAAAAAGTTTGGGCACCCCTATTAATCTTATCATTTTTAGTTCTAAATATTTGGGTGTTTGCAACAACCATTTCAATTTGATATATCTAATAACTGATGGACACAGTAATATTTCAGGATTGAAATGAGGTTTATTGTACTAACAGAACATGTGCAATATGCATTAAACCAAAATTTGACCGGTGCAAAAATTTGGGTACCCTTATCATTTTATTGATTTGAATACTCCTAACTACTTTTTACTGACTTACTGAAGCACAAAATTGGTTTTGTAACCTCACTGAGCTTTGAACTTCATAGCCAGGTGTATCCAATCATGAGAAAAGGTATTTAAGGTGGCCAATTGCAAGTTGTTCTCCTATTTGAATCTCCTCTGAAGAGTGGCATCATGGGCTCCTCAAAACAACTCTCAAATGATCTGAAAACAAAGATTGTTCAACATAGTTGTTCAGGGGAAGGATACAAAAAGTTGTCTCAGAGATTTAACCTGTCAGTTTCCACTGTGAGGAACATAGTAAGGAAATGGAAGACCACAGGGACAGTTCTTGTTAAGCCCAGAAGTGGCAGGCCAAGAAAAATATCAGAAAGGCAGAGAAGAAGAATGGTGAGAACAGTCAAGGACAATCCACAGACCACCTCCAAAGAGCTGCAGCATCATCTTGCTGCAGATGGTGTCACTGTGCATTGGTCAACAATACAGCACACTTTGCACAAGGAGAAGCTGTATGGGAGAGTGATGCGAAAGAAGCCGTTTCTGAAAGCACGCCACAAACAGAGTCGCCTGAGGTATGCAAAAGCACATTTGGATAAGCCAGCTTCATTTTGGAAGAAGGTCCTGTGGACTGATGAAACAAAGATTGAGTTGTTTGGTCATACAAAAAGGCGTTATGCATGGCGTCAAAAAAACACAGCATTCCAAGAAAAACACTTGCTACCCACTGTAAAATTTGGTGGAGGTTCCACCATGCTTTGGGGCTGTGTGGCCAATGCCGACACCGGGAATCTTGTTAAAGTTGAGGGTCGCATGGATTCAACTCAGTATAAGCAGATTCTTGAGAATAATGTACAAGAATCAGTGACGAATTTGAAGTTACGCCGGGGATGGATATTTCAGCAAGACAATGATCCAAATCTACTCAGGCATTCATGCAGAGGAACAATTACAATGTTCTGGAATGGCCATCCCAGTCCCCAGACCTGAATATCATTGAACATCTGTGGGATAATTTGAAGCGGGCTGTCCATGCTCGGCGACCATCAAACTTAACTGAACTGGAACTGTTTTGTAAAGAGGAATGGTCAAAAATACCTTCATCCAGGAACTGATTAAAAGCTACAGGAAGTGACTAGAGGCTGTTATTTTTGCAAAAGGAGGATCTACTAAATATTAATGTCACTTTTCTGTTGAGGTACCCATACTTTTGCAGCGGTCAAATTTTGGTTTAATGCATATTGCACATTTTCTGTTAGTACAATAAACCTCATTTCAATCCTGAAATATTACTGTGTCCATCAGTTATTAGATATATCAAATTGAAATGGCTGTTGCAAACACCCAAATATTTAGAACTAAAAATGATTAAGATTAATAGGGGTGCCCAAACTTTTTCATATGACTGTATGTTTATTTCCTTTGTGTGAATTGGAACAACACAAAAATAGATTAAGAAAGCCAAAAATGATCTAATTTCACGCAAAACTCCAAAAATGGGCCTGACAAAATAATTGGCACCCTCAACTTAATATTTGATTGCACACCCTTTGTTAAAAACACAAACTGAAATCAATTGCTTCCTATAACCATCAGTAAGCTTCTTACACCTCTCAACAGGAATTTTGGACCACTCTTCTTTTGCAAACTGCTCCAGGTCTCTCATATTTGAAGGGGAACTTCTCCTTACAGCAATTTTAAGATCCCTCCACAGGTATTCAATGGGAGTTAGATTCTGACTTATTGCTGGCCACCTCAGAACTCTCCAGTGCTTTGTTTCCATCCATTTATGGGTGCTTTTTGAAGTATTTTTGGGGTCATTGTCCTCTTGGAAGACCCATGACCTAGGATGCAAACCCAGCTTTCTGACACTGAGCCCTACATTAAGACCCAAAATCCTTTGGTAATCTTCAGATTTCATGATAACTTGCGCACAGTCAAGGCACCCAGTGCCAGAGGCAGCAAAACAAACCCTATAACATCTTTGAACCTCTATTTGACTGTTGGTACTGTGTTCTTTTCTTTGTAGGCTTCATTCCAGTTTCATTCCTAGAAGGATTTTGGCTTACTCACGTACATTTTGGCAAACTGCAGTCTAGCTTTTTTATTTCTCTGTGTCAGCAGTGGCGTACTCCTGGGTCTCCTGCCATAGCGTTTCATTTCATTCAAATGTCGATGGATAGTTTGCGCTGACACTACACCATGAGCAGGACAGCCTGAATTTCTTTGAGACATGATTGGGGCTGGTTATCCACCATCCAGACTATTCTGCGTTGCAACCTTTCATCAAATTTTCTCTTCAGTCCAGGGAGATTAGCTGAAGTGCCATGTTTTGTAAATTTCTTAATTATGTTGTGCACTGTGGACAAAGGAACATCAAGATTTCTGGAGATGGACTTGTAACCTTGAGATTGTTGATACTTTTCCACATACTTTTTGGTTCTCAAGTCCTCAGACAGTTCTCTTCCCCTCTTTCTGTTCTCCATGCTTAGTGTGGCACATGCAGATACACAATGCATGATTGAGTCAACTTATCTCCTTTTTATCTGGTTTCAGGTATGATTTTTATATTGCCCACACCTGTTACTTGCTACAGGTGAGTTTGAATGAGCATCACATGCTTGAAACAAAGTTATTTACACAAAATTTTGAAAAGGTGCCAACAATTTTTTTTTCTGGCCCATTTTTGGAGTTTTGTGTGAAATTATGTCCAATTTGCTTTTTTCTCTTTTTTTTATGCACACAAATGAAATGAACATATGTGTATAACAAAACGTGTAATTGCAATAGATTTGTAGGAGAAATACTTTAATGTTCTGGAAAAATTTCAGGGGTGCCAACACTTATGACCATGTGTATTTGTGTGAACATTTCAACAATTTACACCTTTCACTCACCTTTTGAAAATTCAAAAAGTTGTTGTGAATCACCTGTTGAGTGGATGTAAACCAACTATATACTTAAAAAAAAAAAAAAATTCAAAAATTGCCATAAACTCATTCTACTAGGGGTGTGGTGTAGAAAGCTGAGTAACATATTTATCCAACATTGTATGATGTTTTATAAATTTGGAAAAAAAAATGGCAATGCAAACTCTATATAAGTTAACTCTAAACATTTAGCTCTTGATAAATCTCCAGTGTCTCACATTCAAACTCCCTGACTGTCTTTATTTTGGGGACAAGAATCTCTCACATTGAGGAGAGCACCAGTGAAGGTGTGTAGAGATTTTAATTGCCTTTTGCCCTCTACTTAGCATCCACATATCACAAGGCATTATGGGAAAGGAGCTGGGGAGCTCATGCGCCCTCTGTTGGATGTAACAAATCCTCAATTTGCTTTTGACTCACTCAAGGCTCGTTGAGTCAAAAGCAAATTGAGGATTTGTTACATCCAACAGAGGGCGCATGAGCTCCCCAGCTCCTTTCCCATAATGCCTTGTGATATGTCTTTATTTTGAACAATGTTGTCTAGTTATTTCCCAGAATTGTTTTCCTACGTGAAGGAAAATTTGCAACAGCTTTGCAATAGTTTAGTGTGTCCTTTTTCCCCTTCTTTTGATATTTTGTGTAGTTGCAGTAATTTTCAGAAATGTTTGCGTCTCCGGAGATTTTATTTTTTGGCACAGATACTGGCTGCCAGAGTCTTCATTAATAGATTCAGTTAGATGTGGTTCACAATTTGTGTTTCTGAGCTCATAAGCTTACAATGTACAGTAGCAAATATAGATTTTTCCTGGATTAATATATGCAACATAGAGGACCTGCAGATTTCCTTTGCAGTTTTTTTTTTTTTGTGTATAAACATAGAAGGGGCCCATCCCCCAGAAAAGTCTTTATAGCTTGGTGGTTTTAAATTGAACTGCTCTTTCCTATTGTTAAAGTGAATAAAGTTTGTCGTACCTTTTTTGAGTGTTTTCCAATTGATGCGCAGTTATTTGAATTTAGCATAAAAGCAGCTTGTAATCAGTTTCAAGCCACCTTACTATTTCTTATTGCTCCTTGACATCGCTTGTAGCTCTAGGGGGTAATTTGTATTTTGCGGCTTTGACTTTACTGTGGAGAGGTTTTGTTATGGCCTTAGGCTCAATACTGGGAGTTTCTAACTTTCATTCAGTTGAGTCCTTGGAGAAGTGACTCATCCAGTTTACAGAGACATAAAAATCAGATATTGTTTTAAAGTAATTTTATATTGTCTACTTACATTTTTCTTACTAAATAAAATGTTGAATCAACATATTGCTTTTGTACAACGTACACTTATTTTAAATGACTGCATTACTTAACTGAATGCTACTTTTAAAGCTGGCTATACATGTTAGACTTTATTTGGTTGTCATTTCATCTGACAATTGGTTATAAAAAATACTGTGAACAACTGTGTTTGAAATTTTTGGGCAGTGTTCAACTGAAAATGAGTTTTTGGCAATGTTATCCACTTTTGATCAATCATCAACCAGTTTGTGCAGACTCACTTTTTTATTTATTTATTTATTTTTTATCCTAATCGGCCAATTTAGTTGTTAATGGAGATGATGGAATTACTGGTATGGCCCATATCACAACTATCCAGAATGTAAAGTGCATGGTCCTCTTTAGGCTCGTTGTGGTAGATTGTAATACAACTCTGGGTGTTTGTACACAATAGATATTTGTTTGTCCATCGATCCCATTCTGACAGAATCAATACACAATCAAATTTGCTTTGGTAAATCCTGAGCACTACAAGATGCTTTGTTCAGTGTTCCTTCTAAGGCTTTGTATCTAGTGAATGGGGCAGTTAGGTACCAGTGCAACTGTTTTTTTCTAAGCAGTAAAATAAAAAATGCAGCAAGTAAATATTGATGTATAAAACTAAATAGCCATTGATTTAGCAGTAAGATGCATAGTGTCACAAAGATATAAACTATTTTATAAAACTATGCTAAAATATCAGGATGGTCTAGGGAATTTATACTTTTTAACTGCCAAGATCATATGTAATATGTCATGACTTTGTAAACTCTTGTCTTGGCTGCAGTGTCAGGGATACATTTTAGATCTTGGTATTTTTAGGTGTAATGCAATATTTGAGTTGCAACACTTAAAGTTAGAGAGCAGTATGAAAAGTTGTAAGTACTTTCTAGTGTTGTGTTTGTAGGGAAGGGATGGCAGAGGGAAACAAGTGACATCTTGAAGAGAGATCACAGCCTGTTGCTGTCCTTTTCCCCTATGTTCAGCCTCCAGTGCCGCTTTATGTTTCTTCATGTTGTTACACTTCTGAATGTCAATTTATTTTTTCCTCAGTAGAGGAACAAAAAGCTGAGAGTTGAACATCTATTGTTTGTCAATTCTGTAATGCAAATGTTTATGGTGTCTGAGTTGCAGAGTTTTTTGGCCTTTTATAGTTCTGGTGAATGTGTGTTAATGTCTGCATGTAGACATGGGCATAAGTGGCATGTGTGGACACAACTGTACTTTTTTTTTTTTTTTTTATAGTGTTGTCTCTCCAACTCTGCTTGTTTTTTTATTTCACCTCAATCATGGATTTTGATATATAACACTTACAAAATGTTATGATTTGATGCAAAATTGCATTAGGACAAACAAAACACCCAGAAAAATAGCATTAAAATCTCGAACAGGGAAAGAGACAACATTGAATTCCTCATGACAGTGGGACCTGTCAAATGGTTGGATATACTGTGCATCAAGTAATGTGTTGTGTGCAGGAAAAATGGCAAAGTGCAGTCCATCGTAGTTTGTTGCATATTGGGATGTGCAATAGCAGACTGGTCAGAATGCCCATGGTGAAGTTGACGGAGGTTGTGTGAGGCGCTGGTCAGTTTTCAGCTGGAAAACCATAGGGCCTGATGTTCACGGGAATGTTGCTTTGAATTTTAACACCTTATACCTCTTAGTGGCAACTATATTCCCTAATGGCAATTACCTTTTCCAGCAGAATAATGCACCCTGCCTAACTGCAAAAATTGCACAGGCATGGTTTAAAAAAAAAAAAAAAAAGTTAAAAATTGCTGCAAATTGGAGGACTTAACGTATACCTGTTGTTTCATTTGCCTTTTCAGGATTAGCTGCCATTTGTGTGTACTTGAGAAGTAACACCATTAATGGCTATTCCTCTTTGCATGCTGAATCTGTAGGTTTCATTCCTCTGTAAACTGGTGCGTGGAGACTAGCTGCCATACACTGTTCACAGTGAGTATGGGAGAATCTATCCTATAAATGTCTCTGTCTCTCCCTCTCTGACAGCCTGATAAGAGCAGAAAAAGGCATTTCTCTCTAAGTTATATTACCAAGTTTATTATAATCGCCTGTAATATCTATTTATACCTTACTACTTTGTACCTGCTCTGCACATTGAGCACGTACGCTCTGAAGCAAGGTGCACTCATCTAAGCTTCACAATGCACAATGCACACATGCTGGATTCCTGTATAGGACCCCAGTGAGTGGACCGCAATGAGGTTTAAACTTAATTTTTTGTGGATTCTGGAATTGGTGGACAGTGAATTACCCTGGTTTGGGGCCAAAACCTCATCTGCTTAATGGCATACTGGTGGTTTAGTGGTCTCAAACCAGCATGCAGGTTCCCATTAAAGCATCTGCTGCTAATATCTTCATGCCAGCTACCACAGGACACCTGTCCTTTGACAAGTCAAAGCTATTTTAGCAGTATGAATGGGACCTATAGAAGATTAGGCATGTAGTTTAGTAGTATGGCTGATTATGTATTTATTATTAATTTATTATGCTTACTTGTATAGCGCCATCATATTTGAAAAAAAAAGTGAAATCATTGATCATTTTACACAAAACTCCAAAAATGGGCCAGACAAAAGTATTGGCACCCTCAGCCTAATACTTGGTAGCACAACCTTTAGACAAAATAACTGCGAACAACCGCTTCCGGTAACCATCAATGAGTTTCTTACAATGCTCTGCTGGAATTTTAGACCATTCTTCTTTGGCAAATTTCTCCAGGTCCCTGAGATTTGAAGGGTGCCTTCTCCAAACTGCCATTTTGAGATCTCTCCACAGGTGTTCTATGGGATTCAGGTCTGGACTCATTGCTGGCCACTTTAGAAGTCTCCAGTGCTTTCTCTCAAACCATTTTCTAGTGCTTTTTGAAGTGTGTTTTGGGTCATTGTCCTGCTGGAAGACCCATGACCTCTGAGGGAGACCCAGCTTTCTCACACTGGGCCCTACATTATGCTGCAAAATTTGTTGGTAGTCTTCAGATTTCATAATGCCATGCACACGGTCAAGCAGTCCAGTGCCAGAGGCAGCAAAGCAACCCCAAAACATCAGGGAACCTCCGCCATGTTTGACTGTAGGGACCGTGTTCTTTTCTTTGAAGGCCTCTTTTTTTTCCTGTAAACTCTATGTTGATGCCTTTTCCCAAAAAGCTCTACTTTTGTCTCATCTGACCAAAGAACATTCTTCCAAAAAGTTTTTGGCTTTCTCAGGTAAGTTTTGGCAAACTCCAGCCTGGCTTTTTTATGTCTCTGGGTCAGAAGTGGGGTCTTCCTGGGTATCCTACCATAGAGTCCCTTTTCATTCAGACGCCGACGGATAGTACGGGTTGACACTGTTGTACCCTCGGACTGCAGGGCAGCTAGAACTTGTTTGGATGTTAGTTGAGGTTCTTTAGCCACCATCCGCACAATCTTTGGTTGAAATCTCTCGTCAATTTTTCTTTTCCGTCCACATCTAGGGAGGTTAACCACAGTGCCATGGGCTTTAAACTTCTTGATGACACTGCGCACGGTAGACACAGGAACATTCAGGTCTTTGGAGATGGACTTGTAGCCTTGAGATTGCTCATGCTTCCTCACAATTTTGCTTCTCAAGTCCTCAGACAGTTCTTTGGTCTTCTTTCTTTTCTCCATGCTCAATGTGGTACACACAAGGACACAGGACAGAGGTTGAGTCAACTTTAATCCATTTCAACTGGCTGCAAGTGTGATTTAGTTATTGCCACCACCTGTTATGTGCCACAGGTAAGTAACAGGTGATGTTAATTACACAAATTAGAGAAGCATCACATGATTTTTCAAAGGGTGCCAATACTTTTGTTCACCCCCTTTTTATGTTTGGTGTGGAATTATATCCAATTTGGCTTTTTGACAATTCTTTTTGTGGTTTTCCATTGAAGACAAATTAAATGAAGATATTATTACCAAAGCATTTGTGATTGCAATCATTTTCTGGAAGAAATTGAGTATTGTCTGACAGAATTGCAGGGGTGCCAATACTTTTGGCCAGCACTGTATATTATTAAGCTTGGACCCAGGACTAGCTGTCAGAGCAAATTAACCCCTCAGATGCCGTGATCAATAAAAATGGCAACTTGCCCTGCAAAGATCCCCTCACATAGTTCCATCAACAAAAAAGTAAACAAATAGTTATGGACAGCAGAATACGCTGTCCATAGGCAAATTGTTTACATTTGCAAAATAGCGTTTTATTTAGCCAAACTAGTAAAACATAATAAAAACAATATAAATATGGCATCACTGTAATCATAATAACTCGCCAAACAAACTTGCCATGTCATTTTTAATGCAGTGATTACTATAAAAACAAAACTCGAAAAAATTACAGAATTGTATTTTTTTTTTTCATGCAGACCCCATAAAAATGTTAATAAATACTTATCCAAACATTATGTGTACCTTAAAATAGTGCCAACTAAAAGTACAACTTGTCACTCAAAGAATAAGCCCTCCTATGGCTATGTCAACAGAAAAATAAAAAAAGATGTGAAAAAAGCCTTTAGTGGACAAACTTCCCTGCTTCGTTAAAAGATTAAGCTGTGAAACTGGAGCATTTTCCAATATACCTGCCCTTGCACTGCAAAAACTATGTGAAAGCTGCCTTATTTAGTTGGATTCATGTTAAAAGAAAATTAAGCTTTTTCACAGGTTCTCTTTAAATCTTGTTTAACAGTTATTTAATTTGTTTAGATTCCTTGTTTTTCATTGAGGTTCATATTATTTGCTTGGTCACAAGCTTGCAAACACAAAAACAAAAACCAGTTCCTATCCAATGCTCTTTCATTTTAAAAAGATGCCTTTAAACTTACGGTGAATGGCGTGTATAATGTTTATCATGAAAAATGTATGTCACCTTTTCTCAATGAGACATGTAGTGTAAAATAAAAAAAAAAAAGGCAGTCTATGTGAAACCTGACCAGAGATGACTTCTCAAGTAGCATGAGAATCTTTCTTTGTTTATTCCTATGAACAGTCTCCCACTCAGTTACTTCTGGATTATTTCTGAAAGATGTGTTCTCTTCCATTACTTCTGACACTGGCAGTTTCTGTTTCCCCATGAGACTGAAAAACTTATTCACACTTCTCTATGAATCTAGCCTAGAAAACTGTTATATATGCACAACAAATTAGGAAAGTGTCTTTCTCATTTAAATATCAAAGAATGTTGTTGAAACCCAGAGGAAAGCATAGAAATATTTACATGACAGGTATAATTCGCTTGCATTCTCTTCTGTTTGGGATCTGGAATATTGTACTTTGGCACTAGTAAGTAGGAGCCTGACTATTCTTTGGGATTACCTGTGTGCTTGCTATTATGAATTGGCCTCTAAGATGTTCTCTGTACAATATGCGATTTACTGCACAGTCATTATCATTGCATTTGGTGAGTGACAAAAGTATCAAAAGGTAATGTACCATGTTATGAAATGCAGACTTGGCATGTTATCAAAGAAAAAGTTGAGTGATCTGTCGTTTTGTGCACTTTGAAAAGCGTATCTTCTTTTTTTTTCTCTCACCTAGCACAAAAGGATGATACTAGCCTGCAGTATTTTCTTTGTTATGTTACAGTTACTTATTAATATTTCAGAATGCTACTGACTAGGATGAGAGCTTTAAAAACAACATGTGGCACCAAGTATTATCCTAGATACCTGTTAACAGAGTGCTTGGTGCTGATATCTGTGTCACACCAAACACTGTAAAAAGGAAACAAACAAGAAAAACAACTTTTATAATGAATTGATTGGCTCATGTGATCACAGACAGTACATGGTAGAAGTACAGAAAGCACTATGAAAATCCGTAAGTAAAGTGAAGTGCCACCATTGAGTAAGTAGGTCCTTATAGGATTTACAGTATATAAAAAAAATTACATACCTAAAACTAGAAAAAAACGGCAGTATGTTTAGTGTTTCTGTACGGTTTCCTTAAGTCTATCTTGTTTATCAGTTATATGCAATGGTGTTGACTCGTACTGACAGTCAATGGGGTTCCTCAGGCTCCATTTGTGTCATTCATAGAACATATCCATTTTTCTGTTGTTCTGGTCCTTCAAAGGATCAAAAGAGCGGGAACACTGACGCAGTGTAGCGTAATATGCATGGTGATATCCTGACCCTTCCCCAACATTAGATGCCAGAGGAAAGATGGATCAGCCTGATTAATTTATTCTCAAGGGAGATAAACCTGCGTCAGTGGTTTTATGGCATGGTTTGCTCCTCTCTTCCGAACATGCATGTTTGGCCAAGCTAAACGCTATGTAAAGTTTATGGCCATCTTTACTGTACAAAAAAAATAAATTAATAGTTTAGTAGTAAGTAGAGATAAATGGATTGTAAACAGGCGATTGGTAATGTGCTTGATGGCAAAAATTTACCACTGAAATTTCTGGTCTCAGTGAGGTCTGAACCACAGCATCTGGTGAGAAGCACCAAACTTTATTTGTACCTGAGAATTAAGGACATTTTATTTTTCAGTTTTCCTGCTGACTGAAGCAAGTGGTTTTAAGTTGCTGTGTGTAACTGTACAAAATAAACCTGGACTGTTGAACCGTTACATCTGCCAATGTGTGCCTGTGTTGTTCGGTAATAAGACTAATCAGAGGGTCCCGTGTTTACAGGACATAAATCTGTGAAGCTGTTACAGCCATTGATGCCTTCAGTTCAGCTGAACAACTAATAAGTTTAGAAACTTCCCTCTCCCGAATACTGCATTGGACCACTGGGGCCAGTACAGGGCTGCAAGTCACTTGGGGTATGCAGCCATGTCACCACTGCAGCCAAGTAAACAGAAACAGCAGGAAGGAGCCTTGCTCAGGGTTTTGCTTTTTCTCAAAAGTAAAATATTGGACAAGAGTGACAGCAGTCATGCATTATAGAGGCCTAGTCACACATGGCTATCCACACGGTATGGAGCTACAGTTACTGATGCATAATTGAGAATGGAGTCCAGGCTTTGAGAACTTTTGTAGGCTAGAATTTAATAAAGTTTGTAATCCTTTGTTTTGCGATTGGTGGAAGTTTTCAAGAATAGGAGTGTAATGAGAGATCTGTGAATACTAACAAAAATAGAACATGACCTATATTTTGACAGTCCATTACAACGGGCCAGCAAAATATTGGTCATGTGAATAGTCCCCATTCACATGAATGGATTTTAAATGCAGTCGTGTGAATATAGGATTAAACTTTGTTGTCTGTATTTACCACATGTGGGCTGCCTTAATCTGTGTGCCAAGGCTAATTTTAAAGAGAACCAGTCACCATGAAAATGCTATTTTCCTTTAGGCACTGAGTACCTGGAATCTGAATATCTCTAGACATCTTGCTTTTATTCGATCTTGCAATTTTTTTGAAACAGTTGCATCATAGGAAAAATGTGATTCAGAGTTCTAAAAATGTTAAGAATTAATATTTTCCCCAAATTTCCCCAGATGCTATTCACTGCCACTCGGACAATTATTAACAGTGTACGGTAGGGTCATTGGTTTTAGTAATTCACAACCATGACTTCCTCTGGAAAATCTGAATTGTCACAAACCCACATGGGATCTGTATAATAGAAGGGACAACCCACCTTCGGACAGTATATGACTTCATACATTTACAAAATGTCTCTTCCTAAGCCTGTATACAGATCTTGCTAACTTCAAGCTCCTTTCCGTTTTCGTCTTTGACACCACCACACGTGATGTCTTTAATCCACAAATCTATTCTTTTATGCACAGATGAGCTCTGATTATAAATGTTTAACTGTGCCATCCATTTAAAGGAAATCCTATAAAACAGCCTTCAACATTTTCTTGTATTGGTATATATTGTAGTTGTAACAATTTTCCGCAAATGGTACCTGTAGGTCCTGGAGAGGTGATGGGCATGTGGAGGATCCAGGGGTTCAGTGTTCAATGTCTAGTAATAATGCTCACAAATACATAGGTTCTGTGAAAACATACAGACAGAGATTATTGAGGTCCCAGACACCCCACAAGTAATGTTGAAAGCCATGTTTCTGATTGCTGACGCCTCTTGCCATCTTTTCAAAGCAGCTAGAAATGACATTTGCAGAATTGAAAGTAGCATATGATCTTCACTGAGACGTATGCTACACATTGATACTGTAGATTGAAGCTTTTACAGTGGGGAAAAAAAGTATTTAGTCAGCCACCAATTGTGCAAGTTCTCCCACTTATAAAGATGAGGCCGGCCTGTAATTGACATCATAGGTAGACCTCAACTATGAGAGACAAAATGAGAAAACAAATCCAGAAAATCACATTGTCTGATTTTTTAAGAATTTATTTGCAAATTATGGTGGAAAATAAGTATTTGGTCAATAACAAAAGTTCATCTCAATACTTTGTTATATCCTTTGTTGGCAATGACAGAGGTCAAACGTTTTCTGTAAGTCTTCACAAGGTTGGCACACACTGTTGCTGGTATGTTGGCCCATTCCTCCATGCAGATCTCCTCTAGAGCAGGGATGTTTTGGGGCTGTCACTGGGCAACATGGACTTTCAACTCCCTCCAAAGGTTTTCTATGGGGTTGAGATCTGGAGACTGGCTAGGCCACTCCAGGACCTTGAAATGCTTCTTATGAAGCCACTCCTTTGTTGCCCTGGCGGTGTGCTTGGGATCATTGTCATGCTGAAAGACCAAGCCACATTTCATCTTCAATGCCTTTGCTGATGGAAGGAGGTTTGCACTCAAAATCTCACGATACATGGCCCCATTCATTCTTTCATGTTACACGGATCAGTCGTCCTGGTCCCTTTGCAGAGAAACAGCCCCAAAGCATGATGTTGCCCCCCCCATGCTTCACAGTAGGTATGGTGTTCTTTGGATACAACTCAGCATTCACTCTCCTCCAAACACCACGAGTTGTGTTTCTACCAAACAGTTCTACTTTGTTTTCATCTGACCATATGACATTCTCCCAATACTCTTCTGGAACATCCAAATGCTCTCTAGCAAACTTCAGACGGGCCCGGATATGTACTGGCTTAAGCAGGGGGACACGTCTAGCACTGCAGGATCTGACTCCCTGGCGGCGTAGTGTGTTACTGACGGTAGCCTTTGTTACGTTAGTCCCAGCTTTCTGCAGGTCACTCACTAGGTCCCCCCGTGTGGTTCTGGGATTTTTGCTCACCGTTCTTGTTATCATTTTGACCCCACGGGGTGAGATCTTGCGTGGAGCCCCTGATGGAGGGAGATTATCAGTGGTCTTGTATGTCTTCCATTTTCTAATTATTGCTCCCACAGTTGATTTCTTCACACCACTCTGCTTGCCTATTGCAGATTCAGTCTTCCCAGCCTGTTGCAGGGCTACCATTTTGTTTCTGGTGTCCTTCCACAGCTCTTTGGTCTTCACCATAGTGGAGTTTGGAGTGTGACTGTTTGAGGTTGTGGACAGGTGTCTTTTATACTGATAACAATGTCAAACAGGTGCCATTACTACAGGTAATGAGTGGAGGACAGGGGAGCCTCTTAAAGAAGTTGTTACAGGTCTGTGCGAGACAGAAATCTTGCTTGTTTGTAGGTGACCAAATACTTATTTTCCACCATAATTTGCAAATAAATTCTTTAAAAATCAGACAATGTGATTTTCTGGATTTGTTTTCTCATTTTGTCTCTCATAATTGAGGTCTACCTATGATGACAATTACAGGCCGACCTCATCTTTATAAGTGGGAGAACTTGCACAATTGGTGGCTGACTAAATACTTTTTTTTCCCCACTGTATCACAGACATCAGAAAGCGTCTGTTTAATACCTAATCACTTGGCACTGGATTACGTTTGTTGTTTATTTATTTTTAAAGTACCAGAGGTTCACCACAGGGGAGCAAACATGTCCAAGTGGGTCCCCAGCTCAGTAATACAGATATCACTATACGGTGACAGTAAAGTGGTAGTGTGGTAGTTACCGGCTGTACACAGGGCTCTGCTGACCATTTAGGTGAATACAGTGCAGTAACATTTTGTGACTTACAGGGGACATCTCTGACTAGTCATTCATTAATTCGTAATTTCACATCTCTTTCTTCTAGAACGCCATGACCACATCTTCTAGCCATGACTTGTCTCTGTAAAGTTTGCAGCACAGACATAATTGGCTTCTGACTTTCCAAGACACCTGATCCACATTGTCTTCACCTACATAAGGTTTCCATCCTGCTGCTACCCCCATATAGAAAATAAATTATATAACCCCCCATAATGAATAATACTCCCAAGTGCATCTTTAAATTAGTAATGTCCCTATGTACCCCCTTTAAATAGCGCCCCTTATTAATAATGCCCCAGGTGTTTCCTAATTAAAAGGTTTTCCAGGTCATCAATAAAAAAAATCAGTAGGGTTCAAACATCGTGGACCCCCACTGATCAGCTGTTTGAAGGCACTTGTGTAAGCACTATGACCCCTTCTCTATTTGCATAGTATTATTCATTTCATAGTGGCCATGTAATGTAACTTCTGCCTTGTCCTTTACATATTTAATTGTAAAGACTGTAATTAAATCACACGGTCACTATAAAGCAGACAACGTGCAATGTAAACAGGATATGCCCTCTGGATAGCATATTATACTGGGGAGGGGGCCCTCTGGATAGCATATTATACTGTGTGGGGCCCCTGTGGAGCATTATACTGGGAGGGGTCCCTCTGGATAGCATTATACTGTGTGGGGCCTCTCTGGAGCATTATAATGTGGGGGGGGGGGGCCTCTGGAGAGCATGTTATATTTTCTGGGGCCACTTTGGAGCATTATACTGGGGGCCCTCTGGATAGCATATTATACTGTGTGGGGCCCCTGTGGAGCATTATACTGGGAGGGGTCCCTCTGGATAGCATTATACTGTGTGGGGCCACTATGGAGCATTATACTGTGGGGGGGGGGCCCTCTGGAGAGCATGTTCTACTGTTTTGGGCCACTGTGGAGCATTATACTGGGGGAACCTCTCTGGGTAGTATATTATACTGTATGGAGGCCATTCTGGAGCATATTATATTGCATGGCGCATTATTTGGGGGGGGAACTAAGGAGCATTATACTAGGGGGCCCTTTGGGGAGTATATTATACTGCGTGGGGCATTATACTGGGGGGGCACTCTGGGGAGCATAATATATTGCTGGGGTGCACTGTGGAGCATTATACTAGCGGGGGCCCTCTGGGGAGCATATTATACTATGGGCCACTGTAGAGCTTTATACTGGGAGGAAGGGGCAGTGTGGGGAGCCTGTTATACTGTGTGGGGCCACTGTGGAGTGTATTCTATTGTATGGGGCTTCTCGGGAGCATATTATACTCTGTGGGGCCATTGTAGTGCATTATACTGGGGGGGACTGTGGGGAGCATATTATACTGTGGGGGACCACTGTGGAGCATTATACCTGGGGGAAACCCTCTGGGCAGTATATTATTCTGTGTGGAGGCCATTGTGGAGCATGTTATACTGTCTTAGGCCACTGTGGAGCATTATACTGGGGGGGCACTGTGGGATGCATATTATACTGTATGGAGCATATTATATTGTGTGTGGCTGCTGAGGAGCATATTGTATTGTCTGGGGCCACTAAGAGGTAGTATACTGTGTGGAGCCTTATATACCATGTGGGACCACTATGGGGGGGGGGGCTCCGGAGAGCATTTTATACCGTGGAGCATTATACTATGAAGGGGGTTCAAAATTCCTGCTGGCAGCCCTGTGTGCTATGTCTGCATCACAGCTCCCTCACTATAATCTTGCACATACGTGTAGTTCTCCATGGCCATGTCATTCCCCATACAGTACTGTGCATGAACCGGCCATGGAGTTATTGGGGCCTGCACAGTACTATAGTGGCTGACTATACATGGAACATACTCAATAATGCCACATATTCAACACATATGTAAGACTTCAGTGAAGTAGCCGTGGTGTAGGCTATTAGCAGGAAGCTGTTGGGTAGGGCCCCAGAACAAGTTCCTCTGGTGGGCCTAAGGCCCTTCAGTCCGACACTGTGTAATGGAGAACTATTATATATAAGGGTGGGTTACTATATTTAATTGGGAAACTTAAATATGAGGGGGCTATTATAAGGGGGAACAATTATTTATAAGACGGGGTATTTATAAGGGGGGAACTATTATATAAGGCATCCATTATAAGGGGAAACTATTATTTATAAGAGGGGAACTATTTATAAGGGGGTATAATTAAGTGGGCTTATTTATAAAGGGGGCTAATAGTGATAATGGGGACTATTATTTATAAGGGAGCAGTATTATTTTTACGGGGTGACTGTTACTGATAAGGGGGGATATTACTGATATAGGGCACTATTTATCATTTATAAGGGAGCTATTACTGATAAAAGTGTAATATTATTTATAAGCATGGATTATTATTTATAAGGAGGCGCTATAATAACTGATGAATGGGTGCAAAAATCTATTAGGCGGTACAAAGGTGCTCATTTGAATTGTGTGTGGTAAAATGGGGCTTATTACTTTTTTGTTGGCAGAAAGGAGGCTTTATTATAGGGGTTGACACTGGAAGACGATGGTGTTGTTTGCATAACAGCATTTGGGGCCCCACTTTTAATTTTGCGCAGGGCCCCACTTTGTCTAAAACCATCCCTGTTCGTTCAGCAATGGTTTTCTTCTTGCCACTCTTCCATAAAGGCCAGATTTGTGGAGTGCATGACTTATAGTTGTCCTGTGGACAGATTCTCCCACCTGAGCTGTTGATTTCTACAGCTCATCCAGAGTGACCATGGGCCTCTTGGCTGCTTCTCTGACCAGTGCTCTCCTTGCTTGATCTGTCATTTTTATTTTATTTAAATTTTGAAAACCATGTATTGTTTTCGTTTCACTTCACAATTATCTGCTACTTTGTGTTGTTCTATCACTTAAAATGTGAAAAAGTTCAAGGGATATAAATACTTTTGCAAGCCACTGTATGGAGGCCTTTCTCACTTCTTTTCTCTGCCCTTCTTGTTTGTTTGTCTTATTTTATCCCTTTAACCATCTTGTAAGACTGGGGGACATCAGCATCGTCTCTCTTAAAAAAAAAAAAAAAAAAAAAAAATGTGAACCTACATTAAGGGGGTTCTTGATTTGAACAATCCATACTTGTTAGGGGGGTTCCTAGCAGGGCTGGACTGGCCACCGGGGAACCGGTGAATCCCACGGTGGGCCCCGAGCCCCGATTATTAGTACTCATTTTGCCAATGTAAAGGTCAGGGATATGATTGGGACAGTCAGGGGCCCGATATGGCCCCTGACCAGTGGACAGTGGCGTAACGATCGTGGTCGCAGGAGCTGCAACCACGACCGGAGGGGTATGGGGCTCGCGCCCAGCTGGAAATGGCCGGTGCCCCGGACTACCATGATAGTGGTCAGGGAAAGCCTGGTTCCTCAACCGCTATACCTATTATTAATGGAAAGGGGCTGGCCAGCCCAGGGAAAGTGACACAAAATTTAAAAAAAAATACTCACCTGGCTGTCCTGGGCTCAGCATAGTCTCCGACACTTTTCCGGCCTCACTGCGGGGGCCTGTGATTAGGCCCCAGCGGTGACATGGAGCGTGCCAGCGTAATGACATCATCACGCCCCACGTGACCACTGAGGTACAATCAAAGGCACCAGCGGAGCATATAATGCTGCGTGGGTGCCACTGAGGAGCATATAATGCTGTGTGGGGGCCACTGCGGAGCATATAATGCTGTGTGGGGGCCATTGCAGAGCATATAATGCAGTGTGTGGGCCACTGTGGAACATATTATACTGTGTGGGGGGCCACTGTGGAGCATATTATACTGTCCCAGTATTGTTTACATGCTGGGTGCTGCGCTGCTCACTCACCGTTTTCTTGATAACTGCAGTTGTGGGTACTAAAGCTGCATCTCTTTCAAGAATTCGCTCTAGGGAGGGGGTAGGGGGCCCCAGACAAAAGTTTGCATCAGGGCCCACAAGACCTTAGTTACGCCTCTGCCAATGTATTTGCATTGGCAAAATGATAACTAATAGTGGTCTGGGGCTGGATCGGCAACCTCGCTGCCCCAGGCTGCAGGCAACACTGTAATGATTAAAGATTGCCGGCGTCCCAGACCGTGCTGGGACCTTCTGACATCAGAGCACCGGGAACAGGTGAGTATGTTTGTTATGTTTTTGTTTTTTTGGGGGGGAGAGGGTGGGTCACCACCCCCCAGATGAATTATAAAAAGAAAAAATTATACTGGACAACCTCTTTAAAGTGTGGCGCATTAGGGGGGTATATTAAAAGGGTTGTCCAGGCATAATTTGTTGTTATTGTGGACCAGTCAGCTGTATGGAGCCACTTCTGGTGCCCGTTCTTTACACAATATGGGGCCAGAAGCAGAAAGCTCTGTCAACTGTATATTAGCTGGGCACTTTCACTGCATCTCAGCACTTATTGAAGTTAGTAGGAGCTGAGATGCAGTGAAGGTGCCGGGCGACTAAACAGCGGATGGAGCTTTCTGCTTCATTCCCTGTGTTGTGTACAGAACGGGCGCTGGAAGTGGCTCCGAACAGCTGATAGGATCCTGTGTCATCCCCCTACTGATCAGCTATTTATGGCCTATCCTGAGCATGGGCCGTAAAAAAGATTAACCCTGGACAATCCCTTTAATATGCATCACACAGTTTAATGCCCCCCCCCACAGGATGTTAGCCCCCATCACTTCACCCACACAATATAATGGCCCCATCACTGTTCCCCTTACAGTATAGGGGACCAGTGAAGAGGCCACCATATGGGGGGACCAGTGAAGTGGCCATAAAAAAATTTGGCCTAGACAACCCCTTAAAAGAGGTTGTCCATAAACTGGAGCTGCCAGTAAGGTTTAAAGATAAAAAAAAAATTCAAAAAAAAGCATACTCACCTGTCCCCAGCACCCCGTTGTCCCCTGCCTGTGTGTGTTCGGCCATGGCAGCGCCTCATTTCTGGAAATCCTGCACCTAATTGGTCTTCGTGGTCACATGAGGTGCAGGACTCCCAGCAAGGAGTCGCCGGCATGAGACTGAATGGACCCTGGCAGCGGACAACGGAGCACCAGGGACAGGTGAGTATGCTTTTTTTATTTATTTATTTATTTATTTATTTATTTTATTTAACACCTCCTGCACAGGACGTGGGTTGCGCCAATTCCTGGACAACCTCTTCAAAGGATTTATCCATCTTTCTAATATTGATGGCCTGTCCTTAGGATAGGCCAGCAATATTACATCTGCGATCATACAACAGCCAGGACCTCTGCAGATCAACTTTTCCAGGACAGTACGGCTACAGGTTATGGTAACAATTCTAGGAGCCATGCTGTTCACTTGCCATACAGGGTGTAGCAGTAGGTTTAGGTAGTGCAGTGGTGCACATGGTATGGCGGGTGTGCAGCATGGCTATTACCTTTAGCCGCCCTGTCTCAGTACTGCTGATCTGCAGGGGTACTGATGGTGGGCCCCTAGAAGCAATTCCACTGGTGGGCCCTAGACATCCCAGTCCGACACTGGTTCCTAGACATTAAGCTGATCACATAGTGACATAATATCCAACCGCCAGTACACCCCACAGCGATAGAGTCACGGACCTGCATCTGTGTTCGTTCCCATTGACAACGGTAGTGTGAGCCTACCCTTAACTATGAATTCCCTAACAGGGTATATGAAAATAAGTATACTATACAGCACAATGCCTTTAAAGAGAATCTGCTGCAAACATCAAATGATTCTCCATGCATACATGTGCACATCTATGCATGCAGTATAGAGATGCTGTAGCAGCACAATTTGTATCAGGGTTGCATGCAAGAACTAGAGTACAAACCTATTAGAATGTCTTACATTTTAAACATTTGCATGCTTCTCAGCCAGCCATACCTTATTTTACAACTTGTCTGTTTTAAATGTTTAACATGTGCAGATCTATCCCATGTCCCAAATCTTAGATTATAAACCAGATGTTATTTCTGATACTCAGCATAATTTTGTGGAATCCTTCTGTTTCTCGGAAGAGTTTTACCATGTAATTGCTATTGGCTTGGTGCACAGAGACTTCTGAATGAGATGCAGAGTTTCTGTGAATGTTCATAAGGAAAATATTGAAAGCTAATCAAACTGGCAGCTAAATATTGCAAACATGGCAGCCCTGTCGTTTCTTACTGTTGTATAAAATAAAATGCTGTTGCCAACAGATCTTTTTTTGTTGATTCTTCAGAATATGTCCAATACAAATCAGCATTTTTACTGCAGTTATGCCATTATGTTTAGATATTTTTTTATGTACTCAATAAAAAATCATCATCATATTACTTTGGAATACAGAATAAAATAGAATAAGAATTGGGTTTTCTGAAATGTTATTGTCATCTTCATTTTGATCTGCAGGTATTCCAGGAAGATGTATGATAGGCTTGATTTCACATGGCTATACAGTAATACATCCGTATTATATGGACCGTGTTACAGTCACAAATCCTGTCCCATGACCACAAACTAGCAGCATCATAGTCATAAGTTTAGTTTAGAAGTTTGTGGACCCTTTAGAATGTTCTACAACGTGAGGCACGGTGGACGTTTATGATGCAAACAGTAAAACCAATGGGTCTAAATGAGACCATCTCATATTCCTGCTTCATTTGATATATCCTGGGAAACACCCTCGTGTCCATATAAAATAGGGTCTCCGTTTGATATACTGCGGTTTTCTTATGATACTCCTCTTATATGGTTTATGATGTGAGAAATGTTAGATATTTATATTCCATACAGGGAATTTTGCATAACACTTTTCACTTATTAATGGTTATTGGTTTGAAGAGTTTTAGTCCATTTAAGTTGTATGTACATCTCTTGTGTTAGTGTCTTAGCATATTATGAGTGTTCATCTTTAATTGTCCAATTACATATGATCATTCTTGTATCGAATAGATAATGTGCTGCATCTATATAACAGCTTAATATGATCAATACAGTTTTTTTTTTGTTAATTAGCTGTCTGGGTTACCTCTTTCTACCTTCATACTTTCTGGGTTTACAAATAGCTTGTTGTATTGTAGTGTCCATATTTGATTACATACCTGTTACTGTGATCCTTTATATACTTCCTGGTGAATGTTATTGTAGATTCGCTGGTATTTTTGTTGTTGTTTGGTTTGTCCATAGCAACCAGCACGTGAAGGGGCGTTATCTAGTGATGTTTATGCCTAGATGCCCCGTGATTGGCCAGTGAGTGCACATATGTGTGTTGGTGCACTTTGACTGGTTCATCCATCTCTGTGATGCTGATGACACGTGGCGCCCCTTGATTGGTGTGTCTTGATGACAGGAAGCGTTTCTTATGCTTTAAAAGGCCTTCTTACGGCCATGCATTAGTGCCGAGGGGGAGCGGGGGAAACTATAGCTCTCTGTAAACAGACTTATAACGGAGTAACTTTACACCTCTGATGACGGGATAGTGGGTAGCGTTATTCTAGAAATGCGACAGGTGTTTTATGGAGGCAGTTTGATAGTGTCCATGTGAATATTGGCACTAAATTATTCCTACTTCCCTACTTCTCAGAAGTGTTGTTTTTTTTTTTTGTTGTTGTTTTTTTGCCTAGGACTAGTCTGACAGCCATTGAACAGCATTGCAAATATTTTGCTGGGGGTCGGCTTTCCTATTTTGAGCAAATTTAAGTTATTATCATGCACTTCTGAGAAAGGGGAGGGGTTGTTTCATGACTAGGGGTGACATATTATAGGTGTTACACACGTTCAAGTCCCCTGGCCATGCACAACTTTGCTTGCTCTTAAGTTTTCTTTTATGAGAGATTATTGTGACTCATTATCTTTTAGATTATATTGATAAATATAGTATTTTAGACTTACTCTTTTGGTAAGTGACACTTTCTATAGGTTTTCCTTCATCTGTGGGATGTCTATCCAGAGTAAAGGTCACCAATTTATTGAAAACACCTGACTCTAATTTCATCATCAAATATCTGTTATTTCTTTTGCCACCAACTGATATGTAATATTGGGCCATTTTCGTCTATAAATAAATGACCAACTGCAATATTTTTGACACATTTGTTTGATTTGGTTCTCTTTATCTACTTTTAGGATGTATGAAAATCTGATGTAGTTTTAGGTTAAATTTATGCAGAAATATAGAACATTCTGAAGGGTTCACAAACTTTCAAGCACAGGAAGTGAAAAGCCACAGGGATTCGAGTCAGGACGTACGGTATCGGGGGCGGGGCTGGTGTTGTCATAGTGAAGAGCACACTATGTGAGCGTCCAAACCTTAGGTTGAGCACATGAATAGGCTATGCCTGTGCAGCGGCCCATGTGAATTCTGGTGGCAATAGATAGAGAACATGGGCGTGAATAGGAGTCAAGGCTATATTTACTGAATGATCACATCAGCAACTGTTCTGACCAACTAACAGTACCCTCACTCCCCAGCCTCCAACTCAGATGGGGAGCTTGTGAGTCGAGTGTTTACTTTTCATCCCTGACGGGAATTTTTAAACCCACTAGTCTGTGTTCCCTGATGAACCCCGGTGTCCCAGGGGTTAAATACGTACAGGGTTACATAATAATAATAATAATAATCCTTTAATAGTTCCACCATGGGGAAATTCAGTGTGTTACAGCAGCAGAGATAAGCAATACAAATACAAAAGCTCCAAGGTAGAGGCATTTCATTGATAATAGACAGACAGATAAGACGTAGCAAAGGGGGGGGGGGAGGACACATCACACACAGAAAGATATTTCAGTTCTCTGTATGGACTAATCTCCGCTTAGGTCGGTTTTGGTTGTACAGCCTGACCGCAGTGGGGAGGAAAGACTTCCGATAGTGCTCCTTCTCACACTTAGGGTGAAGTAGTCGGTCACTGACAGCACTGCCCAGCGCTATCACGGTCTCATGCATGGGATGGGAGTTATTCTCCCGCATGGAGCTCACCACGGACAGTATCCTTCTGTCACCCACCACCTGCCCTGGGTCCAGTGGGCTCCCCAGGACAGAACTGGCCCTTCTAATCAGCTTGTCAAGTTTACTTCTGTCCCTGGTCGATATACTGCTCCCCCAGCAGGCCACTCCAAAGAAGATGGCTGATGTCACTATCGAGTTGAAAAAAGTCCTAAGAAGTGCCCCCTGGACTCCAAAGGCTCTCAGCCTCCTAAGCAGGTAGAGCCTGCTGTGGCCCTTCCTGTACAGGACCTCCATGTGATCTGCCCAGTCCAGCTTATTATTAAGGAGCACACCCACATACTTACAGGTGTTGACATTAGGGCATTGGGCATTTCTACAGGATGAGCCTGGGGACTGCCATTGTCAAGGCAGGAGCTATACACAGGAGCAGCGTAAGTGGTTTAGCGTGCAATAGGGAGAGTACATCCCTGACAACCCTCTGGTGATTTTCAGCTCCTTGTTTGAGCATCCCATCCTTTTGCATTTTGCAGGCTGAAGTTCATCACCTGGTAAGATCCATCCATGCATGTTTGTATTAATGATTGGTCTGTTGAACCACACCCAATCTGGGAGAACTGAACAGTTGCTATCAGATTCCTTTACAGACCACAGCTGATCTGAGTATCCCAGCAGTCGTGGACACCCATGGTGGGACAAGTTGATTGTCCAAATCGGAAAACCCTTTAAATGTCTTCCATCTTCATCAGGAGAATTAATGTAAAATATACTTAATAATGTGTTTTATATTGTGTTTTCTGTTATTGTTTTATGCTGTATTCTCACAAAATTTTTTTTCTTCTCTCCCATAGAAATGTGTTTTCTGCAGACAAAGAGTTAAGCGCACTCATGGAGCCTGTATCCAGTGTTCATATGGGCGCTGTCCCACATCCTTCCATGTAACCTGCGCTCATGCTGCAGGAGTAGTGATGGAGCCCGATGACTGGCCCTTTGTAGTGTACATCACATGCTTCAGGCACATGATCAATCAGAACATGGTGAGAACTTATTTTCTCAACGTTTCTCATTCTATTGATTTGAAATCTTCCAGAGCATGGACACAGCATTGCGGAATGATGAGTGCTCCTCGTGTGTTTCTAAATCTGTCACTTCTGTTAGTTACCAAGTCTCATGTGGAGGCAAGCTTTAGGCATTTCTTAGAACATGAGCTATATAAAATAATCTTTGTCTTGAATACTTTAACATGTTCAGCTGATAATATTTCAGTGGATGATTTTACCCTGAAGTAAGCCTTCAACCATTCAGTGAACAGAAAGGTCTTTTAACAAATGACAGGAGCTATATTCTCCAGGATATACATTCGCTTTCTTAGCCCTCAGTTTTTATTAAATAGTAGCCTTATGTTTCCACTATTAATGTTTTTTATGTGGAATTTGAATGTACAGCTCTAGGCAAATTGTGATCATTTTTTTAAAGTGTCCTAATTCTGAACAATGGTTGGCTTACATATTATTATACTACTTTTAGCATCAGATATATGCTATATAGAGATAGAGATGCTATATAGAGATAGAGATGCTATATCGCTGTCCTGCGCACACTAGCAAATTAGGAATATCTGCCATTACAATTTAAGAACCAAATTGTATAAATAAGGCTTTTGCTCACATCTGTGTCTCAAGGTTTCCATTTATAAGCAATGTTTGATTCATCGCTCAACAAATATTGATAGTGCCTTGCAGACCCTAGTAACTTAAAATGGGGTCTATTGTATCTCGCCAAGGTGTCCTGCATTCCTGGAAAAAAGCTCTGCATACAGAACTATTTTTTTTGTCACGTGTAATGGAGTTTGCAGTTTCAAAATATTGCTAATAAAGCAATGGTAGCATATTTTTTTTTCTTGTACAGTTTGCTTTCTGATGCCACCACTGGGGAGCCAATCTGTAGGTTTCTGCTATTTAGGTTAGTAGGAGCTGCATGTAGCATGCATACAGATCACCTCCAAGTGGTAGCAGTATTATCTGCACTGAAGAGATGAGCAGCCTTCTCAAGGTTTCTGAAATAATTTATGCTGCTGTTTTTCAGAAATAGGTGTAACATTTAATCCATAGTTTATTAATTATATTTTTAACTCAGAATTTAAAGGGAGTCTGTCAGCAGTAAGTTGGTTATAACCCCAGCCACAGTATCTTGTAGTGGTGATATTAAAGTTTCCAAATATGCCTCTGTTATTCAGCCTTGGAGCCCCATTTTCATGCAAATAGTTGTAATAATATGCAAATGAGGGGGAATTGCTTTGCCTGGGAATCTAGAGCAGAGACAGAAGCCCAGGCAAGATGAGGCCCATCGCAAAGCATGCAGAGTTTTGCATCCAACATTACTGTCTTGCGATATTTTTTTGGTCAATGAGTGTATACAGTCTATTTTTTCCTATTATATACAGTTGAAACCAGAAGTTTACATACACTATATAAAAAGACACATATGCATGTTTTTCCTCACTATCTGACATGAAATCAGAATAAACCTTTCCCGTTTTAAGTCAATTAGGATTACCAAAATTATTTATATTTGCCAAATGCCAGAATAATGAGAGAGAATTTTTAAGGCATTTTTATTACTTTCTGCAAAGTCAAAAGTTTACATACATTTCATTAGTATTTGGTACCATTGCCCTTAAACTGTATGACGGATCAAACATTTTAGATATCCTTCCACAATAGTTGGTAGGAATTTGGGCCCATTCCTCCTGACAGAACTGGTGTAACTGAGCCATGTTTGTAGGCCGCCTTGCTTGCACCTGCCTTTTCAGTTTTGCCAATAAATTTTCAATAGGATTGAGATCAGGGCTTTGTGATGGTCACTCCAAAACATTGACTTTGTTATCCTTAAGCCACTTTGTAACCAGTTTGGCAGTATGCTTCGGGTCATTGTCCATTTGGAAGACCCATTTGCGCCCAAGATTTAACTTCCTGGCTGATGTCTTGAGATGTTGCTTCGGTATTGTCTATTGTCACATAATGTTCTTTCCTCATGATGCCATCTATTTTGTGAAGTGCACCAGTCCCTCCTGCAGCAAAACAACCCCACAACATGATGCTGCAACCCCCGTGTTTCACAGTTGGGATGGTGTTCTTAGGTTTGCAAGCTTCTCCCTTTTTCTTACAAACGTAACGATGGTTATTATGGCCAAACAGTTCAATTTTAGTTTAGTCAGACCACAGGACAGGTCTCCAAAAATTAAGGACTTTGTTCCTGTGTGCATTTGCAAACATTAATCTGGCTTTGTTTCTTTTGGAGTAATGGCTTCTTCCTGGCAGAGTGGCCTTTCAGCCCATGTCGATACAGTACTCGTTTCACTGTGGATAATGACACACTCTTACCAGCTTCAACCAGAATCTTCACAAGGTCTTTTGCTTTTGTCCTTGGGTTGATATGCACATTTCTTACCAAAGCAGGTTCATCTCTGGGACACCAAACCCGTCACTTTCTGAGCGGTATGATGGCTGGACATTTCCATATTGTTTGTACTTGCATATAATTGTTTGTACAGATGAATGAGGCACCTTCAGGTATCTGGAAATTGCACCCAAGGATGAACCACACTTGTGCAAGTCCACAATTCTCTTCCTGATATGTTGGCTGATTTCTTTAGACTTTCCCATGATGTTACGCAAAGAAGCAGCGTGTTTCAGGTGTGCCTTAAAATACATCCACAGGTGTGTCTCTAATTAATTCAGATGTTGCCAATAAACCTATCAGAAGCTTCCAAAGACATGACATCATCATATGAGCTGTCCCAAATTGTTTATAGGCATAGTAATCTTAGTGTGTGTAAACTTTTGACTTTGCAGAAAGTTATAAAAATGCCTTAAAAATTCTCTCTCTCTCATTATTCTGGCATTTGGCAAATATAAATAATTTTGGTAATCCTAACTGACCTAAAACAGGAAAGGTTTATTCTGATTTCATGTCAGAAAAACATGAAAATCCTCCAAAATCCCAATAGTGCTTCTTCCCTTCTGCATCTTGCTGTGTGCCCATACATCAGTTTACATCCACAGGTGGGATATTTTCACATAACAGATTGTGGAATGCCTTTTCTTTGTTAACCCTTTGTGAATGTGTAAATTTTAGTGCTAAATGAATATATTAGTGAAAGAAAATTAAAGTGTGTAAATTTCACCTTTTTCACTTCATTCCTGTGAAACGCTTAAAGGGTTAAGAAACTTCTTAAATGCTAATTTGAATTATTTCAGGAGTGCAGTTTTAAGATTGGGGTGATTTCTGGGGATTTCTATTAAAGAGACCTTTAAAAGCCCCTTCAGAACTGAACTGGTCCCTTGAAAAATGGGTCTTGGAAATGTTCTCGAAAATTTGGAAAATTGCTGTTTGACTTGTAAATCTTATAAAAAAAATAAATAAATAAAAGGTTGATTAAAGTTTGATGCTAACATGAAGTAGACATAAGGTAAAATATATTTATGAAGTAATTTGGGTAGTATGACTCTATATGAAAGACAGGTCATTTCAAAGTTTGAAAACTGCATTTTTTTTTCCAAATTTAAAACAAATTTCCTATTTTTTCATAATTAAACACAAAACATATTAACCAAGATTTACCACTGACAGAATCACTTTGATAAGTTAAAGTGTCTCAAAGCGTTTCAAAGTGATTTATCAGATTTATAAAATTAGGCAGTGTCCTTAAGGGGTTAAGTGCATTGTGTGATGTTATTTATTATGAGAAAATCAGTTCTGAATAAAGTTTTTATATTAAGTATCTTTAAAAAATTTGGTGTTTTTTTAATGGCGTTTTCTGTTTCCCAATTAAAATAAATAAATAAATAAATAAATAAATCTTGCAATATGGCCACTGAGCCCCAATAAACTGACACTTCTGTAGTTCACTTCCTCTCCAGTTAATACTTTTACTTGATCCATAGGGCTGCTGTAAAGCATGTCACTTAGTGCTGTTAACAGCAGCTCAAACAACATGGCTGCCCCCATAATCATGGATAGAAAATACAATAAGAAAAAAAAAAACTATCATCAGAAAAAATAGCAAATTAGAAAAAAAGAATATCAGTATCTGGTTTTACTTACTAAAAAAATATAGGCAATACATACCACTTTGTATATCTTGTTGACTATGATAGCTTACTACTTGCAGGTGAGTACAAAATTAGGTCTTCTTTTGCTACTGTAGTGACTTTCTCCTACACCTACTGTATTTTTCATTAAAATGGCACATCACATTCTTGTCTCAGGTCTGTTGAGCAACACTGAATAACTACCATCTTACTGATCAAAAGTGACATTTTAAACTTCTATACATATTTTTTTTCCCTTGACAGGATTTTTTTTTCTCAGGTCTTAGAGTAAATTAAAAAGTGTTCCTGTCAGTATGTCATCTTTCACATATCAAGCCTTTATATATGAAATAACTTTTCTCTACAGTTTAACTGCATCACTTTCTTTAACACATAGAATGTCCCACAAGGTGTATATTGTATGTTGTAATGCTTCTAGAAAGGCTGCCACTCTACAATGGCTTCTAGTATGTTAGTAGGTAATTTTAATTGGCACTGGCGCCAGTTTCCAGCTGCCCCTTATGCTCTATAGATGCTTTTTTTGTTCCTGTACAATGTAGCACAAATCTATTGATGCAAAATATGTCAATTCTGTTGTATTCTGTACAGTAAAAGATGCAGAGAAAAACCTTTACCACTCTGATGCTGAAAGATTTCATTAATATAATGAAAATCTGTAGCTTTACTGGAAGATGTTTTGATTTGTGACGGTTACTAACGTTTCTTGGTTTCAACTTTAAATCTGTATGCAAATGATCTGTTCTGTGGACCCAGGGTGTGGCCATGCCTTTCAGAGCACCCGTTTCTGCCTGTGCCAAGCACCCCCTAACATGAAGACTGACAGGTCCCAATATACAGTGTCTGCTTTGGCAGATATGGCCATGCTCTGGGTGCATTGAACAGCTGATTTGCATACAGATTAAAAGTTGATCTTCACTCAACGCTGCAGCCATTTTCTGTTTTCATTTTTTATTATTTTTTTTACAACCTTTTTTATTTTCCCATTTACAGAGCTGTCTAATGGTTTGTTTTTTTTTCTGCAGGACAAATTGTTCTTCCTAACTGCAGCATTTAATAGTTGGTACGATGAACTAGGAATTTGGGAAAAAAAAAACATTTGCAATTGTCAATTTCTTATGGGCTTTTTTTTTTTTATTGTGTTTACAGGGTGGTAAATGTGACACATTGGGTGAGAGTTATCATTAAATTTATGCCAGATATCTGGTTCAAAAATATTGCAAACCTCAGGTTTGCAAATTTTTAAATGCCAGTTGTGACAATAATTGTCGCAGCTGGCGTTTTTGCGCCTCCCACACCACTTTCATTAAAGTTAACATGGCGTGGGAGTTGTGCTACATTAAAGCACAGGCACACTGTCTGACAGAGGTGCCGTTGCATTTATGAAGAGATATGAGGCAGCTGTTCTGCCTGTACTGTGGAATATCCTTAAAAAATTTCTTTGCCTTGTACTATATTGACAGTTATAACTTTTTTTTTTTTTATATGTTCATTTCTGGAGCTGTGTAAAGGCTCTTGTGTTTTCTACATGATCAGTTTTTACTGATACCAATTTAGGGAATGCTTGAGATCTTGATCACGTTTTAGTCAGTTATTTTTGGAGAGGGTAAGGCGATTTTACTATTAGAGCATTTCCATGTTTGGAATAAATATTTGTATATTTGTATCCCATTAGGGGGTTTGAACATGTGATCATTAGATCCCTTATAATATAATATCACTTTCAGAAGACACTCTGCTGCCATGGCACCTGAACAGCTCCACAATCTTGCCGTAGGGAAGGTGGGGGTTGGGGGGGGGCATTTTGTGGTTGTTGTTAATGGCACCTAAAACAAAATGTAAAAGGTTAATTGTCACATTACATACACGCCAGGTTCCCGGCTGTGTAAAACAGGAGAGATCTACCAGCTATGGCAAACGTTCAGCTTCTGACATGTATGGGAAGGGGTTAATATAATATTTAACAGTGAGAACTGTAAAAATAAAACTTGTAAAGAAACAAAAAAGTGTAATTGCAGCTTATAATGTTTCACTTTTAAATAACTATTTCTCCAGGTTTATAACACCTAGAAAAGTGCTTTTTGTGTCATTGAAAAGCTACATTCATATCCGAGACTGTATGTAAATAGTGTTTTTTCTGTTTTTGTGTTAGCTAGAGCTGTATGGCACTGACATGGCGCCAGCTCAGGAACTGAGCAAACACTATAAGCAGCAGGTTTCCGTTTTAAGGGGACGTTCACACTACCATTGTGAACGTCCATTTCTCTCATACGTCATAAGATTTTAACAGCGATAGAGTGATGGACACAGACCCCAACCCCTTTAACTCTTCAGATCCTGTGGGTAATAGCGACCATGGCATCTAAGGAGTTGTCACACAGTTATCAGGGACACTGATATGCTGCTATAACAACCCAAAGCTTGAACATGGCTGCTAGTCCACCATCTTTTCTTCTCCATTAGGTTCTGCCCAAGGCTGACTGTCAACCATGTGTTGCAGTGTTTTTTTTTTGTTTTGTTTTGTTTTGTTTTTAAATAAGGGATCAGAAGATTCCATGATCTAGTCACCTGATGGGCAAAAAAAAAAAATAATAATTAAAAAAAAAAGTAAACAATGTAAAAAAAAAATTATAATCCACAAAAATATGTCCTCATTCTTTATTTTATAAACAAATAATAAAAAATACATATTTAGTATTACCACGTTCATAATGACATAGTGAATTAGTAGTTCAGCACAGTGAATGCCCTAAAATAAAAAGTTCTCAAAACAAAGCAAATAACTTATATGAGAAAAGTGTTCATGTTGTGCAAAGTGAGTAAACCCCAAACAACTATATGGTATCGCTGTAATCGTACTGACCCATAGTATAGGAGTAATATGTTGCTTTTACTGTACAGTAAATGGCACAGAATTTATAATGTAAACTACAGTGTGAAAACTGGAGTTTTTTTCATTCAATTTAGTTAATAAATCTTGGGCATCCCAAACAGGTGCAATTAAAAATATAACACATTCTGTAAAATACAATCCCTCAACCAGCTACATTTGTGTAAAAATTAAAAATATGCTTTCTAAATTTTCCCAAAGAGAAAATGAAAAAAAAAACAAAAACTGAGCCTTAAGGATAAAACTGGTTGTATAAGGGGTTAAAAATTATGCAGAGCATCATATTTAATAATGGGTTATTAGGGCATTATTAATCAATTTTTTGGGAGTATCTATAACATTTAGGCTACGGCCCCACATTGCGGAAATGCAGCTTTTTTTGTTGCAGATTTTGCTGTGTTTTTTTGAGCCAAAGCCAAGAATGGCTACAAAAGGAATGGGAAATATATAGGAAGTTCTTATACTTCTACCTGCTGCTAAATCCACTCCTGGCTTTGGCTCAAAAAAACGCAGCAAAATCTGCAACAAAAAAAGCTGTGTTTCCGCAACGTGGGGCCGTAGCCTTAAAGGGGTTTTCCAGGTTAAAAATATTCATGACGTATCCTAACAATAAGACCTCACTATCAGATAATCCAGGATTAGTGACCCCACAATGATCAGCTGTTCTCAGCAGTGCTACACAGAGAATGGAGTAGGAAGCAGCTCTGTTCTTTGTGTGGTGCCTGAACTGAGTAATGGCAGTTTATCTCTCATTTATATAAATGGGAGCTCATTTGCAGTACCCTATCCCGACTTCTACACAAAAAACAGAGCTTTCTGCTCAATTTTCAGTATCACCTGTTAAAAAAAGCCGATGTCTGGAGGTGATGGGTTGTCAGACCCAAACCAGTCTGATATATTGATGACCTATAATTAGGATAGGGCATCAATCTTTTTGCCTGGAAAACCCCTGCTAGTGGAGTCTTTTATGTAAATAAAGCATGAACATACATTTCCAGTTTATAATAATATCAATATTTGCTTTAGACATGTAGTGCCTCAGAACACAGTGACTGGCAGCAGGAATATCTCTTCACTTCTTAACTGAATTGTTATGCCCTGCTCTCTGATAGGGTTATCCTCCATTAGATTTCCTATCATACCAACATTGTGTGACAATTTGAATTTTGTCCCACTAAGAATTTGTGGCTTGCTTGTATGTAAATTTTGCTATACCCTGTTGATCAAAGATTTTTCTGTGTGACTACAGTACAGACAATCCTTTACCATTATTTCTGCATATACAGTACAACATGCCTTTTATACTCTTCCTATAATATGTTAACTTCCATGGTGACTTTACTTATATGAATTTGTTTCTTTCGGAGGCATAAAACAACCAAGAAGAATATAAAAAAAAAAAATCACAGAACAGAAGAAGGAGATTCTCCATGAAAAACTAAACTTTTTATCTATTATAATAAAAACCCCTAAAAGACACCACAAATAGTATATATTATAAGATCAAATAACTTCAGTGACCACAGAAATAATTTACTATACTAATTAGCACATACACTACAGCTAGACCCTCTCTTGTTTTCTGATGGAGCAGAAAGGGAGATTATATCGAAATCCAATTCATCATCTTTCTTCACTGTAGAGTTTAACATCAAATAGTATACTAGTCAAATTGACACAGCCTAGTGACAATTGATCGTATTAGCCATCACCAGGAGGTGATAAAAATGAAATATTGGTATAATGCACACAAAATCAAAAACGTATTAAATACAAGTCCGTCCAAAATCCGACGCGTTTTCCCCTTCTCATATTCAGGTTTCCTCAGGGACTATTTATACATCCAAACCGGCTATAAATAAGTCATATGTCACAATACAAGCAAGATATACTTGCCAAATGTCTATAATATTATATTATGATATACTCATCTGTCCTGCAGGATTCGATCGCACACTAGAGCAGCTTACTTGTTGTACAGATCAGTAATCTGCTCAAACCACTGATATGGCCATGCGAATAAAAGAAATGAATAAATCCAATAGCACTAGAGTAGATGCGGAATAATATAGAAATACGATATACATGATGGTAAGGGTTCACGGTAAGTATTAATCCACAAGTCACAGTGTGTGTTCCCCTGAAAGACGAATAGAAGTAATATACAACATACATGTATATCCAAGTAGATGGACACAAGTATTCCTAATAACAATATAATCTCTTAGGAATGTTTAAACATATGTCTCATAACCATATGTTGTTATTAAAACATGCATCCCAGGGACAACGTATCTAAACGCTAGGGAACCATCCCCTAGGGGGATACATACATAGATCAATCAGGTAAAGACTGAGAACTCCTAAACTGATAGGTGTTCTGATGCTAACCCCTTCCTCCATACTTCACCTCTAGCAGTCGCCTTTTCCTGGGGATAAACAGTGTCTCCCAGTACTCAGATTCTCCAGGACTTGATGGGGGGGGGAGTACCAGTGGCTTGCAAAAGTATTCATACCCCTTGAACTTTTTCACATTTTGTCACCTTACAACCACAAACGTAAATATATTTTATTGATATTTTAAGTGATAGACCAACACAAAGCAGCACATAATTGTGAAGTGGAATGAAAATTATACATGGTTTTCAAAATTGTAATCAAATAAAAATCTGTGGTTTGTTAGAGAACACTAGTGAACAAACAGCATCATGAAGACCAAGGAGCTCACCAAACAGATAAAGTTGTGGAGAAGTTTAAAGCCGGGTTAGGTTAAAAAAAAACATATACCAAGCTTTGAGCATGTAAGAAATCCACATCTCATATGGGAGAATCTGTCCACAGGACAATTATAAGTCATGTACTCCACAAATCATACGCACATTGAGTAACTGAAACCTGAGGTGTCACTAAAGTAATCAAGTCAAGGGAGAAATGGCAGTATAGCATTTCTGACATTACCTAAAAAAAAAGTCCCAATAGTAGTTAACCTCAAACTTAAAGCAGGTAAAATGTAGCTGTTCATTGAGGCCACCAGGGACCATCACCTTAAATCTATACATCCATTTGGTTTCGACATCAATGTTAGCCAATATGTTCGCCCCTGAATTCAGAGCATATTTCTCCCAGAATCTTTGTTTTCAATGGGAGGCAGAGATCGCAGTAGGATGCGGAAAAAAGAACGGTCCTGCTCGATCTTGCCGCGGATTCTGCGGCTCGAGACTCCCTCCTGATTAGGATGAATGGGCCTAATCAGGAGCGAGATGCCACAACAGAATGCTGATGCACTGCATCGGCATCCTGTAGTGGCTAGACCGCGGCGAAAATGCCGGCGGCGGAAAATGAAGAGGAATTCCTCTTCATTTTCCGCCATTTGAATACCCTTTTTGTACCAACTGCTTCCCGTCTGTCTACCCTCCTTATTGAACCACCTGCTGGGATCGAGTGTTATGTTCTTTTCCCTAGGCAGGGTCTCACCTACTTTCTCCAACCCATGCCCTATAGCGCTGCCCATCCCTTTTTTCTCCCCACTGTGTTTGTTACTGGTTATTTACCTTTTTATCCTTATTATCTTATAGGACTTTGGATTTGTCATTATTCCTTTGTATTGTATTATTATTATTTTTTTAATGTAAATTGTATCTTTATTGATTTTCAAAGATAAAAGAACATAATATGTTGTTTGACACAAAAAACCAGCACAGTCCGCCAGGTAAAACATGGCAAGAAAAATAACAAGATCTCAACAATAGATTACAGAAATGATTAGGCATAGCATATAGTCATCATACCATAAATAAATATTGTAGAGGCTAATAGGGCTATAAAAGTTCACACAGGGCCCCAGTTATCAGAGTGGGACCGACAGAAAACTGAGGGAGATGGGCAAGGTATTATCTGACAGGGAATGGAACTGCCAGGGAGCAGGACGACCAGTGATGCCAATTTTTGTGGAGGACCTCTAAGGAACGTGGCAATCCTACATCTGGTAGTAAGCAAAATGAGCTTGGAAAATACTCTCCCAGAAAGGGACAATCTTAGGACATGACCACCTTATGTGATAGAGTACCAACCTTATCACATTGTCTCCAATACTTGTTGGATATTCCCGGGAACGTATGTGCCAATCTATCTTCAGTAAGATACTATTCTTGTATGCAATTTTTTTTTAAAGTTTTTCCAGATGGCCAACACATCTGGACGTTCATGCCTCCTGATACAATTGATTCAAGGTTCCCAAATTATACTGAGCCCAGTTCTGCCAATCAAGATCAGGAATGAGGTGTCAGAGACTTCTAAGGGAGACATGTTTTGTAGGAATCTTGAGCAATGAGGGTCTGGAAATTAAGTCTTTCCAGACTCTGAGTGTAGCTGACAAAATGGCCAGAGGGATTGGTGACACAGTAGGCTTCAGGTATTTGGCCTCCAGTATAGACCTGGTTGAACTAAATCAGGTATATACATTCTCCATTTGGGCCCCTTTGTATTGTATTATGTACTGTATATTTTACCTCAGGAATGTTTTTTTATTGTCGTTTTATTTGCCTTTTTGTTGTACTTTTTATATCATTCAATAAATATCT